>PITA01001014.1:117888-220416 GCA_004023965.1 Spilogale gracilis
TGTGTGTGTGTGTGTGTGTGTGTGTGTGTGTGTGTGTGTGTGTCTAGCTCTCGCTCCTTCCCTCGGTCTGTGCCTCCGTGTATGTGTGAGTGTGTGTGTGTGACAGAGAGAGAGAGAGAGAGAGAGAGAGAGAGAGCGCGAGAGGAGAGAGCGAGAAAGAGAGAGAGAGCGAGAGAGCGAGCTGTGAGCTGTGCCGCCGCCGCCGCTGCCCTTTGATCCCGACATTAGTGTTAGGGGCTCGGAGACACAGAGCGCGGCCATAGACACCGCCGCACCGGCACTCATTTATTTATACCTCCCATCACACACGCGAGCATAGGACACACACACACTCACACCTATTAGATCCGTTTCCATTGAAGAATATTACGCTCGGGGACAAGCCAGGTGCACGACCAAAAATTAAAAAAAAAAAAAAAAAGGAAAAAAAGAAAGGAAAGAAAAGAAGAGAACCCCTCATCTGGCTCCAGGAAACAAGCTTCAACCCATTGCACACACCGGAGAGAAGGGGTTTCCCCCTGCCCGCCCGTCCGCCCCCCAACTACCTCCCCGCTCCTGCCAGTGTCTGCCTCTCTGCCCCCACGGGGGTTTATTTGATCTCACATTAACCAAGGAGGAGAATGTGAGAAAAGGGGGAAAATGCCCAGGAGGAAGCAGGAGCAGCCCAAGCGCCTTCCCTCACGTAAGTCATCCCTTCTCCACCTCCTCTCGTGCCATTTTCTCGCCCTCCCTCTCCTCTTTCCCCTCCGCAGCCTCCTCCGTTGTTTTCTGCATTAGTTTAGGGTTACAGAGGTGAAACTGACAAAGACACAGCCCGGGTTACTCCTCGTTTAGGTCTATGCTGAGGCAGCCATGTTGGTGATGATCAGCCCCGTGCCCTTTCTATTCTCTCTCTCTTTTTCTTTCTTTCTCTCACCCCCCCCTCTTTTTTTCCTTGAGATCGGGCTTTTTTTCCCTTTCCCTCCCCCTCCCCCTCCTCACTCCGGTTGCTGGGGGGAGGGGGCAAGAGACAGGAGGAGGGGAGTAGTGTGGATGCCGGTTTTTTTTTTTTTAATCGGGGAGTCGGGGTGGGGGGAGGTGGGAGAGATTGGAATCTTAAAAAAAAAAAATTCCTTGTGGATCCCCGTGCCTGAGGATGCGGGGGTCGGGGCGTGCGGAAGGCTAGGGGCCATGACATGGCGTTTGGGGGTGTCGTGGCGAAGGCGCGCGGCCACCCGCCGGGTACGGGATCCAGGGAGAGGTCCGTCTCCGGCTAAAGGTTGCGCCGGGGTTGGTCGGCCCCGGAGCCGCCGGCGGAGCGGCGGCGGCGGCGGCAGGAGCAGGAGGAGGCGGAGGTGGAGGCGGCGGCGGCGGAGGGGAGTCGGGGGCGGGCGAGGCGGGAGCGGCTGGGGAGGGTGTGGGGGCACCGCACACAAACACACCGGTACACACGCGCCGCCGGGCGGCTGCTCCCGCGGCGCCCGGGCGAGGGGGCGCGTCGGGGCGCGGGGGGCGCGGGGCGGCCGGGCGGGGGGCGAGGCCAGGCAGGCGGGCGGATGTGGGGTGCGGGAGCTGAGCCGAGGCGGAGGCAGGAGGCAGGGCGGCTCGCGGCGCGCGAGGTCCCTGCAGAGCCGAGGGGAGGGAGGAGCAGGGCTCCTGGCCGCAATAAAATGCGGGGTCAGTCGGAGCAGACGGAGCCAGGGAGACTCGGGCTCTCAGACCCCCTCCCCGGCGGGCCTGAGCAGAGTCCAGGACTAAAGTGCATCACAGCCCTCCCCGGCTGCAGCCACACACACCAACTGGAGACACACACCCGCCGGCACGGCCCGGTCCCCTTCCCCTCCTCCACCGGCGCCCCCGGTCCCTCTCCGCCCTCCCTCCGGCTTTTCTTTGCGAGACTCTTAACTTTTCCCCCACTCCCTCTCCAGCTCCCGCCCCCCCCACCCCAGTCTTTCTGCGCTTTAAGTGTTCCGAGATGCTGCTAAAGCTAAAAGTGAAGGAGAAAGAAGCAACTAAAAATATCCCCCGGGGCCGCCCGGCTCCTTGAATGCAGGGAGGAGGGGGCAGGGGAGAAGGCGTGGGGCGGGGTGACGGGGAGGAGGGGACGCCGGAGGCGCCGGAGGGAGGGGTCGGGGAAGACCGAGGGTCAATTTCTCCTTTCTCCCCCCGCTCTGCTCCCCTCTCCCGGCGGTCTAGCGCTGCTTGGAGCCCGATCCTGCAAAACCCGGGCTGGGGGCAGGAGTGGAGCCGGAGCGCCTATCCGCCTGGGTGTCAGGCGGACGTGGTCGGTCACCTGAAGTTCACGGAGGGTGGGGGAAGGGTTAAGGTTATGGTGTCTCGGGCTCGGGTTGTGTGTGAGCTTGTGCGTTTCCGCTGCAGACAGGCAGCGCGATCGATCTCTCCCTCACGAAATAACCGCGGCGGTGCCTGCCCGGGGTACGGGCAGGGGGCGCGGGTGGCTTGGGCCGAGCGCCCCCGCGGCTCCGTGTCATCCCGGCCGCTGCCGAAGTGGCGAGCAAGGGTACTTGCAGGCAGCCCGCTCCGCAAACATTCCTCTTTCTTTCCCCTTCCCGGTACGCAGGAGTCGACGCACTGGGCTTGGGTTGTGCTTTTTTCCCCTTCCTTTAAAAAAAAAAAAAAAATGCCCCTGTGCAGTCCTTTCTTCGCCTGCCCGCTAGAGGTTCTGAGGATAATATCACATATGTAATATATATGCACATAAAATCACTCGCAGGCGGCTGCGTGTGTAGGGAAATTTTGTGCGAGGAAAGAGAAGGCGGTGGAGTCGGGGAGGGCGAGTTGGGAGGCTCCGCGCTGCGATTCACAGAAAACTCGCAGCAGTTGGTGGAAGAAGTGTGTGCCTGCACATGGCCGGCCGGCTAGTTCCCAGCTCTTTTCGGGGGCGTGTGGCGGGGGAGGGAGAGGAGGCAGGAATCCTGGGGGGGGAGAGTCGGGGGAGGCTTGCCCTGCTCCGACAAAATGGGCTTCAGTGTTCTCTGCGAACTTGCCCTTAGATGGCAACTTTGGGAGCTGATGAGCTTGTGTGCGAAAACCAGGGCGGTGAGGTTATTTGGTCATTTTCCTTTCTTCTCTTCTCCCCCTGCTTAAAAAAAAAAATGTTGGCGGGGTTAGAGGGAGGGTAGGAGAGGAGAAGGGATTTATCTGTTTTCGGCTGTGACGGAGATGGAACGCCTTCCCTCCCGTTGTGTGTAGTGCATTCGGGCAGCTGCAGGCTGCCCTGCTGGTGACCTTGACCCTGACCTCGTGCGACTACCCTCAGTCTGAGAGGAAATTCAGGCTCCATTTTAGCTCGTATGCTCGGTGGGCCTTTCTTGCTTGCTGGTGCCTGGCCTTTAAGTCATATTTCAAGAGTGGGCTCTTCCACCCTGTTCTCTAACCGAATACTGTTATCCACTCACTTCAAAAAAACAGAAAATCAACTCCTTCCAGTCACATAAAGCCACTTTAACTGAAGTGAGAAGCAATTACCTTTTGGAAACACCGTAAATGTCCCTCCAGTTTTTAAAGGGAAGCCTAATTTGCAAAGCTTTTCCACTTACCTTTCCACTGAATGGATTTTTGTGGATGTGTGCTGCCCGTTTGAAGCGTGGTTTACACATGTTTTGTAAGCAATTTGCATTTGAACTAAGAGCAATTTCTGGGCAAATGGTGTGTTTTGCAATTCAGACACAGTAACCCAAGGCTTCCTAAGTGCTGAGTGAATCTTAAAGAAACTTGCTATAGAGGGGAGAGGTAATAAATACTGACTTTGGTAAAACCAGTGTAAATTAGTATTTAATGTAGACTATCCTTGTAGTCTTAAATCCCAGTTTTAATGCTAAATTCTTTATCTATTTATATGTGGGGGAGGGTTTTTTTTTTCTTAACCTAGAGAACCTTTTCATATAAAGTTAAAATAAAGTAACTTGGGGGATTACTGTTGCCCTGATGGGTCATCTCAGGGTTTTAAGAAGTTATAACAGCATTAGATTTTAAACTTGACCCTAATAAAAGAAAGGAGAGAGGTGTATGATTTTGGGGGGATGAGTGGGGAGGAAGAGGTTGGAGAAAGAATGAGATGGGAAAACTTGCTTTTGAAACCAAAGTACCCTTCTGAGTAAACACAAAAGTGGCTAATAGCCTCTACTGATAGAGCTGTAAGAATCTAGAGAAACTGTAAACGTATTTAAATTAGAAGTAGAATACAAATTAGATTATAAAAAAGAAACTTGTGAAACTGAACCTATTGAAACTTCAGTGTTTTCTACTTTCCCATAGCCCCCCCCCCCTTGCCTCTGCACCCCCTCATAGACCACTGCTACTAATAGACTCTATGTGGAACCTATTTTTTCTGTTATAAAATATAGTACTGGTCAGGCACAGAGTGGATGGACAAAGTCCTCCCACTCTACAGCACAGGCACCAGGGAACCTGGAAGTTCCACTCTCCAGTAGATTAGTCCTGGAAATCCAGACGAACACTTGGTATTATCTGATACCGAGTCTGGGGTGCGCCTCAGCCCCTGGCACGGAGTTCTAGCAATTCCCCAGGCTGGGCTTCGGCCTGCTAAGGTTTCCTAGCTCCTTGTGTTCCACGAGACACCCATGGGACTGTTCAGAACTGAATTAGCTTTGGGGATGGGCGAGCCTTTAACCTGACACTACTAACCTAAGCGTTAGATTTCTGATTCAAAATTCTACCTAGTCATTTCCTCCTGGGCCTCAGAAGTCAGTGTGTGTGCGCGCACGCGCGCGTGCCCCCGTTAAATGGGCTTCATACATATGCAGGAAAGAAAGTGGCTTGTCATATAGAGCTGCATAGTGATTCTACTGGCCACAAATCAAAAAGAAGTTTTGTACTAGTTATTGGAGGAGACCTCCAATAGAGGGTGTTTAACCTAAACTGTTTTTTGAGAAGTGGCTTTAAAAATCATGACTCCAAGTAAAGCCTTTATTTCTTGACCTAGAGCAATATTATCATTTGGGAATTTAAATGATTCTGCTGGTCTTGATGGCTCTTTTCTAAAAGTTCTTTCCATCAACAAGGTCCAATTCCATGTTCAAAAAAATGTCCTAGAGATCCTTTGAACTATACCATGTGTTTATCTGTAGCAGAATCCCAAACTGCATAGCTTAAAAATGTTTGTCAGTCTAAGAAAGAGGAAGAGGGGGAAAGTCATACTGGGTCTGTTTGCCAGGCCTGGGGCTCAGCACTTCGTGGACATCGTGACATTCGGGATCACCAACTGAGGAGGAAAGGGTCCCCTTTGGGGGTAAAGGTAATGGTAAAGGTAAAGTCTTTTACCATTGGTCCATCAGCACTTTTAAGATTTCCTTGTTAGCTGCAACTTACCCACAAACATGTATGAGTTCAGATCCCATTTTATTTTTCATTGGAAATCTGCCTGATGCCTATTCCCAAGGGGGAGCACAAAGGAAAAGTTACTAGAACAGTTGTTTTGCTATTCTAGTATTTTCATTGTTGACTCAATTGTGGGTCAAGACCAGAACAGGTTATTGTGTTCTTCATTAACAAAACTTTAAATAAAGACTGTCTCTTGCTTTCTAGTAAATGTGGGAAGCAAAATGACAGGAAAGCAACAGGACCCCATATATTTATATTTTTCCATATGTCTTTCTATATCTGTTGGCAGAGAAAGGATCGAAGGTTTAACTCTTTCCCCTACGTATGCTTACTAATTTTTTCAGTGACGAGGCATTTCCTCCTGACTGTGACAGGAACCACAGGGAAAAATTTTGAGTCTGAGGCAATAAAATATTTCACTGCTCCTGTCAGACAGAGCTAATGATTCTGAAGTACCACGTAGCAAGCTAGGTTGATACTGGGCTATAACGTTATGTTCATCTGTTCTCCTAAAAGAAATCCATGTATTCCTAATATAGTAAGTAGGGTACACTGAACTTTCCTGTTAAAATAAGGGAGATGGTTCAAAATCACATTCCTTCTAATACTTCAAAATAGTTTCTAAGAGGAAAATTGATTTTTAATTGATCTATATGCTACCATCTCGCTCTGGGGATGACACAGCTGGCGTGGAGTCTCCAGCACCAAGTGTTGATAAATCATGCTGGAGAAGGACAGATTGGACGACTTTTCGGCCAGTGTGCGGGCTGACTGTGCATTTGAGTTTTTACAGCCTTTGAATGGCCTCCATTAGGAGAGGTCCAAGGGAGTGGTGGAAAATCTTTGTCTTGTGAGCCTTATAAAATTAGATGAACAAAGGCCGTGGAAAGACCCAAGGGACGGTGCTGTGTTGGCGGAGCAACCAGGTAGCCTTCTCTTGGGGTCAAAAGGTGGCTTAAAATACAAGAAGTCCCATTAGCATCAAGGTGGTCCTATAGGGAAGATTGGGTTTAAAATGTGTACTGCCTGGCTGGGTTGACAAGCCAGTTTCTTCAGTGATCCCAGTCATTGGGCTTCAGGCTGTCTAGATGAATCAGTTTGACAAAAGAGGAAAGCTCACCCAGGGTCACTCACCCTGGTCACTTGCACACCGAGTGACGTCTTTGGATGCACCCATGACAAGGTGTGACGGAAACGGGGGGGGCCCACAGTGTCCCTCGCAAGTCCCATTGGTTCATGGGACCAGGCGGCAGTGCCGTCTGTGAGAGCCCAACAGCAGCAGGCACCTGCCTGAGAGAAGGTTGGGGTAGCCTTTTGCCTTCCTTGTATGAAGTTGCCTCGTCCCTCCTGCAACCTTTTTCAAGTATCTGTTGGAGCATTAGGACAGGAGGACCGAAACGCAAACAAAACAGGCTGGAACCCATCTCTCCATTCTGAGTGATGTATTAGTCATTTTCTATAATTTAATCAGACCTATCGCAGAACAAGATAATGATGGTATGACCTACTAAAGAGGACGTTGGGGGGCGTTAAAGGCTTTCTAGCATACGGCTTTACAAGACCATGGGCTTTGTGGCAAAGGAATAGATTTTGAGTTTTCTCTTATTGCAAAGAAATCTAGACCAGACCCTGTTACGGTGAAACATGTGGGCTTCCCCCCCCCCATCAGACCTTATTACTACTGTATTTTGGCTTAGTTAAAGTACTCAAGAATCACATTTTAGAGATAGAGGTTATAAAAGGAAGACGCTATGTCCTGTTTCTGATGTATTCTTTTCTGTTCCCTACTTTGCTAGGTGTAGCTCAGTAATTCAAACCATCTAGGGCCAAGCGTACAAAATACTTTATGGTTCATGGTCGCTGAAATGTCTTCTGTCATATTTTATAAGAAACTAATGTGCAAAGTACAGACCTTAGAAAGAGGTAAGAGGACTCAATGGGCTGAAGTTACTAGCTGCTTTCCTTTTTTTGTGTAGGAGCAAGTTTTGTATTTCTATCCTCTGTCTGTGAATTGCATTTTTATGATATCAAAGAATAGTGTATGACTAGGTGCTGAAGCAGGGCCTCTCAGATGACTCTTATCATTCCCCCAGGACCCACTTTTGGGATAGAATTGCTGTAGTTACAAGTAGTTTCATAAAGTAAAATCAGACTTTGGCTTGATACTAATCTTTAGCTGCATGGGTGCATATTGCTGTTTATTTTTTAAAAGTCAGCTCCCCTGCCATGTGTACACACACACACACACACACACACACACCACGGAGGCCGCACTGTAGCTAATTTTATAAAATGCACAGTGATACACGCCCACGGCCTGAGATCAGCATGTGGCCTTTAGCGACTCTGCTTTTCACAGACTGGCCTAGGGTCATATCAAATGCAGCAGATTCTGTGTGCCTAAAAAGGGTATTGTTTCCAGTCCTCCATTCCCTTCTTATTAAAAAACAACCTCCGCCACTGAAGTTCTGTCTCTGGAGTTCTTAAATGACTGTGGCTGAGGTGCTCATGGCTTCTGATGTTGAGAAAGTCCAAATTCTGCACGTTCTATCTGTCAGCAAGGAAGAAATGCACGGGCCCTCTCTGAAGCTCGAGCCTGAAAAAGCAGACCCTAAAATAATCTTTCTCTTTCTCTCTGTCTCTCTCTTGTAATTTCTGCCGGGGTCAGACAAGTGGTTAGACCCCATTAGAAGTGTGGTGCGGAAGAAAAAAGACAAGCAGTGAGAGAGAGGAGGATCCCAGGCTGAGTTGTTCGGAGTCCTCTGAAGAAGTTGGCTTTCAGAGAGGACCAGAGAAGGCCGGGGAAAATGATCGTTTACATGATTGATCAGCAGCACTCTGCTTATCTGAGCCTTGGAGACAGGCTACCATACTTGTGGACGGTGATAGATTTTTCTAAAGGTACATAGCGCTAGTATCTTAAGTTGTCTGGTAGTGTGTTTTGAAAAGCTTTTGTTGTTCGTAATGAGAGGGAGAGACTATCACGTGATTTTGCTCTCTTTTCACTGTGTCTACTGTATATGGTCCGAGTTAAGTGAAAACAGAACACATATGCTTTTTAAGTTCATAGTGGTTACGTGTGTGGAGTCTGGCACGAGGCTGTTCGGCACCCAGTTCTGGCACTCACTTGCTGTGTGACCTTGGGGAAATTACTGAACTTCCCTGTCTTTGCTTTCTTCATCTTTCAGTAGTGGTAATAGTTCCTCTACCATAGGGTTAGTGTGAAGCTTGGCTGATAAATATCAGTATTTATATTGATAAATATCAACAATAGATACATAAAACCCTGCCTAATTAGTTCCTGCTGCATAGGAAGAGCTGAAGAATATCAGCTCTTACTATGTATTTGAAATAAGTTTCTATTTGCTTCGATCCTGATCAGACTACAGGCATTTCTGACCCAGGACGTTTTGGTGATTTCTGTGTATAAACATTTTTTTTCCATATCTCTCATTAGAACGATGAGTAACAGTATGATATGGTAAAATTCTTTATAAGGCTGTTAAAATGGGGCTTGACTAATACTTGTTCCATAGGCTAATGGTATTACACTAGACTTTTACTATGGGAACATGCTCTGTGTTTGTGATTTCACCTGAATTATGTCTAAACTGTGTAATAATTGTATGAGTGATGACTGGGTTTTGCTGTAAAGTGAGAACAATAAATCCATGCTCACAGACTTATAGTGAGATTCAAATGAGAGAATAGGTGTTTAATAAATGTTTATTTATTCATTTATTCAACAGTCAGTCCACTGATTAAAATTACCCAGGGGAAATTTATATTGGCTTTTCCATGTGTTGTGTAGGTAATAGTTTAAATTTTGTACCAAAGAAGGAAAGGCAGGGTCTGCTGTTTCTAATTGCAGAGAACCAGTGCAAGAGAACACATTAAATTAATTTTAAATGAAGGATTCAGGGGTATGTGTTTGTGTGTGTGTGTGAGATAGATCATATCAGAGGTTACAAGCTAGTGGCCTACTGATGTGTTTTTCAGTACACAGTATGCTTAAAAACTTGAGGCAGCATTTGGAAATGGGCGGTTTCACATAAAAATCCAAATTTCTAGCTTCTTTTAAAAACTTGGACGAGCCAGCAGCACGGGGCCCACCTCCCCACATGGCAGCAATCTGCTGTCTTCGGTGGCGGCTGTCTCCCTTCCCCGGGCATGTGCTCGTCAGTCTGCCACTGTTCCTACCAGTCCGCTGCCACGTCCCCGTCTGCATATACACCTGCCTGCCTCCCTCATGTCTATTACCTCCTGGCCCCTTCGGGCATTTGGATTAGAAGCTGTTCTACATTTTCCAACATTCTGTGATCTTTTAATTCATCATTGAGGCTAAGGTATTGTAAACCTCATTCTATGGCAGTATGAGGAAGCAGGAGACGGTGGGGATAAAGATCCTGGTACCAGATGCATGAGACCCGTCCTGGCTGCACCATGTTTTAGCCGTGACCTTGGCAAGGGACTGCAGTTGTCTGCCTGTTTTCACATCCGTGCAATGGGGGAACACTGTAGGCTTACGGGAACTGAGTTCATGCATGTTGATATGTAGGTTCACGTGTGGCACATAGTATATGCATGGTAAATGCAATGCCACATTCATACATGTGAGGCGTACATGAGAACTAAGGATCTCAGTGGGATTGCTCTAACTGCCGTGTAATCAGTCAAAGACAGCTGTTGCTGCCCTTAGGTTTCTGATCACCATTAGGCAGCACGGTGATTCTCAACCCCAGGTGCACATTGGAATCAATGTGGGATTGATGGGAGTGTAAAAAAATGAAGACACCTGCGCGCGTGCACGCCCCCCCCCCCGCCCTTGCAATTTAAATTTGATGGCTCAGAATGGTTCTTGAGCTTGGACATTCTTAAAGAGCTGCCTGAGTTAGTTGAATGGATAACCAGTGTTGAGGACCCCTGAGCTTACTGAAACTCCCACTCTGGGCTGATGCCATTTTCACCAAAAATAAAGATGTCATGTTGAGCCTGGGTGGCTTATCAACAATAATTTGTTTGACTTCTGAAACCCTAGAAATAGCTCATTGACTCCCACTCCTCCACGTTGAAAGCAGAGGCTCAGGGAGGCACCTGCCCTAAGCAGGGGACAGGGACTTCAGTCTTTTCTCTCACCCTCGCCCACCATGATCACCAGGGTTTCTCCCCCACGTTGAGACTTTGGGCAACCCAGTGAACTTCTCTGTGCTTAGTAGCACCATCTTGTAGAATGGATAATAGATTACCCACACATTCTGTGTATGTTATACTGTATTGTTCACAAAGCATTTTCACTGATCTCATCTGCCTGTAGGCAGGCAGGAAAGACACCTTTTCCCACCTCTTGGATAGAAGTAGAAACCGAGCCACGGAGAGGAAGAAACTAGCTTGAGGTCACCAGTGTCAGCACTATGAAGGGCTAGACCATCTGCTGGTGTCCTGAGGCCCGCTGCATCTCTGAAGACTTCGGAGCAAGACGTGACTGCCACCCATGCTCCTTTCAGAGACCCTCCTTATAGGAGGAACCCTTAGGTGCTGATGGAGCATGTTGCTCTGTGATTCATGAGAACTTATGCCACCAATAATATATTTATTTCCTCAAAGATTTATTTTGACCTGAGACCAGGCTGAGGGTAAGAGAATTAGAGTCGCATGCAGTGACACTTTCTGGGGTCTGAATTACGTGCTCCATATGCAGAACACTGCTTTCGTGTAATGGCCTAGAATTATAGTTGTCTTCTAATCTGTGCTTGTTTGGCCCTACTTGTTAACCCAACAGTCCTCTCCAGAGCATGAAACACAGCTGTATTTGGAAGGAAACAAAGTGTGGGACACCCTCTGCTTCAGGAAATGTTCCTGAAATGTGCTACATGATTTCTCCCTTCTAAGGGAAAGCAAACCTCAAATAATCATGTACTGGATTTTAATCTGACCTTAAGAAAGAGAGGGAACCAAATTATAGTGAGTTGCCTTCTGACATCGCTAGGAAGAGAGAAATGTCATAATCTAGAAGTGGGGTTTGGATTGGCTGGACCACGAGATCATATTTAGAGAGAAGGTCTCTATACCAATGGCTACTCGAATATTTGCTGACAGATGAGAAAATATGTACAAAAAAAAGAATTACAAGTACAAGTATTTTAAATATGATATAAGTGTACTCCATGATTCTGGAGCCGTAGAAATCACAGATATGAATTCTTACTCATTTATTTTTAAAAGTCTATATTGGCTCTTAATGGCAAACATAGTGCATGTTTAGTATAAGTAATGAAAGCTATATAGAAATGTTTAAAGTAAAAGGTGAAAGCCCCCTCCCAGCTTCCATCCTTAGAGATAACCACATTCGCAGACAACAAGCAGAAAGATAGCAAGCAACATTTAAAATTCAGCCTTCATTCGAAAAATGGAGGCCTTTTAACAGAGTTGGCTGAGTTAATGCGAGTACTGAATTCAGAACGAGGGCGGCAACACTGGTCTTGTGAACTGATTAGATCACATCTGTATGTTGAATGCCAGACTGGGTGCCCTGATTTAAAGGGGGAAATTGATAAACTACTCACTGGGAGGGAGGCAGCTAGAAGCTAGGCTCCTGAAATCATCATCAGAAGAATTAATGATTGCAACATTTGTGAGTTCTTAATGTGAAGCTAAGAGTGAAGAGAGATAACGGTCATGCCTGGCAACTACATTTGAATATATAAAGTTCTGTCAAGTGACAAAGGGAGTAAACTTACTCTGAATGTCGTTTCTCCTCAATTTGTAGTTTGTGTCTGATAACTGATACTTGATTGATTGATTGATTCATTCATTCACTGACTCATTCATTCAGTAGTAACCGAGGGCTTCTGTACTAGGGACTAGAGATCAGTGGAGTTGATCATCAGAGCATGGTCCCTGCTTGTGAGGGACTCGAGCCAAGGGGGCAGAGAAAGAGATGGAAACAAATAATTTTAAATTTGGCTTGAAAGGTATTTTCATAGATTTCTGAAATGCTGAACAGAAAACAGGGACTAGGACCAAGAGGGTAGAAGTTATACGGAAGATAACTGATTTTTTTTTAAGATAAGGGACTGTTGAATAAATACAACTGTGCAAAAAGTGAAACAGAAGATCTTGTGTTTACAAAGAAGCTGGTTCAACCACCTGGCAGGGCTGATTGTCTAGGGACTTCAGGTAAAGAGGGTTGGGATGGAAGGAGACATGTTAAACTCTGAAATCATTTAACATTGTGAAAAAGAATTCTATAAAGCAAATGTTGCTTGGCTTGGTTTCTGTCACAAAGTCGAGACCCGTTCCAACAACAGAGGAAGACATCTCTCGGTATACCAAACTGAAAGCCTTTTCAGGGAATAAGGATGTATGTCAACCTACATGGTGTCATGTGAGCTCAGTGAGGACATGATCTGCTGAGAGTTGTAGTCCTTACCGGGTGCTCATTCATTAAGAAAAAGTTTTGGGCATTTACCTGCCTAGTAGAAATTGTAAAGAAAGCAGTCCCTGCTGACAGTTCTTTCAAATGTTGACACAAAACAATCAGAGGATAAGCACAAATCAATATGCTAACAAGCGCATGACAATATAATATGAATTAGATGTGTAAATGTTCCAGGAAACTGGGAGTGAGAGTGATGGGGAAAAGATTCCTGGAGAGAAGTGATACTTCAAAAGTCCTCGAGGAAGGGATGGATTTAGATCTTGAGAAGAGAGGAGAGAACATTCCAAGCAGAAGAAATGGTATTAGCCAAAAGAGGTTGAAATAAGCCAAAAGTATGTGGGAGACACTAAGAGAAGAAACTTAGCTGAATCAGAATATTGGTGGTGGAAGGATAGGAGGTAGGAAAATGTAGTAGGAGCTGGTCCAGATGATAAGAGATTACGATTACTAAATTTTGTAGTTTGGATACAATATAAAATCAACTGCAAAATGTAGTTTCTTTCAGTGTGATAACAAAGGAGATGGAGGGTGATGGCCTGAAAGTGGGGGGGGGGGGGGGGGCTTTTAAAGTAGGGAGGGTGTTAAAAAACCAAAATAGATGAATGGCCCGGATGCCGCCTTGATCTCTGGAAGAGACCTGCCAGAGAGGGGCTTCTCTAGGGCCAGTGCTCAGTGCTGCAGACCTCAGCCCGGGCTGCCGCGTGCCTCCTGCTCCCTCCTCACCTCTCTGGTTTTTCTTGGCAAGGAGAGCTCTAATGCATGCCTCCCTTTGAAGGTCGTAAAGTAGGTGCTATTTACAAAAAAAATAACATGGCTAATATTTATACACAGGTAATGAAGCATAATGGTAAAAGGGACATCTGTAAACTGACTGCTCAATCTAACACGCTTCAACACTATGGAATGTCTAAGATGCTCTTCTCTTGCTGCCTGTTCTTGTTACCCTAAATTTTCTGTTTATCATTCCCCTTGCTTTACCCTATTTGGATTTGCTTGTCTTTGGGATTTGTAAAAATGGCAGCACACAACCCATACTCTGCACCTTGGTTTTTCACTCAACTGTTTTATCTTGGTGAGCTTTAGCCACAGTGACGCTTATAGCGGTGGTCTCCGTGCCCCTGCTCTCAGGTGGTACACTGACAGAACACAGCGTAGTGGATGTGTGGTTCATTTCTCCTTGCTGTGAAGAACAGTGCTTTGTGCAGGTGCATGTGCATATCACTTTGTCTTGAGGGGCTGTCAAGTTCAAAGTGTAGGATACGGGTCTTCTAAAATTTTAATTCTTACTTGCAAGCTTGAATTTTATCATTGGCTATCAGTACTGTCAGTGTTTTTCTAAAGCATCAACCTTACTTCGTTCATTTCCAAGAAATAGTGTGCCAGATACTCAAATTTGAATGACCATAGTTGATCTGTTATTCTTTTGTTAAAAGTGATGTTCCCTGAGAAGAATGGCTGGTTCATCTCCCAACTGAATCACAGGTTTACTTTTCCTTGAGATAGCCATCACACTTCAATAAAGGTGTGAGTCCTTCATGGATACATTTCATTACTTATCGTATTAAAAAGATGTTTACTGGGTGCCTGGGTGGCTCGGTGGATTAAGGCTCTGCCTTCAGCTCAGGTCATGATCTCAGGGTCCTGGGATCGAGACCCACAGCAGAGAGCCCACTTCCCCCTTTTTCTACGCCTGTGTCTCTGCCTATTTGTGATCTCTCTGTCTGTCAAATAAATAAATAAAATCTTTTAAAAAAAAGATGTTTACTCAGGGTCAGTATTTTTTTAACAAGTTTTTTTTTTTTTTTTAAAGATTCCTTTGATTTACTTGACAGAGCAAGAAAGCACAAGTAGGCAGAGGAGCAGGCAGAGGGAGAGGGAGAAGGAGGCTCACCACTAAGCAAGGAGCCTGACCTGACGTGGGGCTCCATGGCTCCATCCCAGGACCCTGGGGATGCTTAACCGACTGAGCCACCCAGGCAACCCGGGGGGGTCAGTCTTCAATAAAACTAATAATTTTTACTGCTTCATCAAAGACATTCTTCATTGACATGACAGGGTTGCTTACTTTGGGGGTATGTGTGTGTGTGCATGTGTTTTACTGAGTTTACGGCAGTAATGAATGCAGTGATTGCTAGGATGGGTTGGTACCACTGCCTTGATTTTGAGCTAAGGTGCCAGCATTTTACCCATCATTGCTTTTGTATCATCATTGCAAATGTCAATAGAGTGGAAAGGACAAATCACATCTTAGAATCATTATGAAAACAGTTCTGAGCTTGAGGACTCTTAGAAGTCTCAGAGACCACTACGGATCCACAGACCACACTTCGAGAACCATTATCTGAGCTGTCTACATAGAAATGGAAATGCAAGTCTTGGTGTTTTTCTTCCACTTTATTTGGTAGTGGTATAATGCAGCACTGAAGAACCCAAAAGGCAGCGAGCCCTGAAGACAGGGAACCCTTTGCTCACAAGTGTTCTCAGCTTCTATGGGAATTCTTTGAAGTCTCTTGTTCTGTCTGCAAATGGAAATGAAAATACGGGTTTTGCTTTATAATAGATCTATTGGTTTTGAAATAAAAGTAATGCTTTCAATAAACTTAGCAGTTAATATTTTTCTTTCTCACACAAGACATGTATCAAACATCATTGATCTGTGAAGATGCTTGATACTTACCCTGTGACTTCCTGATAGCCCTGTTAAGGAAGGAGTACTCCGCTGGGTGCCACCAGCGAGTATGCCTTCCCATGGAAATTACATAGCTGCAGACGATAGATGGCCACGGGTTTTGGGCCTGGGGAACAGGGAACTGGGGTTTGGCGCCTGGGGAATTATTTCTGGGTTTCTTGTGTTCTCTCTCTGAGCTGCTGCCTTCATCAACCAGTAACTCCCCTCACCCAAGACAGAAAGCTGAGTGCGATCCTCAATGCCATGCTCTGCCTTTCCTCCCGCATCAGACCCATCACCAAGTCTGTTGACTCCACTGTCGATGTGTTTCTGGAATGCATGGTGCCCACCCCCTGCCACTGCTGTAGTTTACACTCCTGTTTTCTCCTATAAAGATTCATTTTTATTTTCTTCTTCTTTTTGCCTCAGTGTCCTATCCCCTTCCCTCTGCCCTGGCCTCTATGTAGCTCTGTGTTCACACTGCTACAACAGTAGGCTTTCTGAAACACTCATGTATTTATTTAGGATCTTTTAGACATCTCCTCAAAGGATAAAGTTTGATCTTCTTAGCAAAGTATAGAAGGTGCTTCATCATCTGAGCCTCCCTTTTTGGCCCTGCTATATACTCTTTGTTTCATTCATACTGAATTATCTAGTTTACAGACCAACATGCTTGTATTTCCTAATTTTGGAAATCTTTGCTCTATTTCTGGGATATCGTCAACCCATCAGATTTGCACGATTATGGTCTACTTATCCATTAGCACTCAGTTTTCACGAAGCCTTTCCTGCTTCCCTTCTTCCCTGACTATTGTCCTACCTACCGGGCAGAATTAGGCATCCCCTCTGCTGGCTCCCACGGGTCTCTCATCATACCTCCCATGCCACACGAAGAAATGAATGAATGACTGAAATTAAGAATGAGTCATAGAATCAAAGAAATAAGCAGGGTTCCATAGACATTGTTGAATGAACGAATGAGTTGAACAAATGAAGTTCAGAGTGGGTCTCAGAATCAAAGGGTTTTAGAGATCGATGAGACTTTGGAGAATATCTCCTGTTCTCTCCGAAATGAGAACACGATTTGTCTAAACTGTACAACAGGGCTGGGTGGGAGGTGATGAGCAGTAGAGATGCCTCGGGAAAGTCATGTGCTTCCGGAGGAGACTTGCCGAGAAGAGCAGAGGCCATGGCCTACACCACGGGGGGATACCACAGTTGAAGTGCAGAGAGAACTTTTGTGGTTGGAAGTCTGGCACATTCCAGACTGTAGAGTCTCCCCTCAGCTATTGGCTGGTGCTCGCTCTCCGTCCTCAAACTGTGCCAAGACCGTAAGATTTTCCTGATGACTGGGCATATTCTACATCTGGATTCCATGGTCATAACAACCAGAAGTTTCCTGTCCTCTTTGGTTGAGGTGATGATGATATAGAGCTGGGTAGCAATATCAACAATTTTGAGGTAAGCCCTACCATTTAAAATCTAATGTTCTCTCATCTGAAATTTCTAGGTCCCTGCAAGGGAGAGCAAGGGACACTACCATTCACCTAGGGCTAACTCTGTGCCAGATGCTTTACTTATATAATTCTGATTTACCTTCGCAATAACACCATGAAATAATAGGTATTAGTAACCTATTCTATAAATAAGAGAAGAGGCCCATGGATGGATGTCAGAAGGCCTATTAGGAAGCAGAGTGGGAGTGTCTGGTGTCTAAGCTTGCCTCTTCTGTTTCGTCATTTGCTTCAGCTTCTAGAAGTGTTTTGCTCTGCAAAACCTATTGTGGTCTTATTTTATTAATTTGATGAATTCTTGAATTTGCATTTATTTTATGTACTTAAAAGGAAAAGCATCTGTAATTGCTAGTTTAATGTTGTCTGTGCTTTGCAGTTTACAAATGCTTTGCCATCTCTGCAGGACCACGAGGTACAGGAAAGGGAATAGGTACTATTACCCCGCTTTACAGATGAGGGATGGAGTGATGGGAGGCAGAATGGTCTACATCTACCTGGTTTATCTCTGTATTCCTAACATCTGCTTTACGGGTTAGTATTTAGTGGGCTCTTCGGTTTTTCTTAATTAACCATGAAGAGTTATATAGCTGGGAAGCACGGGAATCCAGGTCCCCAAATCTGACCTCCGAGCTCTTTCCACTACTAAACCATTCTGCTTTTGCTGGAGCCTCATCTGCAGGATTCTGGAACCCTCCCGTAGGGCTATCCGGTGGATTTCTACAAATCTACATAAGTACAGGTGGCCCCTTCGAGGAAGCTCTCTTGTTTTTGTTTCTCTTCTTTTAAATACGTCAACATAGGATTTTAAATAATCTCCTATCTGTCTGACACTTCCCAATGAAATTACTTGAAAAAGATTGATTATCCAGTTATAGATTCACAGAGGATTAACAGCAGGAGGATTCCTGAGATCATTTAATCCAGTATTTTTCAAAACTTATAAAAAATAGTGGAACCCTTGTCTTTAAGGGGAGACAAGCAAAGCCAGGTCGTGCTACCTAGATGTGTGCTAAGGTGGGAAGTGGGAGGGGGGCATGGTACCATGCCCATCCCTGGAGTTCTTGCGTTCTTTGATGGTATGGTTTATAAATCATTGATTCTGTTCTTACCCCTCATTTTATAGTGAAGAAACTGAGGCACAAAGGTGCTTAGTGACTCACGGAAGTGGTTTGATTAAGATGGTGATGAAGCTTGTCGCCATATATATGAATGTCCAATATTGTTTTAAGCACCGTTCTGCTTTTATTATAAAGAAAATGTAAAGAACCTCCTCTTTCGAGTCGGAGGGTCAGCAAACTCTGACTTGTTTTTGTGTGGCCCTTTGAGCTAAGAATGGTTCTTATATTTTTTTAAACAAGCGTTAAGACAAAAAGTAAGCAACGGCAACAACGAAAAACAAAGACTGTGGGACCAGAGACCATATGCGCCCTATGATAAAGCCTAAAATATTTGCTGTCTGTCCATTCACAGAAAAAGATTGCCAACCCTGCTTTATTGGATTCATTGCTGCTTACATTAATGTGGAAATACCAAAAGAATTTGGCTTTCTCTAAGTAACTTCAAAACATGTAGATTTAAAAACAAAGCCTGATTAGTTGAGTGTATTTACATCAAAATGCTTTTCAAACTTGTATTCTTCAAATGAACTTCTTTAAATTGTCCAACACATTTTCATCCTTCTTTTCAAATACTGGGTTTGGGTGGAGGAGAGGCCAGTAACTGAGTTCTTCAAGTACTAAGGAAACACTGTAGCCCCAGGGCTCTGCCTACAGTTGTAAGTTCTAGAAGATGAAAAGGAAGCAGTATGCACATTTAAATACAAAATTAGGGCATTTTATAGGACCACCCTTCCCAGCTCCCCCAAGGTTCAGAACAAGAGGAACAGGAGTATGAGTGATGGGAATCCTTCCTGGTCACTTTGGGGCTGTATGTATGCATGCTAGAGGGATTTTTATTTTATTTTATTTTATTTTATTTTATTTTATTTTATTTTATTTATTTATTAATTAAAAAAATTTTTTACAGATTTTATTTATTTATTTGACAGAGAGAAACACAGCTAGAGAGGGAACACAAGCAGAGGGAGTGAGAGAGGGAGAAGCAGGCCTCCCGCAGTGCAGGGAGCCAGATGTGGGGCTTGATCCCGGGTCTCCGGGATCATGACCTGAGGCGAAGGCAGTCACTTAACCAACTGAGCACCCAGGCGCCCCTAGAGGGACTTTTATTGTCTTGAGCCTCTACCTTGGAGTTGAACCTCCCTTTGTTTATTTTTTAAATTTTTTGTTATTTTTAAATTATTTTTTCTTTTTGTTTAATTTATATTCAATTAGTCAACATATAATACATCATCAGTTTTTGATGTAATGTTCAGGGAGCCTCCGTAGAGCACATTTCCTAACGTCATCCTTATCACTTGATGCATTTCCCGGAAGCATCTGAGCTTTGTTGGAAAGTGGAGTGGATGTTTTCTCCTGCGGAACATCACTCATGGGGATAGATGGCTAGGACAGTGCCAGGTTTCGAGTAAAAGACCTAGGGAAGATTTTTTGGTGAAACCCCAAGTGGACACGCCTGTGGGAAGCTCCCCCCCCCGGGAACCTTCAAAGAGAATTAAGTGGGTGAAGCCATAGGACTCCCAGCGGTTGAGATGAGGGTCATCTAGTTACAGGGGACCTTTGGAATTTTGTTGGTTGTTTGTGGTGTTTGTTGTCTTCATTGTCTTTGGCCCTCCATCATTCACTTCTTCTCTGTGTGTGCCAGAAGGTGGGCAGGGAGAATAAAAGGAGACAACAGATAAGACTACATTTGACCACTTGATAGAAGCCGAGGTACAAAGCTGAGTCAGAGTAAAGGTTAAAATTGTTGGCCTACATCAGTGTTTGAAGTTGACTTTGAGTTAGGGTTGTCCTTGTAATCAATGTCATGGATTTGTGTGCTTATTTTTTTATTTTTTATTTTTTTAAGATTTTATTTGACAGAGAGAAACACAGTCAGAAAGGGAACGCAAGCAGGGGGAGTGAGAGAGGGAGAAGCAGGCTTCCCACTGAGCAGGGAGCCCGATGTGGGACTCGATCCCGGTACTCCGGGATCATGACCTGAGCCGAAGGCAGTCGCTTAACCAACTGAGCCACCCAGGCGCCCCTGATTTGTGTGCTTATTAAAAAACAAACAAACAAACAAAACCAAGTTCCCTCCCAATTCATTACACCAGCATCCTTTTGTGAAAATGGGAGTGGGGGTGGGGTTGGGAGCTGCTTTCTCTGCAGCTTTTGTTTTATATGTATTTAAGGACTAAATAAAAAGCAATTCCATCTCCTCTCCTTTGGTAAATCTCTCATCCCCAAAGGCCCATTTTCTTCCAGTGTAGACATATATTTTTAGTAAATAAAGGACTTACTGTGTGAAATTTTCCTTTGGCAGGCAGAATGTTATGAGCATACTCTGTTTCATTACGAGGTGCGTGATGTCAACGCTTGGCAAATGTGCGGGGGAAGAAATGTATCATTTTGTGTATAAGCTAAGATTTCAATAAGTAGCCATTTATCTCTCTATAGAGTGCTGTTCATAGAAGACAGAGTGCATTATTGTGTTTTTAGGGCTTCTTTTTTTTGTAGTTAAGTCCTTTTTTGATCTATTAAGAATTTCCTGGTGATTTCAGTAGTTTGGTAATAATATTGTTCATCTTATAACAGGTATTGGTAATGTTGTGATGAAAACATTTATACAAGAGGAAATAAAAGTCAAGGAAGCAGATAATCGACCGATTTATCAGCCTTAACAGACCATTTTTCTGATAACGCCTTGGGAGCCGTGGTAAATTTACTTCTGATTGCTCGAGGGGACAGATTCTATATGCTTTTTGTAACATGGAGGTGCATGAAGAGGTGAAGGAGCAAAGGAATCAGTCCGTGGACTAACCAGTGGGTTTTGGTCTCCAGGTTGGCCTTTTGGCCAGTGGATTCATGCTGTATTTTGAACTATCCCTTTCTTCCTCATTTACCACAACGTAGGCAGTGATGAGTATATTTTTTTTGTCTGGAGATTTTGAAGTAGCTCTAGTCATAGAAGCCTTCTTTTACCTATTGTCTTTCTCAAAATCTTTCACTTGAACAAAATTTGATTAAAATGTAGAGGTAGGTAAAAATAACTGAACAGTCTGCTCATAGTCCTTGCAGCCTCAGAGGACTTCACACCGAGCTGCCGGGTGGTCGGTTTTGTGTGGTAATAGCCCGCTTGCACAAAAGCTACAGCACTGACCAAGGCTGCAGTTTAGAATCTGCAGGTGAGCAAATCCGGAAAAAAAATGTCCCAAGCCTTCATTTGGGCTCATGTATATTTGTTTTCGGGGTGCTGCCGTAATGAGGTATCAGGAACCAGGTAGAATATTATCTGGACAGAAATTCATTGTCTTGCTGTTCTGGAGGCCAGAAGTCTGAGATCAGGGTGCTGGCAGAGACACAAGGAAGACACACGAAGGGTCTATTCCAGGCCTCTCTTCCTTGCCTGTGACAGTGTCACTCCAGTCTTCATGGCGTGCATGTCTGTCTACCTTTCCCCTTTTTATAAGGACACCAGTCATAGGAGATCAGGGTCCACTCTAATGACCTCATCTTAAGTTGATCATCTGCAAAGGCCATCTTCCCATAGAAGGTCACAGCCACAGGTCCTGGGGGTTGGACTGCGCCATCTTTGCGTAGGGACCCAATTCAAGGCATGACACTGGGTTTCATCCTTAGTTTGCACACAGGTGATTGTTACTACAACTATGGCAGACAAGCAGCCACACATTTAGAAGGAAGGTACTCATCTCTGAGGGTGTATGTATTTTGAAATCCCATCAAAATAAAACTTAAAATGTTGATTACTCAAAGGTCCTGTGGTAACATTTTGGTTACCTAAAAAATTACTTTTTTGCCAAGCTACTTGTACTCTTAGATTTCCTAAAGATTTGGGTTTGAACCTTGCTTTGTCGCTCATGAAGTGTGTATATTGGGTAAGCCATTAACCTGTGGAATCTTGGTTTCCTGGTCTGTAAAATGAAGAGACTCCGGTCTGCCACATAAAATCACTGCGATGATCACATTTGTTGATGAATATTAAGGCACCTAATAAAGCACCCTGTATATTTTTAGTGCTTTATGCATGATAGTTCATTCGTTCAGCAAATGTTTGTTGGGAGCATCCTGTGTTCCACGGCTGGTTCTAGAATTCATTCATTCCCTTTGTGATGATTATACCATGATTTAGTAGTCAAAGTACTGGCCTTTGGAGTGAGACATCTGAGCTCAAGTCCTGTCTATGTTAGTAAATCAACCATGGGGGACCATGGGCTAATCACTGGCCCTTCTAGGCCTCTGTCTAGAGACTAGCCATATGGACTACATCTCCAAGGCTTTTCCAGCTCTAATTCAGACACAGAATTCAAATTTTGAAATAGAGTTAGAGTTCTTAGTCTCTTACAGATCCATGATGCAGTCCGGGGAAGTTACCCTCTGTGAGTTAGCTTTTCTTTCTGAAGTAGAGACAACAAAACTACTCTCTGTTTTCTGTTAGTAATAATAGTAACAAGGATAGCCACCCTTTACTGAGGTCTTGACACTGTGCTAGATACTTTTCATAGATCCTTGCTTCCCCACATAGCGTACATGTTTCTCCAGAGCAGGTGGGAATCTGGAGAGACATGGTGCATCCTTGCAGAGAAATTTTCCTTAGTGCTTTGTGAGCTACACCGCTCTTAGTATAGTAAGAACAAGCACAGCTACAGTAGAGAGTAGAATGCAGGGTTCACTGGAAATGTTAAGGCAAGAGTTAAAAGGAATTTGGGGCTTCCTGGAGGGGGTTTCAGCTTTGGTCCCTCATTTCCCTGGGCTGCTGTTCTCTGTTCTTGGCCACTAGGGAGACGGGTGGAAAAGTTTGCAAAACACACTCTTTTCCCTATTTCATTTTTGACTCACATGAGAAAAATAGGATTATCATTTGTAATTTTGAAAATCGTTCTATTTCCAGTACTGACCAGAGTTGCCTTTCTGATTGTTAAGTGCATTCTTCCTCCTCATTCATACATTTGACAAAGAGTCACTGAGCACCTGCTCTGTGCTCCGTACCATTCTAAGTGATGAGCATAGAGCAGTGAACAAAATTAAGCCCTTTCTCTCATGGAGCCTTTATTCTAATAAACAGTGATGTTGGATGGGAGACCTGAGGAAGTTAAGGAGTCAGCCCTGTGGCTTGTCGGGGGAAATTTTGCTCTTTATTTATTATTTATTAGCAAGGCAGAGCAGTAGGAGATGAGGTCAGAGGGTACAGATTATGTAGGGCCCTGAGGGCAAGGTAAGGGTTTAGATGTTATTCTGAGAACCATGAGAAGCCATTTTAGAGGCTTTGAGGATGGAGGTCGTGGAGTGTGATACAGATTTCTAAAAGCTTACTGCAGTTGCTGGCTGAGCAGAGTGGGGCAAGAATCGGAAGGGAGGAGGCCAGCCGGAAGGTCACTGCCACAGTCCTGTCAAGGGATGGCAGTGCTGTGTGTCCGGGTGGGAATGGTAGGCATGGGGAGCAGAAGCAAGATTGGGAATGTATATGGAAGGCAGAACGAACAGAATCTTTAGATGAATTTGATGAGGGGTATAAGAGAAAGGGAAGGGTCAAGGCTGGCTACAGGGTTTTAGTTTGAAGCAATCATAGGGATAGACCAGTTGCCGTTTGTGTTGAGATGGGTGGGGGCTTTTTTTTTCTTTTAGTTTTTGTTTGTTTGTTTTTTAAGGATTTTCTCTGTTTGCCACACAGAGAGAGAGAGCACAAGCAGGGGGAGCAGTAGGCAAAGAAAGAAACAGACTCCCCACTGAGCAGGGAGCCAGATGTGGAACTTGATCCCAGAAGCCTGGAATCGTGACCTGAGCAGAAGACAGATGCTTAACCAACTGAGGCATCCAGGCGCCCCAAGAAATGGGCAGTTTGATGGAGGAGGTTGGGTAGCTCCTGTCACTGGAAGATCTGGCAACTTTATATAAGGATACTGAAACCAGCTCAGATACTGTTGGCAACTCCCTTTGAAGATAAGGAATGATGTGTTCATTTGCATTACCTTTGTTTTACTTGTGGACATTTATAACAACACTTGGAGAACACTGCTGTGTGCAAGATGTGCATCTTGACCCAGGGTGCCTCTCGGTGCTATCTCAGTCTGTGGACGCTTATCCTCTCCAGACTTCCTCCTATTTCCCCCATGCCCTCACGGCACCTTTTCTCCAGCTGGACTGGTGACAGGAGTCTGGTTGTCTTCTCCACCCTGGCAGTTTTAAATAACTGGCTGTTCTTAAATTTTCCTCCTGGCCCTGCTGACAGCAGTTGGGTACCTTGGGTGTTGTGATATTTTGCTAACTCTGATCCCTGGGGTTCTGGCCTGGGGGTGCCAATGGCCCACCCATGTGTTTTACTCACACCATGGCCTTGGAGCCCCGAACACTTGAGAGGTCTCTCAGTATGGGGAACGTGCTGAAGCTTTCAGGCTTCAAAGGGAAAATTTAAAAATTGGCAGGTAAAACTGGCCTAAGTGAGGATATGTTTTATGCTTAAAATCATCAGATTGGTTCAGAACAGCCTGATGAGTAGCATGGCAGACCTCTACTAAACATTACAGAGGTCATCGTTCTTGTCTTCCTGATGCCTCTTCCCTCTTCTTCATTCTGTGACTCACGTTAAGCCAATGGTAGAAGCCGCCCTCTGGCTTCCATGCTCCCAAGTCCAGAGAGTGGAACCTGACCTCCAGCAGCCTCATCCAAGGGGAAAGACCTTTCTCCAGGTGGTAGGTGGTTGAGGGTGAAAACCTAGAACCTGTGCAGCCTCTATGGAAAGGTGGCCTCAGAGGAGGAGACTAACCTCTGAAAAGAGCCAAGAAACAACAACAGAGAGCGAGCGAGCCCTGAAGGTGCATTGACATCCTCTCAGTTGCTAGCTCCATTGTGCCCCTCTCTGGGCTTGGTATAGGGGCTGAGAGCCTTACCTGTCTCTTCATGCAGTCCTGGTGGTCACTACAACCCCCTACTCTGGGCAGAGCATCGAGCAGGAATACAAAAATGACCACCCAACTTGTGGTCCCACCTCAGGCATTCATAATCTAATGGTATGATTTCAAAACGAGTGGGTATGGTAATTGGTAAAATCTGCCCTTAACAAATCAATAGATGGTCTGTTTTTTACATGTGAAGAATTAAGAATATAAAACCAATACACGAGGTTAGTTTCGCTAACATATGTCACCTGAATATTAACTGACTCTGTGGCAGGGCTATTTCTGTCTGATAGTTTCAGAAGAGTGAGTCCTCTAATACATGAATTTCCGGTGTCATTTGTTAAAATCATCTTCAACCCTCCGAGGTCCATTTCCAAAGCCGTCTGCATTGGAATTGATTTATGCACATATAGCTCTTGGTCCCTTGCTTTGTGCTTCAGATGCTGGGGCAACCTTCGCTCCCTGATGATTACAAGCCTTTGGGCAAGAGCCTGCTACATCCTGAGGCCCCTGTCACAGAGAACAGCTCCCTGAACATAGTAGATGCTCAGAAAATGCTTGCCAAATTACATCAATTATTAGCATTGGCTTTGTTCATATCTTCTTTGTTTTTTTTTTTTTAAGATTTTATTTATTTAACAGAGAGAAACACAGCCAGAGAGGGAACCCAAGCAGGGGGAGTGAGAGAGGGAGAAGCAGGCTTCCCGCCGAGCAGGGAGCCCGATGTGGGACTCGATGTGGGACTCGATGTGGGACTCGATCCGGGATCTCCGAGATCATGACCTGAGCCGAAGGCAGTCGCTCAACCAACTGAGCCACCCAGGTGCCCCTGTTCCTAGCTTCTATACAGAGCTCCTCAAACCACGTTTTTTACACACCACTTTTGTATAAAATTGCATGGAAAATCTGGTTGTATGATTTGAGGTTGATATTACAGGTCCCAGTGATTAATACCAATAGGGATGCATGAGCTTAAAATTAAGTATAGATATCGATGTGTGCTAGCTGGAAAGGAAGGACACTTGGAAGATTCTCAGATGAAAATGAGCCAGGCGGTTAGTTGGTTGGTACCAATGCATACACCTGTTAACACAAGAAGGTGTTAACTGCCACAGGACTGACCATGAGTCAACATCATCCCAAGCGAGTTCTAAGGATTTAAACCTTGTTCTCTTCAAACCCTGCTGGTTAGATTCACGGTGGATTGACTGGTGGTTGTGAGTAGATTGAGAAGTGCAGCTTTTACATTATCTCCACTTTAACTTCAGCCAAAAGGCAGGAAAATTAATAGGTGTCTCTTTCTTGCGTTTTACCCCCCCCTTTTTGCTCCCTGTCTTTAGGATCCAGGATCTTCTGAGTTGAGTATTTGTCCAATTAAATGCATCTGATTAAAACCGTCAAACCGAAAAGGAAGTGGGTTGGAAAAAAAAAATGCGGCAAGACTTGTGGATATCCAGTTACCGATTTTCTGCTTGAGAACTGAATTATAAATAAATGTGTTAGGTAGTGGAATTTTGTTTTGTTTTCCCCAAAGGAGAAATATTCACCACATGGAAACAAAATTTATTCAGCATACTTTCATTCTGTAATTGTACCATTTCTATTCTTAATTCTTTGAGTTTATGATTTAAAGTGAAAACACCCAAACAGACTGTTGTGTAAAATTGACAGGAATGAGTGTGAACCTGGCTGTCGGAGACATAGGTTGTTGTAAAATTAGCAAGGGAAATAGCTTCCTATTCTGGAGGTTAAAAATAATGTATGTAGAAGGAAGTTATTTACATTGGCTGTTGAGAGGCTTCCCCGGACCCTCGGTTGGGAAAGCTGTGAACTGCACAGTCGGTGTGCAGAGGGAGTGTTTCTGGGCCCGTGGCAGCGTGGGGGGCTGGGGTGGGGTGGGGAGGGGAGGTGTGGGGGACATGGGGGGGGGGTGAGCGGCGCTCCGCTGGGAGAAGCTATGATTCCCGGAAAATGGAGCTGGGCGAAGGCCCAGGGGCTTCTCCCTCGAATGGTTAAAGGGAGTCCGAAGTCCAGTCCGGCGTGTTCTGAGTTTGTGGTGTCCACCAACTAGTCCCCTCAAGTGCAGGAATGCCTTGTTTTGAGCCTCTCCAGTGAGACCCTCCTTGGTCGGAATGTAGTGCGGAGGTGCTAGGGGCTCTCGCCCACCCCGCCGAAGCGGCGCTCCCCGGAACTGGACCAGCGCAGCCTTCCAGGACATCTCCGGCTTGAAACTGAATGTGAAATACACAGCAGCCCAGCAGGGGGAAGAGCATTCGTATTTGTGGGAGGAAAGCCGTGTTGCTGCTGTTTTGTGAACTGAGAGCGATGTTTGCTTGAACCTCTTACGACGGTTCTGCAAGTTCTGCAGGTCCCCACTTCTCTTGCATTCATTTCTTGGAAAGCTTCCCCCACTTTTCGCTTGACCTCAGGTGATGCCGGAATAATTTCAGAAATCTTTCTCATCGGGTCTCTGTTCTGGCTCCTCCTAGGCCGTGCATTAACATTATTTGGTAATTTATTACTTGAATGACCTCAGTTTTAGCAGCAGCGTCTTCAGAAAAGCGATTAATAAAGTATTATGAGTTTTAAATGTACCTGAGTTCTCTTGCAGCCCAGAAGAGAGGGCATCTCTGCCATGTCTGCAAAGAATCGAGGATTAGATGGTTGAGAAATGTCCAGGTAACTTAGAGGACGGAAACAGGTCTGTTTAAGAAATGCTTTGTTTGCTTGTTCAGGGCTTCTGTTTTGAAAAGGGTTGGGAAAGTTGCTCTAAATGTAGATATCAGGGGTTTGTATCATTCTAGAATGTTCATATCTCCTTATCACTGCTTGATGGGATTAGAGCCTGAACGGACTTTATAGTTTTTGATGCACTCAGTGCCTCAGAGCATTTGGAAGGGGAATATTTTTGCTCACTGAGGCTGTGGAGGGGGTAGAAAAGCTTTGTCTTTGGGGCTTTGCCAGTAGATGTGCTGAATCCTTGAGACATTTGAATCCATTTTGACCAGGGCAACAAAGAAGCTGCAGGGAGGGAATGGAGAGATTAGAGTATGGGAATAATGGATACTTACCTCTTAATGGTATATCTCAAGATAAGGAATGAATACTGTATTTATCTCTGAGTATTCTCTTGGTCCTTTGTGTTTCAAGAGAGCGGAAGGATGGATGTCTGGGGTGGGAGGGTAGCTGCTCCAAGTTCACTAGAAGTTGCCATTCAAAAAAAAAAAAAAAGTTGCCATTCAGGGATATCTGGCAGATGGTTCCGTGGGCTGTGCAGAGAAGCACTGGCCGGGGGTCGTGAGATTTGGGTTCTTGGTTCTGGCATTAGCAGTAAGTAGCCACGTGTCTTTGTTCCCAACAGGTAGCCCCTCAGAGTATTTAATAGTCTCAGTAAAATGACAAGCCTGGCCAAGTGGTTATTATTTTTTGTGGTTCTGAAAACGCTGGTTTTATGTACCTTGTTCTCTGACACATTG
This sequence comes from Spilogale gracilis, assembly GCA_004023965.1. Taxonomy (NCBI): domain Eukaryota; kingdom Metazoa; phylum Chordata; class Mammalia; order Carnivora; family Mephitidae; genus Spilogale; species Spilogale gracilis. The sequence goes on from PITA01001014.1 coordinate 146,339, forward strand.
GTCTTAACTATCTAGAGCTACTCTCAGATGGCAAAACTATAACCTGGAAATATTTACTTTTGAATCATTTATTTTCCTATGTTTATTTAGAGAGAGTCAATAAAGATCAGAGAAAGAGACTCTTTCAGGAGATAGTCACCTGTTCTTTGTAGTAATTTTTAAATCTTTTACTTTTCTGACTGTTTACAGCATAGTTCCCATGTGATTTTTCTGAAGGTTGAGATATTTAAACTGAAATCAGGAAAGGTGGTTTGCCAAAGGAACTTGAAATTAGCCCTATTGTTGAAATTGATGTTGACTGCTTAGTGTTTTGTAAAAAGCATCTCTTCGAGAAGCCATTGGGGAGACAAGTAGTTCAGGGTCCTGCCCGTTTCAGCAAAAATGAAAAATGTTGAAATCGAGTGGGAAGAAGGAAATGTGGCAAATCACAAGTAACTAGACTGTTTTTAACAGAGAAAACTCAATTTTATCTGCCTTTTTTCAGCAAATTCCATTTGATATTTTACATTTTCTTGATAATTTAATAAAGACTCTCAGGAAGGAGTTGCAGAACTTTAGCTTAGTGAAAAAGAATTTGTCATTTGTGACATTTCTCCTCTAAATAGCATGGGAAGATCAATGTATTAGCTTGTAGCTCATGCATTACTAGTTCTATTTCTACTCAGAAAAGAAACAGCATGTTATATCGCAAAACGTGGCACAATGGGGAGTTTGGGCTTAGTCCCTAAGCATTGACTGAGCTCTGCGGGGTCCAGGCATTGTGCTAGGCACAGTGGGGGATGTGTGGATGATAAAACTCCATCCCTGCTCCAAGGAACACCACCACTTACCTTCTAGAAGCTATACCAGTAATAGACAGGTAATTTAGAGTGATATAAAATCAATAGAAACAAAACACAGAAATGTGGGCTCTGCATTCTGAAGATACACAAAATCTGGCTGCTTCTCACTGCCTGCAGTCACCTTGAGCTGAACTTCACACTGTCATCCTTTACCTGGGTTCCAGCCTTGTGGCTCGTCTCCCTGCTCCCACCCTTGTGTGTCTTGTGTGTGCAGCCTCTTTTCCACACAGCAGCCAGAAGAATCCTTTGAAAATATAAGTCAGATCATATCAAAGCCCTCTGTAGTTCCCAATTTCACCAGATGCAAAAGACCTTTCAGCAGTTTACAGCATGGCGTGGGTCTGCATAGCCTCGCTGCCTCCCCACGCACTCCCAGACACCCTCGCTCTCCCCCTCCCTCTTTCTCTCTCATGTTATTTCTCTGACTTCCTCTCCTACTGCTCTGACCCTTACTCATTCCACTCAGCCCACACTGGCCTCCTTACTGTGTCACGAACACACCAGATTACCCTCTGCCTGGAACGTTCTCCCAGAAGTAGCTGCCTGAACAACCTCTCACTTCTTCCATCACTTATCAGATGTCACCACCTCCATGAAGCCCCATTCTGACTACCCTATTTAAGATTGAAACTCACCTCCTACCCGTTACCCCCAAACCTCCTTGTCCTGCTAAGTATCTTTTTCCATAGCACTTATCGCCCTCTGGCTTTGTGACTTACTAGTTTTTAAGCTTTGCGTGGCATCTGTCTTCTGCCACTGGGATGTGAACTTCAAGAAGGCTGGGATCTTTGTTTTGTTCAGTGCAGTTCAATCTAGAATGATCTAGAACAATGCTTGGCATGCTGCAGGTATTTCACAATTATTTGTTGAATAAGTGAATGAATGAATGAGGAGAGATTAATTTTGAGAGTTCTGGGGAGAATCACAAGGAAGAAACCTTTGAGGTAGAAAGTTGGATAAATAGGCAGCTTTTTGGGGGGAAAGAAAGACATTCCTGATAGAAGGACTATCTTGAGCAAAGGTAGAAAAATGACAGAGCTCCTGGGTGCTCATGGCATGGCAGGAAGTTCCGACTGACCCATGCTTGGGGGGCAGTCAGAGTGGTAGTGGTGGATAGATAAATTATTGGACGTAAAATCATTAAAGGGGCTCTCAGTAGAGTGAGGGAACAAATTCCTAATCATTGCCTGTGTCAAGATGGGAAGAACATTAGTAATTGGAATCTAGGATTCTCAAAGGAGTGGCTACCACGTGGGGGTAGTCATCACTTTAAGGAATCAGTACCGTGAATAATTTTTGCTAATGAGGTCCTTTTTTTTGAATAGGCCAGCCACATGCTTCTTATGGTTTAAACTTCCTAACTGGGTGAAGTTGCATGTATAACAGCAGGTATTATTTACACTTTTGGATGAACTTTTCAAAAAAAAATCAGTTGCATCTTCTTTCAAACCAGCTGATTGACTTGCCTGAGGTCATGGAATCAGAAGGTGGGGAAGCAGCTTCCCAATGTCTTGTGCCTCTCAGGCAACATTTTCCCACCCTGCCAGGCCACCTCTGTAATTGTGGTGAGACACTAAAGATATCATGCTTTTTTTTTTTTTTTTTCTTTTTACAAGGGGGCAAGTTTCTTTGTTTCCCCACTACTGAGAATGGCAGCCTTTTCATGCAGTTACTTTTTTACCAGATGCATTTTCTTCCCACCCCCCTCTCCATTTCAACTTGTCTGGAATAATTAGAAAGATGAATATGTTTCGTAGGTGGTTGTGTTTTTACCTTTGCCTGTTTAGTATTTTACCTTCTTTCAGGCGAATGCCAAGACTGTCTGACTCAGCACCTGACATTCTAGTAAGGTTGTTGCTTTCTTGTGGTTCTTAGGGGGGAGGGGAGGAGGAAGCATGTCAACAACTCCATCTGAATGTCTTCAGACTTGCTCCGTGCTCACTGGGGAGTAAACCTGATCTTCTTAATTCCCCCAGATGTTAGTAGGCTGGAAGAGGCGGAGGGAGAGCTCAGTGAAGGAGAGCACTGGTATGGAAACTCTTCAGAGACTCCGTCAGAAGCATCCTATGGAGAAGTCCAGGAGAACTATAAGTTGTGTCTGGAGGACCGGATCCAGGAGCAGTCCACTTCCCCTGACACCTCCTTGGGCAGTGCGACCCCCAGCAGCCACACGTTGGAGTTGGTGGGACTTGACGGTGAGGTTCTGCGAGACTCACTGCAGTGTCAAGACCACCTCTCCCCTGGCGTGTCTTCTTTGTGTGAAGATGACCCCCCCGGCTCCGCGAAACCCTTGAGCAGCAACCTGAGGAGGCTGCTGGAGGCCGGCTCCCTCAAACTCGATGCCACAGCCACGGCCAATGGCCGGGTGGAGTCTCCGGTAAACGTGGGCTCGAATCTCTCCTTCTCCCCACCATCCCACCATGCCCAACAGCTCAGTGTTCTTGCCAGGAAGTTGGCTGAGAAGCAGGAACAGAATGACCAATACACTCCAAGTAACCGTTTTATATGGAATCAAGGTAAGTGGTTGTCCAACTCAACCACCACCTGCGGCTTATCCCCGGATTCAGCCATCCTAAAACTGAAAGCTGCAGCCAATGCCGTTCTGCAGGACAAATGTCTCACCAGGACTGAGGAGACCATGCGATTTGAGTCCTTTTCCTCCCCTTTTAGCTCCCAGTCTGCCAGTTCCACCTTGGCAGCCTTATCCAAGAAAGTCAGTGAGAGAAGCCTGACTCCTGGTCAGGAGCACCCACCGCCCGCCAGCTCTTTCCTTTCCCTGGCTTCCATGACCTCGTCGGCCGCCCTTCTGAAAGAGGTAGCCGCAAGGGCTGCTGGGAGTCTTCTGGCTGAGAAGTCGTCACTGGTGCCTGAGGAGCCTCTTCCGCCGCCGCCTTCGGAGAAGAAGCAAGACAAAGTCACGCCGCCGCCCCCGCCGCCCCCGCCGCCGCCGCCGCCGCCGCCGCAGTCCTTGGAATTGTTGTTACTCCCAGTTCCCAAGGGAAGAGTTTCTAAACCCTCCAATTCAGGTATGGAATCTTTTATTTCAACCGTCGTCTAAGTTTGGTGTTTTTTTTTTTTTTTCCTTTTTCACTGTAAATTGCCATGTCGTCTTCACTGCTTGAGTCGGTGGGGCTCCCCGTGTGATCCGAGGCAGGAATAAAAAAGCAGGAGCACAAGAAAATACTTTAAGTAAGCAGTGTAGTGGCCTTTCGTGTATGTATTACACAAAGACTTCACAAATAGCTTCATTTCTGAAAGGTAATGAGTAATCTTAGAGACGTACAGTACTCCTCCCTTTCATATAAATGATTTTTTTTTCTTACCAAGTGCAGGCTAGGTCCATACAAGACATATTTAATGGGAGAAGATCAAAGCATCTTTGTCATGGAGTGCATGGCATCACCGAACATACGGGAGAAAAAAAACCCGCTGCTTTGGAAACAGTGGACAAGGGGGAGCCCACCTTCCTGCTGCCTCCCATCACAAATGGACTTTTGTGTACAATAACCCCTCTGCCCTAATTTATCACACTATACACTTTTATGTTAGCATTTTTATTTTGTGTGTGTGTGGAATTTAAGCCTTTCCCACTTATCCTGCTCTTCTGTAATTTCTTGTCATACAAGAACTCTAAAGAATATTGTCATTCAGACGTAATCAAAGCATTTCCTGCAAATGCTTTTTTAAAAGATTCAAATTGAATCATAATCTGAAGGAATGTGCATGTGGAAAATTTGAATCATAAGTTTTTCTTGTGAGGGCAGTCTTTCCAAAGGAGAAGTCGCTTGTCTTGTGGAGCCTTGATATTCACAAGTTATTCATCTGAGGGAGAAATTTAGTCACTTGAGTTCTCACAGTGGAAGCATCACTTCTTGTACTGGTTTGTTTTTAAATTGTGTGTATGACAAATTCATGGTACCACGATGGATGTATGGAGCTTCAGATGTCTCCCAAGGATATCCTGTCAGACTGGAACAGGAAGTAGGCTATGTGTGTCCTCATCAGTATAAACACTGCTGTTGTGTGTGTCTAGCCAACTTTTGATTATTTGTCGCCACATTGATGAAGAGTGCTTAGAATGGCAAATAATTGAACGATCGCAGCTAGCATCAGTTTGATGCACTTACGACAAATTTCCATTCAGATTGCTGAGTGGGCTATATGCGCTAATTCTTATTATTTTAAAACTTGGGTAAACAGCAGACTAGAACTAGGAAAATGGATTTCTGGAACTTTTATGATTCTGAATGATCCAAACCATTCACTCCAGAGTTTCTGAAATGTCCATAAAATCCTGAAATGTTCCTCAATTCTGAGTTTCATGTCTCCTCACTTCTTACCTGCCATCTGGTGAAATAAAGAGAGAAATTGCTAAAATTAGGAAACCAGGAGAAGAGCAAAGGAAGCTGGGTAATTTTGCAATGGAATAAATCACTCCTCATTTAGAGAAATTTCATTTAAGGGTAGCAGCAGAAAGAGAAGTATGGCTATATGTAATAAGTAATTTTATAAATATTCTCTGTATCTGGTTATTGAATGAATGTATTTATAGTATTTACACTATAAATTCATCTGGACATTAGTTACTTGGGAAAGCTTATACAAAATTAATAATCAATGTTAGTTGGCTGAAGACTTGGAAAGAGGTAACTGATAACACTGTGGCTCCTGAAGGTAAATTGTAGCAGCTTTATCACTGTGAAGTGTCTTGGGTATAACGAGCAATAGCAAAGTATAATTTTTTTTTCACTCAAGTGCTTAGATGGATGTAAAGATGTAAAAGAGGTCATGAGCTTCCAGTGCATGGGAGACTTTCTGCCTGTTTTATTGTAGCATATACACCCAAGGGAAAAGGTATCTTCCCCTATGGTTTAAATGCACTTAATTCGTGCCAACACTTCCACGAGCTTCTAAGCAGAATTTTACATGGAGACCTACCAACAATCATTTTTTCTTTTTCTTTTACTGAATTTCTTCTACTGCCGAAACCGTTACTATTTTAATTGATAAGTGTTCACAAATTGAAAGAGGGGAGAAAGGAACTCCCTGGATTGTGTCTCTGTAACCCCCTCCTGGCTGAGTGGTGTCCATGGCCTCTGTTCTCTACATGCCTCTCGGCATCATCCAAGCATTGGTGAAGCAGCCCCACTGACGGGTCACTCATTTTGTAAAGCTCACACACACAGGATGAGTGCTGGGAGGACAGACACAAGAGCTCTTGACATGGTCCCTCGAAAAATGTTCTGTGTGTCCATGTGGATGCATCCTAAATTCTAGTTCTGTGTCTGAGCGCGTGGGTTGGCAGTATGGGAAAGGATGGCTCTGTGTACCTCTCATTTAAAGCGAATGTTGCCACTTCATGGCTAGCTAGCTAGATGATGTTGGTTAAGGAGGAGTTGATGGACTATTTCATTCTATTATTTTTTTTTAATTTTGTGGAGAGATGATTTGGTTGCTGTTACTGATTTTTGAATCTGAGGAGTGGAAAGAAAGGTGGGTCTTCTCCATCTGCCCTCTGCACACTCCCACCCCCCACCCCCCGCACCGCTTCCCTTCTATACACTACACTGTTGGTTTCAGGGCAATCCAGGGCTACATTTGGATGTAATTTGAATCTAGATGTAATTCTGTACTGAGAAAGCATTATGAGAATGCAGTAAGAGCTGTCACCCATGTCTCTGAACATCTCTCTCTTTGTTTTTTGTTTTTTGGTTTTTTTCTTTACCTTAGCAAGAAATCATAGTTGAAATCAAAATAGATAGGTAGGCTGGCTTCTTGCAGCCGGGAAAGGGTGTCTGTTGCCTAATCATTTAAATAAACAAATAATAACCAGCAAAAAAAGATCCTTGAAGATAACGACACACCGTCCTGGTTTCAAGCAGCGCTTACATTTAAAGCTGTTTCCCAAAATGCTGCAAAAAGGGCATAGAAAGTGGATTCTGGAGTTACAAAGAGATACGTGCTAGAAAAGCCAATCCTGTGTTGAGTAATTTAGACACCAGCATTTCTTTGACCTTCTTTAGGTCAAGGGAAGTCCAAACCATGGGAAAAAAAAAAAGAAGCGTCTTTTAGGTCTAACCTTATTCCTCTTTTTTGAGCAGGATTCAGTTGTTGCCAGGTCATGGTGTATTTAATTCCTTTAAAGAGCCCACCACTCAGTAGCCTTTCCCCCCTGCAAGAGAGACGTGACACTTGAGGAGGAGGTTTCTTTCATGTGACCCTGCGCCCCAGCACATGCTGCACTGCTCCTCTGAAAGGGGACACGAGAGAGGGAAGATTATGTCTGTTTGCTATAAAGATAAATGTCACACATTGACTCAATTCTCTTTGAAGCTACTGTTGGTTGCCTTTCAGAATAAAATAAATGCTTTTTATTTTAAAGACAAAGTTTCTCATAAACGGCCACCAAGATTCCCAGGATGCCAGGCTCTTAGTTAAAAGGAAAAACAAGGAGAGTTTTAGAGAGAGGGTTTCCAAAACATCTTATTTTACTGAATACAATTTAAATATGCTTAGAAGCAAGCTGCTGTCATACAACTGAAGGCTAAGAATATTTCCTGGGTCAATAGAGAGAGGTGTTCTGGGTACTGTTTTCCTTCATATTTACGTGATGCTATTAAAATTTATTGCAAAGTCATAGAAAGTCCAGAGAGTGAGGTAACCTCCTCCTCTACTCCCATTAAGTCCATGGTTATTAGAGCCATAATCTGGGAATGATCACAAGACAGGAACTTGTTTAGAAAATTCACTTTTTAATCAAGAATCAGAACTGTCACTGACTTCAGTTATATTTCCCCAGCGGTTTAAACTTAGACTGCCTCTAGTCTAGATATCCAGATAGCTAAAACTTCTTAGTTTTATTGAACACTTAGCAATCGTTAAAATATGCATTAATAACATCAAAGTCAATAACAACAGATAAACCCAGTCATATCCATGGCCAACATATTTTTTTACACCCTGAAATAGCATTTGAGAGACATGTCCATGAAATTCTATTACAAGATATTAATTCCTGGTATATTGTTAGAACGGAGTATGGGTCATCCTCCAGAGATGTGCACAGGTGGGTTGGTGTGCCTGGCATGGAGTTGGTGATGAGGGTTGTACATACCCAGGGTCACCTGGCATCTTGAATTCCTTTGATGTGTTTGGTAAGGTGTATATGCAGATACTACCAGTAAACTACTTGCAAATTAGCTCGATTTTCTGGAAATTGCCACATAGGATCTAACAAGAAAAATTTGATTTCAAGGCCTACAAAAGCGTTGCATTGGTTTTAAAAATTCCTACCTTGCATTAAAGCAAGTAAGTTAATAAAAGCCTCCATGATTTGTTTTCCCCAATGATATGTGTTGTTATTGCTTTATGGATTATATGTAACAGCAGGCTAGATCACCGAACCGGAAGTGAATATATTGGCTCTAATCCCAACCCTGCCTCTAACTAGCAGAGGGATTTTAAGCCTACATCTCAGTTCAGCTTCCTCATCTATAAACTGAGCTAGTTGGAAATTATCTTCAAGATTCCTTCCCGTGTTAAGATTCCTTGCTTTTCCTTTAGTATTCTTGAACTCTGTCAATTCAAACACATTTATTTTTCTAATTTTTGAATTAACTGCCTTGCTTCTTAAAATTCACCCTCAACTCTCCCACAAGATTGTCTCTGCCTTGGGCAGATCTTGTCCATTGTAAATAGTTTAAACACTTACCATTATACCTTACTATTGGTGTAGTCATGCTGCGTGCATTTTAAATATCAGCTGCTCCAAATTCATTTTGGAAATAGGTGAGGTCTAAGTACATGAACATCTCTCCACACCCATTCATTTGAGACATGCATTGGCCTGCTGTGTGAAAAGCATGCACTCTTGGGCTGACATTGTGTCTCCTGGGACTTGCTGGCAGCTTCCTGTACCTTTTTCTTCCATTTCCAGTACCCATTTCACTTTTTCGATACTCTCTTGACCCAGCCCTTTCCAGTTACCCTCATTCCAGTCCAACACACACGTATTGAATTGTACGTCATTCCTAGCACTGTCTGGGTCGCGGAGAAACACTGGTAAAGACCCCTAGACTTGCCTCAGCCAAGCCCCACTCCCCCTCTCCTCCCCTTCTGTCTTTTCCACCTCTCTCTTTTCCCTCCTGAGCTGAATATGACCATCAGAGTGCTGCCTAGGCTGCGCTGTACTCCTCTTATTTTCTCCACGCTTCTGTGACAAACAACCATTTTGGGTGAGGCCCTGAATTCTGTATTTATGTGATATCAGTTGTTTAAATTTACATCTCCTCTCCTGGTGAGTTTCCTACTTTGAAAGGTACGACTAGAGCTTACTATCACTACTATTATTGCAACAGCTACTACTAGTAGCTTTCATTTACTGTGTGGCAGGCGTTTTACACACATTTATTATCTTTCTTATTCCAATAGTACTGTTGTCGTAAGGAGAATGTGTTTACTCCAAAGAAGCAAAATAGCAACTATCCATGCCACTGGGTCTGTTAGCATTTGGTGGGATTTAGTTTTGTTTGTGGCAATATTAACCAGCTAGTGATATATTTGGAGGAGACTGTTTATCAGATGGTTGTAAACTAGGTGAAATAGCGAACCTTTCGATCCTATTGCCTTAGGAATGTGTGGTTCATTTTAAGGAAGTGGTCATATTTCCTTAGGCTCTAAATTTGAGTGAAATTTGCAGCTGTCAGTTCCTTGAAAATAGTTGGACATATAAACTAGACTACATCCTTACTTCCTCCCTTAGGCAGGGAAGGCATCCTCTTAAAATATCAAAGAATACTTAGTAAATAAAAATGCAGATGTTACCAGGAGAGATTAATGGCCAACTTTGAAAATCGATCATTGTACTATGCTTATTTTTATCATTTGGCTTCTGTTTTCTTCCTTTCCCGCCAAGATCAGTTAAAAATTTCAAAGTTATAATAGCGTAGCACTTTGACACGTATCTTGTCATCAGTTTCTCTTCATTGTGAGTATTCTAATTTTTTTCCCAGTCAATCCAAGGATGTTCTAATTTGTACACGATTCATGTGTCTTGGTATTAATTAAAACTAGGGAAGCATAGCTCCAAAAAAGTAGATTTATATGAAATGCTAATATGCAGGATTTAATATAGTGTGCTCTAGGGGGTAAAGAGTGTCAGAAAAAATAAGGAAGATATTGGTCATATTAAGCAAAGTGGGGTGTCCAGGGGGTGCTGGCCATGTTCCTTTTATCAGTTAATGCCTTTATATTGCCTTCCTGTGCTTTTATTGCCTTCAGGTCAGTGGAAGACATCTCTGTTTTTCTCTGCTCTCCAGGAAATTCTGTAAAATTAGGCAGTCCGTGGGTTAGATACTGGGAAAATGGGGATTAGTGGCAGCCTGTTTGTGTATGTCTTTCTTACTATTTTGATGTCCTTAACAAACCCAAATGGACATCATTATCATTTCTCCCCCTCTGGTGTGCGACAGTAATCTCACCTAGAGACCTGGTTCTCTCAAGTCTATTGTTCCGCATGTAGTCTTTGTGATCAGAATACCAGAGTGGAAGAAATGACAATGAAGGCTAGAAAGTGAGAGGCCAAATTAGGGATAGGACTCCAGGTCAGTAGAGGCAATCAACAAAAGACAGCAGGAAAGCGAAAGGCAGATTAAAAAAAAAAAAAAAAAGAAAGAAAGAACGGCATGTTTATAGGCCTCTACAAAGTGTGCTTGTCCTAGTGTGAAAGAACCTTCAATCCTAGCCCATCCCCCAATCAGAAAAGGAAATGCTTGGGACAGAAACATCACAAGCAGAATTTCCAGACTTGAAGGCATATTTTTAGCAGATTCTTTTTCAGGTTGCCTGGTTAGGGTAACCAGTATTACTTATTATACCTGTCATAGTAAAACAGAATTTTTGGAATGCCCTAAGTGTATTCCAGAACCCTTCTAGTCCATCCATGATAAGTGGTCCTTTGCATATAGAGACTCAGTTGACTCAATGAATAAATAATAAGATGATTTTAAAGCTTATACATGAGAATATATCCTTTAAAAAGTAAAAAGTAATGTGGGCATTAAAAAATCCAGTGTGTATAAAAGAATCTAAAATAAAAACAAAAATTTTCCTCTTTGACCCTGTCCTTTTTTTTAATCCCCAGTTCTTCAAAGGTAACTGCTTAATGGTTTCTTGGGTATACTTCCGGACCATTTTTATACAAATAAAAGCATATCAGTTTTTGTTTCATTCACTCATCCCATTCTTTCTACTCCCTGTCTCTTTTTGCTCAAGCATTTAAAAGCAAATCCCAGACCTCCTACCCATTTGCCTGTATTACCATGTATATGATCTCCAACAGAGAAGAACTTGAAAAAAAATAAATAACCACAGTAACTGTTACCATATCGAAGGGGATCAAGGATGATTTCATGATTTTCTGGAACGCCTGGGTTATAGTCGGTGTTCCTTTAGTTATCTCGGAAGTGTCCTTTTGTCATTGCTTTGTTCAAGTCAGGATCAAAATCAGCTTCGCACCTCGTATTTGTTTGATGTGTCTCCATAACTGGGTCCCTTTCCCCAGTGCCATTTTCATTAAGAGACTGTCATCTGTCCTGTAGAATTTCCCATATTCTGTAGTTGGCTGGTTCTGTCCTCTTGAGCATGTGAGTTTACCATGTTGTTGCTATTTTAACCACCTGTATTTCTGGTAAACTTCTAGCTATATAGAGGCTTGATTAAATTTTTTAGGAATATGTCATAGATGGCTAATCAGAAGGTCCGTGATGTCTGTCCCCTTCTCAGCGATGCTAAACTCCATGAGTGGCTTTAGGTATTGTCAGCTTGCTCCATCCTTTGTAAAGTTTCCTATCAACTTTTCACCTCACTGTATTAGCAACCATTGATTCTCATTTTTTAGAAAACAAAAAGAGAATCAGCCTAGACATATAGGTTCCTATCTTGCTTTACCCACTAATTCTAATATCTTGGACATGTTTCTATGTCAGCATCTATAGATCTAGTTCATTTTTAAAAATGTCTTCATATATTTTATTTTATGAGTGTATTATGACTTATTTGATCAATTTAGAAATTTCTCTGATCCCTCGTGATGAAGAAAGGAAAGTCTGAGTCTTCCGCTCTACTTGTTTTGACTTACTATATCCCCAAACTGCAGAAAGTAGTGTGGCACTGGGCAATAGAACATGATAAACCAGAGAGGTAGCAACACGGTGTCACAGTAGAGACCCTTTCCTGCTAGAGGAGGAGAGAGTTATCTTAGCTTTCCTAGGAGGCAGTAGTTGGTTGGTTTGCTTTCCTGAAAAACTGAAGCATTTATGACTGCCCTGTTGTAGCTCTTCCCCAAGCGGGTGGTGGAGCCCAGGGTAGAGGAAAGCAGGGGATCTTGTTAGTGACCACCACAGGGGTAGAAGTAAATGGGCAAAAAATCCCTGACCTTGAGACCCCTTGATAGCCAAACTGGCAGTAGGGTTGTGCAAGACATAACTAAACAAATCGACAGTGGGATCCTAAAATTTGTCTCTGTTGGAGTTCGGTGTGTGAAGTTTACGATGACTGTTTAGTTTTCATTGTGGTGCTGTGTGTCATTCCCTGCTGTTTTCTAAGTTTAGGAATTCAAATATGGCCTCAGGTCTGGCGGTTTCCTTCAGGAAAACAAAGCCCCTGAAGTCAAGCTTTTCTGGGCTAACAAGTTCTGGCCAGGCCAGGCAAAGCCCCTTTGCAGAGCCTTCCAGGTGGGGAGATGGCCTTTGAAAGTAAGACCATCACATGGCAGCATGGTCAGATTTTCAAAGATGGAACCCACATGGAAGTAACGAGATGTATGTAGTTTTCTATTTGAAGAAAAGCAGTGATAAAACCCCTTCATGGATAAAGTCTTGGACTTGCCCAGGAAAAACACCAAATCATTTTTAGTGCTCTTTCTATTAGCAATGCATGTGAATTAGTGCTGGCTGCAGTGTACCTTTTTGTTTTCCTTAATATTTCTTTCTTTTTCCCTCTTCCAAGCCTCAGAAGAGGAAAGCGGAAAGCCTTTCCAGTGTCCGATATGTGGTTTGGTTATCAAAAGGAAGAGTTACTGGAAGCGGCACATGGTGATCCACACAGGTTTAAAAAGCCATCAGTGTCCGCTCTGTCCATTCCGGTGTGCTCGCAAGGACAATCTCAAATCCCACATGAAGGTAAGCCGCCTGCAGACGGGCCTCACGGAGAGGCAGGCACAACCCAAGCTCTTGTACAGGGTCTGGTGCAGGAGGCTGCTAGGCAAGAGAGGGGCCTTTGGTGGAGCCTACAGAATGCAGTGCTCATTGCCTCCAGGTCAGGCAGCACAGAAGAAGCAAGTGGCAAGGGGTTGGTCTCCTTCGTAATGCTATTCCCGTCCTTTTTAAAGGCAAAGAGAAGCTTCTGGATCCAAACAATAGACATAATGTAGGGCCCTTTCCTATTGGGGAGCAGCAGCCTACGTTGGCCTTGCATGGCAATGCATGTCTGGGGCACTGGGAGGAAGACTTAGGGAAGAGCAAGGAGCCGGACAGACTAGTATAGGCCAGACTGCTGGATCTGTGCCCCAGAGAGGAGTCTGCCCTCTTCTGCTGTTGTTTTGTTTTTTTTTTTTTTGTTTTTTTTTTTTAAAGATTTTATTTATTTGACAGAGAGAAACACAGGCAGAGAGGGAACACAAGCAGGGGGAGTGAGAGAGGGAGAAGCAGGCTTCCCGCCAAGCAGGGAGCCCGATGTGGGACTCGATCCCGGGTCTCCAGGATCATGACCTGAGCTGAAGGCAGTCGCTTAACCAACTGAGCCACCCAGGCGTCCCTCTGCTGTTGTTTTGATCTCCAGCTTACAAGCCACAGGAACACCCAGAGGCTCCTTTTAGGAGGGATGAGGACCTTGAGAGACCCCTGGGCTTTAGCTTCTGCCCTGTGTGAGGCTTGGGGGTGCTATTCCTGACAAGACTGGGTCCTCCCAAGGCTGTCTGTGTGTGTGCTGTCCTAATTCCCAGGATCACACTTACCAAACATCTAAGGACATTGTTTTCAGTGTGTCTTATTAAAAACTACATTTCCCTCTTACGTGAGATGGAGAAAACATAGTCATCTCGAAATCTTTCTGGCAGATCCCATTACTAATAAAGGTTTTCTCTGAAATTCAAGGAAGAAAATCGTGAGATCAGAAGAGCATGGGCTCTTGAATTTGATAGACCTGCATTTATTTAAATCTTATTGTGTAACCTACTAGCTAAATGGTCTTGAGCAAATGAACTTTAGGCTCTCAGTTTTCTCATCTGTTCAAGAGAATTTATCCGGAAGAGTTGTCATGAATATTTAAGGAGATAAAGTTAGTAAAGTATCTAACACAGAAAATGTTCAACAGTAGTTACTTAATTTCAGTAACTGTCTTTGAACACCTTTATATTCCCCAAGATATTTTCAGTAGGGCTTGACTGTTGACATTATAATGTTTTTACTTTCCTGCCATAAGAAGCGTAATGTGTGTATGTAATTAAGATATTTGCTTTTTCCCCCCAAAACCTTGTAATGTAATCCATCTGAATAGATCAGTGATCACTGTTTAGAATTGTAGCTCTAAAAAATATGATCAGACAGAATCTCTCCTGATGTTAGGATCTAGCTTAGAAGATCAAAAAGAAAAATTAAATCCATGCTGTAATTTATATTCTATCATTTGCCTTTTTCTCCTGGGAGTAGCTTGCCCTTCATCTTCAGAATCCATTGAACCAGGAGTTCTGGTTGGTTGGATTTTACTGAGCCGACTTAGTTTTTCCATTCCCCTCCTCATCCTCTACAACCTCTTCCCAAAGCAAAATCTCGTATTTTACACGTGCAAAGTGGATTTCATTAGCAGGATGAGACTTCAAAAGGAATGCCTTTAAAACTAAAATTTGTTTTCGTTACTGTGTCCTATGCTGTGTTTAGAAATCAGGTCTGGCAAATTTAAAGCTTCAGTGAGCAGAAAACTTGCATCTAGCCTGACACCTTGTAAGCTTGGTTTCAGCTCAGGGTCACATAAAACAGCCTATTTATAAACCCATGGAAAAAAAAGCTGGGTTTTCAATAGCAGGAACTACTGACCCTGAAACTACAGGGAGATGAGTTGGGTGCCTTGATGATACAGACGGTCGGCCATGACAGTGTTACAGATGAGAGCTGCAAGGGCTTTGTGGGTCGCGGGGTCTCAGAATGCTTTCAGAACAAATCAATAACCAGTACAATAAAGCAGTTGTGTGAAATTACTACTTTATTCAAACTCATGGTGTCCTAACCTGTTGAGCTACGACTGGAGCTTTTGATAAGGGAAGTGTGAGAAGGGCTCATGCAAGTTTAATTTTATCAAATGGTGTACTCTTTCTTTTCTCTGTTCTCCACTTCACTGATGGGCCATTTTCTCTTCTTTAGTTAAAGAATTCATGCTTTTGTTTTGATTTGACGTACTTTAATTTTGATACATTTTGTAAACACAGTCTAGGTAGGACTATAATGGCAGTGGTCTTCTGAATAGGTATCTCCTGCTGCATTCACCAGAGACTAAAAATATGAATGGATTTTCTACAATGAATTTAGTCTCTGAAGTGGGGGCAGTGTCACTTATAGATTAAGATCTCCCACTGTGAGCGGTCAGAAAGACCTCAGTTAGAATCTCAGTTCCATGACTTTCAGTAGCTGTGAGACTTTGGGCGAATCATTTAACCTCTCCCAGCCTTTGTTTCCACTCATGGAGATAATCATCTGATCTAACGCCTGGAGTCTGCAGTCGTTATAAGGGTTAAATGAGATAATGGGCATAAAGCAACTGAATACTGTGCCCAGCATGGTGGAAATGTTAGCTGACTCGGTCATTATCATCTGTCGGAGTTAGCGTTTACATTTGGAACTAAAGTAATGACGTGGGATAAAAAATTACTCTAAATTTTATTGCCTTTTTCTTTTTGTGATGAATCTTTAATGGTGACAATTTAGGAATACCAGTAAATGGCAAGAATATAAAATTGACCCTCAGTCCCATCACACGGAAATAACCATTGTTATTCTAACATATGTACTTCCATATTGATGCTGTAGACTTAGTTAAGACGAATTGAGAGTCTACTTTATTTGTTCAGTAAGGGAAATATTTACTGTGTTCCCACTCGGTGCTGGGCACTGTACTTTTTTTTTCCCTTTAAACCTGCCTTTCCTCCTCTATATATCTCACTAACGTTTTTATGGGCAGCTGAGGAAGGAGCTTGTAAATGCCTCCAGCTTCCTTAGGGTTATCTTAGATTCCCATTAAATCTTTTACAACTTTCCTGGATGAGTGAGCATATAGGAATTAAATACAAAATTCATAAGCCAAGGTTGAACAGAAAAGGTGAGGACTGCTAAAATAACACACAGTGATAAAGTAATGGCAAGAAACTGGGCAAGGGTCAGAGCGCTGAGTCCTGCCATTTAAGGAGCTGTGACTCCTAAGGAAGCCCCTTCCCTACCCAGCCCTGTTTCCTAAGCGAGTGGAGCAGGTGTGTGCCAAAGCTTTCTTGATGTTCATCCTGCCACCACCGGGAGATGGACCTCGTGGTTTAACAGCGCCTTCTATTTCCCACCCCATAGGTGCTCTCGGTGCAAGATGACCGGTCCATCAGCATGTCTCTACGTGGCCTCGAAAGAATGATATGCTTTAGACAAGCGTTTCTTCACATTAGTGGGCTTAGAGGGATCTTAAAGCTGATGTTAGGCAAAAGAAATTTAAAATGATCACAGAAAGTGCTTTTCTGTCAGGACAGAAGGGAAGAAACTACCTTGATAGGACAAAGGCCCAGGGCGACTTCTCGCCCCTTTGGAAGGGGTAGCTCCAATAAAATGACAAGTGTGAGAGCCAACACCACGGCCCCGTTCCTCCTTTAAACCGACACTGATTTTTCCACTAAATGTAGGAAAGCCAGGATCTGGTGGAAAATAAGCCATGTAAAAACACTTGGGCACAGACTCTTTTTAGTCCAGGGCTCCCTTTTGACTTTAGAACTTGGGCTTGCTCTCTGTCCTTTTCCTTCTTCCAGAAGCTGTTTCCAGGGCTTCTGTTCTTGGATTAGCTCCTCTCCTCTCCCAGGTCAATAGATGTAAGGAAGCTTCTGAAACGGAATCTGCCCTACCGCACTGCTCCAGGGACGACGGAAGCGCTCTGCCTTGTGACCTTTACCACCTGGTTCCGGGCAGGCTCCTGGCAGCACTTGTCAGGGTCCTGTGGGGCTGTGACCGGAGCCCCCGAGGTGCCCTGCTCCTGTGGGAGTTGGGTGGAGGAGATGGTGGGGAATCTTCAGGGTTCTGTGAGGAAGCAAAATGAAATGATCAGCTCCAGAGTGAAATCCCTTTGTTGTGAAAGAAAGAGAGAGGTGATGTTAACAACCAGTGAGTGACAAACACGCCCCAAACCCCCAGCCCCTCCCAACCTGGCATAGGGGAAGCCTTTTAATGAGCAAGGTCTTGCTGCAACTGAGTTGAAGTTTATACGGTTATTTCTTAGAAATGCATGCTTTGGGGCACCCAGAATCTCTTCGGCTGTTTTTTTCAAAAAGCCACAGTGGGGTGCTGTAGCAACAGGATCTCACCATTAACTTTTAATTTCTTTGCTTTTGTTGGTCACTTAACATTATTTAAAAGTATGTTTTGGCTGGTGAATAATGCTTTTGGATTGCATTCAGAATGCATAAACAGCTGTAGTAAAACTTGCTGTCTTGGAAAGGAAGCCTACGCAGAGGGGCCAGGTGGTGCAGTGAGTTAACCAACTAGCCTTTAACCTTCCTTAGACCTGGGTTCAAATCCCGCTTAGGTCACCACTGGAACATGAGGCATCAGTTCTGTTTTGGTTTTGAATCCCAGTCACGTGCTTGTCCAGATCCCACAACTCCCCAAATCATTTGGCCCGAATCTACACAATTGGCAGTTTCTACGCAAGGGAGGGGCAGTCCTGAAATAGCAGGGTGTAGCAGGTCAGTGCTGAAGTACATTGGCAGAGCTCAATGGGGAGTTTACAAGCCGACGAGCACCTGCCAGCTCAAAGCCTGGCTCAGTCCAGTGCAATGATTTCCTCACTTTTTTCAGACACTACATTTGGTAGGGACAGGAAGAAAAGAGCTTCTTCCAGTTTTTTACAGGTGTTGTGCATGCAAGACTGGAACTAGATTTAAAAAGTCTGCATTCTTTCATTGTAGACATTAGAATCTGGAGCCCGAAAGAACCACATTTGGAAACATTGGTTTCATCGTGATGAGAATACTTGGTGGGGATCAGACGTTGGTTTTTCTCCCACTCTACTTTGCTTGCTTCGTATGTGATTTTCTTCAAGCCACTTACTCTGGGGTCTCAGTCTCCCTGTCTATGAAACGGGAATACCCCAGAGACACCATTTTCCACATTCTTAATTACCTAGAGAAGCGTTTTGAAAATTGAAATTACGTTTGCAAAACAGAACTAATTCTCTTCGTGACAATAATCGGGTACGTGCAACATATTATTATTGTGAGAGGAATTACTTGACAGGTTGCCTCTTTTGACCCCCAACTGGTAATTATGTAAGTTCGCACTGTGCTGGGTTTATATTTTCTCTGAAGACCCACCAAGGTGAGCTGACTAGAATATTAGGAGCATTCTCCTGAAAACAGCCTCCATTGGCAGACGGCATCCTCCGTTGTGAGTGTGGCTTTAATCATGGGCTGTTAACCTTCGTGAACCCGTGTTATGTTTAGGGACGGACCTCATTACCTGGAGCACGGTCTCAAAATGCTCCTCTAGTGATTGTGTTTCCTGGGCCAGCCCTTGGTACTGCGAGGAAATGGTTGATGAGTAGTTTGGATATACAAGGTATTTTCTGTAAGCACATGGTGGAGAGCTCATTCTTCTTGCTTCTTCGTCAGGTTCATCAGCACCAGGACCGGGGCGAGACCTTTCAGTGCCAGCTATGCCCTTTCACTTCCTCACGCCACTTCAGCCTGAAACTCCACATGCGTTGCCATCAGCATTTCCTGAGGACAGAAGCCAAGGTGAAGGAGGAGATCCCAGACCCAGATGTCAAGGGATCTCCCCACCTCAGTGACAGTGCCTGCCTGGGGCAGCAAAGGGAAGGAGGAGGGACAGAGCTAGTGGGGACCATGATGACGTCCAACACTCCAGAGAGGACTAGCCAGGGTGGGGCTGGCGTCTCGCCTTTGCTGGTGAAGGAGGAACCCAAGGAAGATAACGGCCTGCCAACCTCCTTTACTCTGAATGCTGCCGACAGGCCGGCCAACCACACAAAGCTGAAAGACCCCTCCGAGTATGTGGCCAACAGTGCATCAGCATTGTTCAGCCAGGACATCTCTGTTAAGATGGCGTCTGATTTTCTCATGAAGCTGTCAGGTACTTGAATAGGGTTGTGTATTCTCTCTCTCTTTCTGTCTCTTTCTCTACCAGGATTCTCATCTGTAAAATGAGTTGGCAGTACTAGATGATTTCAAGGTCCCTTTAAATTCTGATCGTTTGCACTCTCATAAATATTCTCCTTGACTTTTTTCCCCCCAGTCCTTTGGAAGTAGGCATTGCTGTGGTTTGGGTCTAGAAACAACATGGCTTGTTGATTTCCTTCCAGTTTTTCCTCTTTATGGGTTCTTGTTGTGGGGGACAGATCCACATGGTGAGCCAAGTTGGTGATAGTTCTCTGTGTGACCTTGAGCCATATTTTACTTGTCTCTGCATTTGGTTCTTGTAAAGCGCTCATATGGAATGTCTCATTTTGCATTATTCAAGTTCTTTACTGCCGTAATTTGAATGAGTTTTAAAGGACATACATACAGAGACTACTGTTAGGAATTGTAGTTTTAAAATTTGTGCAAATGATAAAATTATCTCTACATTTTTTTTCCACCGGAAAAATTTTTATTTTAGTGGAATATGCCTAACATGAAATTTGCCATCCAAACCATTTTTAAGTATACAGTTCTTTGGCATTAAGTACATTCCTGCTGTGTAACCATCACCACCATCCATCTCCAGAACTTTCTCGTCATCCCAAACTGAAATCTCATACCCATTAAACATTAATTCCCCATTCTACCCTCCCCACAACCTCTGGTAACCACTGTCTACTTTCTGCCTCTATGAATTTAACTACCGTTGGTGCCTCATGTAATGTGAAATTAAAAAAAAAAAAAAGCAAGCAACTTAAAAAAAATATTCTTTCCCAACTACCCTACTGCCTTTTGGAAAGAAGATGAAATATGTTATAAAAATTTAGTATTAATTGACATCACATCATGGTCATCATCTCATTACACATGGTGTTGCTTTTCGTTTTTGTCCTTTATTTTTTCCCTAATTTCTTTAAGTTGTGGAGTTGAATAGGGGGTGTGACGACATTGAGGGAGTGCTGTTTTTCCTGTTTAGGAATGATAAAACATGACGTGAGATTGTGCTGCTACTTGTTACATTTTAAAAGTATGATTTTAAATTGTAAAAAGAGATGTGGAGGGTGGGAAAAGGTCGGCTGAGAGTTGGTTCTGTCTTTCAGTGAAGATGGCAGTCCCCAGGATGATTTCCAAATGCCATTTCAGCTCTTTGGAGATTGACAATACCCTTTTAAATGGAGAATAATTGGTCACCGCCTTCCTTTAAATGGACTGTGAGTCGCATTTCACTAAATGTCATTGCCAGGTGAATTAGAGGTTCAGCTTCACTCACTTGGAAGTCCCCTTGCTCAGTGACACTTCAGTCGGGTGTCTTGGAATGTCCCCAGCACCCCAGATCTTTGCCCCTGAGGAGCATGCAACACCAGTTGGAAGAAATGAGGAAAGGTAGGGGACAGGAAATGAGGTGTCAGAAATGACCCAGGGGGCAGGGAATATTACAGCCAGGCGCTCCAACCCACCAACCCACAGCGTGAGTGCGGAGTCCTCCACTGGAAAGGGTCAGGCCACAGGAAGCCAAGTGTGTCTGCCCGTGGCCTTGAAGAACATGGCGGGCTGGAGGGGGGTGTGTGGGGGTGTTGGCTCTCCCCTCTCCTCCTCTCTGCCCCTTTGCTTGCCTTCTCCCTCCCCATTCTAGGGGAAAATGTGCTTGTAGAGTCTTCGAGTTTTATATTTAAACATTTTTTAAAATGTGGGAAATGCATGCTTCTAGTTTACCTTTTGCTGCCCATCCTTTAGGCTTCACCTCAGGCAGTGGAGGGGGCGTGCAGGGTGTGCGTCTCTGGTTTTTTTTCCTGGATGGTCTCTCCCACCAATATTATAGCAAAAAGAGCTCCTGTTCTGGTCTCTTCTAATGTATTCCCAAGGGAAGGAATCAAATCGCTTATTCAACTGGTGTGGTTTAAACATGAAACATTTCCCTACTTAACTGGGGTGGGGGACTAAGAGGGGAAAGGGCGTAAGTAGCTCTTAGTATTGGGTTACTGCGTTTACTCCAGAACTGCAAGAAGTTTTTAAGTCTGGAGGAGGGGGAGAGGGGTTGAAGGAAGGATTGGTCTTCGGATAAGGCGCCTGGTGTATGATACACTACTGCTGGGCTCAGGCTGTAATTAGCTCCCGACCCAATCTCAGGGAGCATAAGATAAGGC
Organism: Spilogale gracilis; assembly: GCA_004023965.1. Classification (NCBI taxonomy): domain Eukaryota; kingdom Metazoa; phylum Chordata; class Mammalia; order Carnivora; family Mephitidae; genus Spilogale; species Spilogale gracilis. Next base: position 167,758 of record PITA01001014.1, read on the forward strand.
ATGCTGAGAGCTGGCACTGCGAATAGGAGAGACTCAAGAGAAGCCAGTCGGGTAGGTTGGGGTGAAAGACTGCACCAAAGCCTTCCACTGTGATCTGTTTTCTCAGTTAGTTATTGATGGGACTTGTTTACAGTTTGGCAGTGGGAGTATTTACTGACTGATCAATTGGCGTAAGAAAACAGATAACAAACGCACACTCTTTATGCAAAAGGCCCATGCAGCTATTTTCTGGTGGCTTACTAGAGGTCCTGAAACCTGACTTGTATGCACTGTTACCTAGCAACCTGTTACAAAGTCACTGGGGAGTGAGATGCATCGGTAATTTTTTGTGTGTGTGCATATTTGGATGTAAATGTAAACTTGGTGACTGTGGCGGTGCAGCCCACAGGAGAAGAAGAAATGTTAAAAGGAAAGGAATACATTTTCCGGAGGGTTTTTTTTTCTTTAATTTCCACTAACTCTCTGGTTGGTCGGTCCTTATCCTTGGTAGCTGCCGTCATTGTGGTGCTCAGCCCGGCTATGTCTTGTGAAGATGATCCTGGGACCCAAAGGCCAGACCCCAGGGAGCTGTGGCTGAGTTTCTAGCTCTTGCCACCATTGGATATAGTGCAGCATGTGCTCAGTATTGGGCCTTGTCCCTCAGCGTCATAACGGCGCCATTGTTCTTGCAGCGACTTTTTGAGCTGGGCTCTGTGCGCGCACCTGCTGGGACTGTGGGGGCAGCTGTTTGTGGGCACCAAGTCTGCGAGTCTCTGTGCCAGCCACATGACTACAGAATTGGAGCACAGTGACAGATGCAAGGGTGCACATACCTACTTATTTCCCAGAGAGAGAAAACACTTGATTCTTTCTTGCTTGGTTATTAAGGGAGGTCTTTCTTGCTTCTTCGACAAAAACTAAGCATCAAGATGACTTAATGGAACCCAGTGGGATTAAAAAATCACCAGTAGAATGCTCTTTTAAACAGACTCTAAGTCCTTCTGCCACCTATCCCCCCACCTCCATTTTAAGGTTTTTTCCCAGTCTGTGTGATTGTGAAATCAAACCCCTTCTCGATCTATCAGCTATTCCTCGGCTGAGCCCACACGTAACATTCCACAGTCCTTCAAGATTAATGTTGCTCCCCTAGAGTGGAGGCTCCCAGGCTCAGCACCGTAATTGATTCCTGGAAGAGGACGGGGAAGCCCCGGCTGCTGGCTTTCTGGGCTGATGGAAAAAATAATTCTGTAAACTTTGCTCAGGGCTTCAGCCTCAGAGGCAGGCTGTGGAGGGCTGCAGCCCTATGTATTTGCACAGATCTTTCTTGGGAGCTGGGAGAGCCAGGCGGATGGTGGAATGTCAGAGCAGGTGATCCAGATGTCCCATGACTGAGGCATGGGGTGTGTGTGTAGGGGGGAGGCACTCACTCAACCGTGGAGCACCTAACTTCCTGCTGCTTTGAGCCTTCTTTTCCTTAACTAGCAGCAAGTGTAAATTCAGCCACACATTATACTTACCAGGGGAGTTTCTTAAAAATGCCAGGCCCCAGCCCCATTCCCGAAGTTAGGATTTCACTGGTCTAGGAAAGGGCCCTGTCATTGGCATTTTCTTTAAAATCTTTAAATGAGTCTCACATGCACTTGGGACTGAGGCTCGCTGATGTGGAATATGCACTTGGTACCTGATACGGTTTTTATCCGTTTTTGTGGTGTTTTTTGGTTTTGTTTTTGTGTTTTCAGTACAGCTCTCCTTTCCTTCCTTTCTATTTCAGACCCTGAAAAGGGGCCTAGTGGGTGGTGGTGTGAGATGAGTCTGAGGCATTCACCATAGGTCAAGGTTGGCATGAATAAGAGGCCTGGGTGAGTCATGGCCACTGAGCCCCTTGTTTTTCCTTGTGGGACCTCATGACAGGAGAATTAGAAGAAGCATCTTAGTGTGTTCTCCAGTTAGAACCAGAAAATCTCAAGACTGATCTAGAGCATCAGGGAACTGAGAGTGTCATCATTAGATGCCTGATTAAAAGTTGCTTGCAACGGCCTTTACATCATTTCTCTTCCTCAAAGCTACCCTTTTTAAGATAGATAATTTAAATTCTAACTCGCCACATTGTAACCAAGCAGTTGACAGAAACTTGGCACCTCAGTTGTAGGCTGGGAATATCTTTTTGTCCCTGGTTTTCCAAAATAAAAGATACAAGTCATTTCAACTATTTTTAATTTGGAAACTGGCAAAAAAAAAAAAAAAAAAGAAAAGAAAAGAAAAGAAAGAAAATTCATACCATCTCCCACGTTATATTAATTTTGTAAAATGGAGTTCAAAATAATTTTAACTAGGAGAGATGGCATTTTTAAAGCAGTGACTTACAAATGGGTATGGGCCAAACTGTTCCTGATTTATTAGGAGGAACTCTGCCATAAAATGCAGAGGCTTTCTGGGACAGAGATAGGTGAGTTTGTGTGCTATCTTGCAGTTTTCTGTGGGCCTTTTTTCTTCTGCTTCCATCTATTTCACACAATTTTCGGCATGTGCGGTCACAATAGTTAGTCTGTAAACGGCAGCAGCTCTACCCGGTGAAGGCTTTGTTTGGCTGCTGGAGAAGGAGGGCTCAGATGCTCGGTAAACCAGGTAGTCCTTACTGCCCGGGGCTCTAATTGGCTTTCTGTACTACGTCTTTGCAAATGAGCCTTCGTGTAAGTAAATGCCAGCCTTGTGCCAGTCATGCCATAAGCCTTCCGTGCCAGTAGCCAGGGGCTCCCACTTCCCTTTCCTAAATGTGTCTTCCCACAGGTTTTATTTATTTATTTATTTATTTATTTATTTATTTATTTATTTAATTTTTTAAATGATTTTATTTATTTATTTGACAGAGAGGGAACAGAAGCAGGGGGAGTGAGAGAGGGTGAAGCAGGCTTCCTGCCGAGCAGGGAGCCTGATGCAGGGCTTGATCCCAGGTCTCCAGGATCATGACCTGAGCCGAAGGCAGTTGCTTAACCAACTGAGCCACTAGGCACCCCTCAGTGGTTTTATTTTTAACAACCATCCTTTACACCTTCAGTTGGCCTTTCTCTTTATTTTATTTTTTTTTAAAGATTTTATTTTTTATTTTTTTTAAAGATTTTATTTATTTATTTGACAGAGAGAGAGATCACAGGTAGGCAGAGGCAGGCAGAGAGAGAAGGGGAACGAGTCTTCCCGCCAAGCAGAGAGCTTGATGTGGGGCTTGATCCGAGGACCCTGAGATCATGACCTGAGCTAAAGGCAGAGGCCTTAACCCACTGAGCCACCCAGGTGCCCCAAGATTTTATTTTTTTTTTAAGTTATCTCTACACCCAACGTGGGGCTCATGCCCCATGATCAAGAATCACACGTTCCACTGACTGAACCAGCCAGGTGCCCCAGCCCATCTTTTTAAACCTGCCCTGCTTTTCTCCTGATGGGCATGCACTGATCATGTGACTGAAATTCCTGGTGTTGGAAGCAGCATTTAGGACCTTATCCATGTAGGCAAGCCTGAATGCCCTTTTGAAATCCTAGATTTTATTGACCCCGGTGGTGATTCACAGGAGAGGGAGAGTGTGACTCCTGTCTTTCAGTGACTTGTTACTCCCTGAGACAAAGACTGATATGAGTCACAAAAGGAGCAGGTGGCATTACAAGAAAACAGGGCCTAGAGGTATAAACCCTTGTGCCCAAACGTTTGTGGAGACTTGGTGACATCTGTTCATTGTTTATTGTTTTTCCTTAACAATCACTCATATAGATCTAGTGCTTACTCGGTGTCACTTAACTCACTTGAACTTCATGACAACTCTATAGGTATATCATATTAGGATTACCGTTTTACAGATGAAAACCGAGAAACAGAAGTTGAGAGACTTGCCCAAGTTTATGCTGCCAATAAGTGGCAGAACTGGGATTCTAATCCAGGGGGCCTGGTTCCAACATTTCTTCCTCCCCCAGGCTGCTGTACCCCAAATCACAAAATAAGGAGACAGGACGACTGAATTTGGCTCTGTTCTTTGCCCTGGAGTGCTGGTGTGGAGTTAGAGTCCCCTGCATGTATACGTTCTCTGAATGCTGTATGTCAGACACCATTGAAAGTTGCATTAATTCTTTTAGGCTTTTCAGGAATTACTTAGTGCAAATGGTAATAACAGTAAGGCCAACTAATAGGTCCATAGGGCTTTACAGCATATGGCATATTTCCAAATACATTGTCTCATGACAAGCATGTAGTCAAAGACCAAGACTTGGTGAGATTAGCTGTAAAAGGGTCATGACTGGAATCCAGATCTTTTTTCTTTCTGTGTTGGATGGAGTATACCTCGTTCTAGAATTGCACTGAGAATAATTTTTTTATCTTGACAGATCCCTGGGAAGAGTTGTCAAAGTCTGTGTTTCTGCAAACCTGAATCTAAGTTATTTCCTTCCTTCCCTCAGCATATTTTCTTCTGCTTGTTGCCGTTTGTTACTACCCTTAACACTTCTACTGCTTACTAATCAAATGCGTCTTCAGCCAGCCAGGCGTTGTGCCCACAACTTCATGTAATTTCTCATTAAACCCTCTTAAATAGCCCTAAGGGGTCAATAATATTAAACCTGTTTTACAGATGAGGAAGTTGAGGCTTCAGAGATTTTGGCTATAGGGGAGCAAGCAAAGATTCATCTCTGCTGAGCTGCAAAGCCCTGGCTCATGACCACTTAATTAGCTATTACTTAATTTTTTTTCTCAGTGGAGCGAACTGTCTTTTGACCTCCGTCTGCTTCACTGTTTATTTTCCTTGGCTTTGAACCATGGCATCATTTCTAATGCATGCTAATTCGGTCACTGATCTGGTTAAATTTTTTGTGTCCTGGAAATATATCTATAATCCAGCCCTCTGCGTGCAGCCTCTCCAGGCTGTAGGCTCATACCTAGGCAACTTGCCCCTTTAGCTCCCTCTCTGGTGCCTTCTTCAGCCCTGCGTCCCCCTCCAGGCCCTCCAAAGCATTCTAACCGACTCTTCTTCTGGTATCTCTTGTATCAGGCTCTGCCCCTGCGTGGCTTCTTTCTCCAGAGGAACTGTATCCTCACTGCTTTCCAGAAGAATGTTGACCATCTTCATCAGCTCAAACCTATACCCTCTCATCGCTGTTTCTCTGCCTTCTATTCATGTTGTTCCAGGGCTCTGGTCATTTGAGTTGTGGAGTTCTATGTAGCTTCCTCTTGTTAGGTAAAATGGAGAGAAATCAGAACTTTTCAAAAATGAACAATAATGTTCCGAAAACTAAATGAGCTGTTTTAATGCCCCTCGGACCCACAGTGGTTCTGTATCTTTGTAGGGAATTTCTAGCAATGTTGGGACCCATTCCTGTGACACCCTCTCCTACTATTCGGCCTATGCAAATGCTGGTCATCCCTCAAAGGGTATTTTGGTTCCCACTTCTTTAGTAAAACGTTTTCCTGTTATTCTGGTCTTTACCTCCAACCCTCTCACCCCTGTGAATTCCAGTGATAGTTAGTCTTTATCACACAGGCTGGTGGTTGTGTTATTGCACAGCTCATTCTATTGCTTGTGTATGATTAATCTGGTCTCTTGAACTATTTCAAGTTGCTGTGGTGTGTGTGTGGGAGGGAACAGATAATGTTTCTTTTGTAACATCTTTATCTTCATACCATCCGCAGCGGATTCCATGATGGATTATAAAAAAGATGTTCCGTTGGTCATATTCTGGTAGTAGGCTTTTCTGAGATATTACTTCACTCATAAAAGATTTTCAAATTTGCACCCAGCTCCTTAGTGCTGTAAGAAAGAAGATGGAGCAAAGTGGTGGTCTATGGAAAGTGAGCAGTCCGTTCAGAGGGAGCCTTGATGGCAGTGAGTCCCTTGGTGTCATCTCATGTCCCATGTTCTAGGCCCTCAACTTGGAGGGCAGAGGCCAAGAACTGGAATCTGTCACTCAGTTAAGTAACAAAACAACTCCACAGTTTAGCAGCTCAAAATAATTGCCATTGACTTAGCTTTTGATTTTGTGGATTAGCATTTTGGCCCAAGAAGCATAGGGTGCTTCTTCGAGTCTTTTCAGGCTGACTCATCTAGCTAAAGTCTTTTGTCACCTGGGTTGGGGTCAGACTGGTCTAAGATAGCCTCAGCTGGGGATGAATTCTCCCTGTTTTCCATTGTCTCTCATCTTCAGTGGGCTAGCCCAGGCTCATTCAAAGGACAGCTGGGCAAGGTTCCAAAGGAGAGAGCAGAAGTGCATGAGGCCTCTGGAGGCTAGACTGAGAACTGGCCCAATATCATTTCCACCAACTTCTACGGAACTCCAGCCAAGATTCAGGGAGTGGGAAAAGTACTCCACCTCTTGATGGGAGCTCTGAAGTCACATTAATGTGGGGCTTCAAGGAAGGGAGTTGTGAAGGGTTTGTTTTTTTTTTCCCCCCTTAATGTAAGCTCTACACCCAATATGGGGCTTGAATTCACAACCCCAAGATCAAAAGCCGAATGCCCTACCGACTGAGCCAGCCATGCAACCCCTGTTATGGCCATTTTATAGTCTACCACAGCTCAAGAGTTCTTCAGGCTCTCTGGGTGTTCCACAATGACAAAAATCATTTAAGAACTGATGGGTAAACCAGAATGTCAGCATGGTAATTTAAAATGATAAGTGTAACAATCAAGAAGAGATGTCATTTGGGGCAGATGGTCACCAACTTCCCTGGAAAGTGTCAGAAATATATTATCCAATCTTTAGGTTTTCTTTTTTCTTGTCTCAGATCACTTCATGCTGTTCATACATACAAATCACTTCACTGCTGTTCATACATTTCATTCTTTGTACGCGTTAATAGAATGAATGTAAAATACAGCGTTCTTTCGCATTTACTCATGACTTGATTGGTTTTCCAGGACTTGTCCTTCCTGCTTTTGACAAGGGAGATATCCTGTCTGTTAAGCGGATTACTGCGGATAGCGACTTTGCTCATTATGTGTTGATTTTGCTAGTTTAGTTCATGGAGGAAAACCTTATTTATTTATTTTACTGTTCTGGAGACACGGCTCATTGTTATTACCCTTGACCCTGCCCTCTTTTGTTTTCCCTTGGTCCCCTTGTATACAGTGGTGGTAGCTGTCATCTGGGACCTGTGTGGCCCTGATTGGAGGACATTGATACCGAAATGTGGCCAACGATTAGCCCATTAATTAATGAGAAATAGGAGATGGTTAAAACTATTTAAGGTAAATTAAGCAGTTTACCTTATTAGGAAGATTTAAAAATATTGAACATTTTAAACATTCTATTAGAATATAATATGCTTAACATCTAAAAGCAATGCCCCACTCTAATTAATCATTATTTAATTACATCTTGGCTTTCCTTATAATTTTAGAAGGCGGTTTATAAATGTTTTCTTCTCACCTAAAGTGCATCAGGTGGTCAAATAACCCCCAGGTCCTGGCAGATCACACGTATTTACACATACCTACAAGGGAACTTGGGTAGTTATTTGTAATATGGGGAGTTGAGCACCAGTTCTGGTTCCATCATTCGTGAGCTGTGTGATTTTAAACAGGTCGTATCATTCTCTGAGCCCATGTTTACTTATTGTGAAATGAGACAAGTAAAAACAATAATGGTTTTCACTTCGTTGTTTCTTTCCACTCATTTTTCCAAACAAAATCTTAAGTGCCAACTCAATATATGAAACATATAGAATGTGTATTTTTAATAGAACTTTATTTTTTAAGTTCACATCTATTGTGTTTGTTTATTCAAATAATCCAGCAATCAGAGCCAACTTGCTATTTGATACGCACAAAACATGGGCTCAGCGTTACGATGAGGAGAAGTTGTCTAGCAGCATCAGCCTCTAGTATATTTCTGAATTTATTTGGCTGATTGCAGTTTCCAGAAATACCATTTATACAGGGATGTCATGGCAAAGAAGAGTAGATTTGTAACAATTCACCTTGTTAATCTCACGATACCTTTAAATTCATTCAGCTGCTCAAAAGGAAAAAGTAGAGTACCAATAATGAAAAGTTTTTGCTTTTCAAGCTAAAAGTGGATGACATTTAGCAACTGCCTTCCTTGTCATAAGACCAGAAGCACTCAAAACGTGCAATATGTGGTAAAGCCCCCTGTAAATCCTATCGTAACCGCTTCGGTATTGCTCCATTAACTGGTATTTGGAAATTTATTTACGCTCTCTAGTCTCAGATTCCTCAACTGCAAAATGGAGTTAAGAGTAGGGTTGTTGTAAGGATCAAATAAATTAATTCAAATAAATTAACACTCAGCACACTTCCTGCCCCCTAGTAAAGTGCTTTATAAGTGACAGACCCAGACAGACCCATGTATCTGCGTCTTGAACCCATGCTGGCATGTAATGGAGGGTGGAGGGTCTCAGCCACAGGTGTGCCCCGGACACAGCGGGCCGTGTCTTAGAGAATTTCTGTTTTCATGATGGGACAGTGCCGGCTAGTGGGATGAGGCCATGGTTGTTACTAAACATCTTACAGTCCTCCAGAGCAGATTCTCCTGCCCAGAATGTCAGTGGTATTGAGGTTGAGAAAGCCTGATTTTTTTTTTTTTTAAGATTTTATTTATTTGACAGAGAGAAACACAGCCAGAGAGGGAACACAAGCAGGGGGAGTGAGAGAGGGAGAAGCAGGCTTCCGGCCAAGCAGGGAGCCCGATGTGGGGCTCGATCCCGGGTCCCGGGGATCATGACCTGAGCTGAAGGCAGTCGCTTAACCAACTGAGCCACCCAGGCGCCCTGAGAAAGCCTGATTTAAGGCATGCACGTCGACTCTGTAGGACCATAACTGTATAGTTGCACATGGACACCCCTGAATTTTTTGAAAGATCAGTGCATAGCAGCCACCTCCTTATTAATGACATATTACTAGAATTCTACTGCTCCTGTGATAACTGCATACAGGTGAAACCAACTGAATTAACTTGTCAACCCATGTAAACATTAGTGGTCTCCGTTAGAATGCAGATGAGGGTACATATTTTTAAATTAAATTTTCGATTGCCTTAAATAATCTTAAAAACTTAAATTTGAAACAGACATTTGTTGGGACCCCAGAAGCTTATCCTAGGATTCCTGGGAACACTGCTTGATAACTATCAGTCTGTGGCCTCTTCCTGGTCCAAGAGTCTTCGGCTCTGCTTTAGGGCGAAGTAGGAAGTAACATTCTTAATGGCCTACCATTTTCATGTAGCATTTCAGCATTCACAGATTGCTAGATTCTGAGTTGAAAGAGGGCTCTATCTTATTAAATGCCAGGAAAGTATCATCTTCCTTCACCAGAGGGAACAAATGGAACAGAGCCAAATAGCCACAGTGTGGCCCGTTCTTCCTCTTCCTCATCTTCTCAGATGTTTTCTGCCCCTCACCTCCAGAAGGCTGGTTCACTCCAGAGCACTTATTTCCAAAGCCCCTAGCCCCAACTGCTTAGGATTGGTGTGTTAACAGCTAGGGACCTCAGGTCCCTCACTCGTAAAATGAACATAGTAGTAATACCTGTCTCGCGTGATCAATAGAATGACTAGTTCCTGTTAACTATGCAAAGACTGAGTGTGTGCATTATTATTAAGGAAGCTTAGGAATAGTCCTGCAGTACTTAGAAGGGATCTCATCATGAACCGATGACACCTTGCTCTAAAGAGGGTTTTTTGGGGTGTGTGTGTGTGTGTGTGTGTGTGTGTGTGTGTGTGTGTTTAACAGTTAATCTCTTCCCGTTAGAATTGGAAACTTGGAATCATTTTATCTCAGTGGCTTTCCTATTTGTTGCCCATATGAGCCTTTATCTTGAATCCTGTATGAATCCTCAAAAAGCTGATTTGTTTCCTTTAAATGGCAGCCCAGTTCTATTGAGTGAGTGAACTTACAGATATACGTAATTTATAAACAAAGTGGCTCAGGTCCTAAAATGTTTGGAACAAACAGAGAAGGGACCTCTTGATTAGTGGGATTTCCTCCGTGCATTAAAAGTGGAGTATCTGGAAACTTGAAGATTCATAAACAGAAGTCAAGGTAAGGGTTGGGAAAGACTCTTACAAATGGAACTCCATATGTGCACAGATCTTTGTGGTAGTAAGAATGAAGTAAAGACTAGGTTGTGAATTGTAATTGGTTTCCTTTTTCTTAGCAGTTTCCCCAAAGAAAAACAAAAACATCTATAACCTTAAACACAAACACCTTTTTCTGTAGAAAGAGAATGGGTTTTTTTAAAAGTAGGAAAACAAAAACTGTGGCAATTATTCAGTCATATGGATCTTAAAATATAGGCTTTATGTACTGTTTTGGGTGTTAATATTTTGTGGTATTTAGACCCAAAGTGTTTGGGAAATTAAAACTTGGGCAAACTTGTGTTTCCCACAGGTTTTTTTTCTTTGTGATCTGTTGTTAGTTATATTTACATTTCCCCAGCACATTAGTAGTTTTATATCATTCTTGACATTGTCAGAATGAAAACCAGGTATGAAATGCCTGCAGATTTATAGTCCAGTAACATGCTAGCTTGCCTTCTGTTTTTTTAACTATCTTATTGAAGTTCTGTTAAATCTGGGTTGTACTAACAATGCTAAATTTTTTTTCTTAAATCTTATGAGCATGTATTGTGACGAATACTTCTAGAAGCTATTTGTATCTTCAGAGACCATCAGCTGAAGGTTGATCTCTCTAGAAATTGGGATTTGCTTCTAGGGCTTCAGTAGTTTCTTATCTCTTTCCTAGTCTCATCTTAGAATTTTTAAAATTTAAGTTTTAAAATAAAAGATACAGAAGCATTTTTAAAAGTATGTAACTTTCTATTCTTCCTTCCCAAAGAACCAAAGTTTCAGGCTTAACAGAAAACACAACACTTAATTATTTTGTGGGGACTAACGAGGATGCTTTTGGAAGAGGATTTTATAAAGGGTTCTGGAAGAAAGGCATAGAACGAGAGAAGCTTTAGGAGGTAGCCAGCAAATCCCTCTCCCCCACCACTCCACACTCCTGCCACCCCCAGGAAATGGTTGAAAAGAGAAAAGTATGCTAAATAAACACAGTCCTTTTAGGATCTACCTTCTTGCTGAGGTTAGAAATACATGAAGATCCATGGGATTGTTCAAAAGGCTGCTCAAGAAGTTTATTTCTACATACACTATTCTCCAACACTGAACTAGAAGCTGCGGGAGTTTGGAGGAAGGAGGGAAGAGAATATACATCTCCTGAAACACCCTCAGCGTCAATGCTATGAGTGCAGATGGAAGAGCAGCTAAATGTAACATGCCTGTAGGTAACATGTAGCATCTTAGAAACCAGTTTCTTTCTAATGCATTCTGCCAGGCTGCAGAGACAGCTCTCTTCACATAGGATTTAATGCCCTGAGTAGCACGGGGGTGTGTGTGTGGAGGGGACGGGGGCCCTGGAAACATAGATACCAATGTAAAATGCCCGGAATTCAGATAAATTGCAAGGATGAGCAAATTGAGCACCCGAGCTTTATGGAGCTGCATACCCCGTTTTTATAACCAGTCATCAGTATGCTTCTAAACTCACATACTTATGTCAGAACACTAAAGGTGCTGGTCATACCTGAGATTTTTCATTTTGTTTCTCATTTACGGAGTAGAATCTGAATAAAGAAAAATTAACTTTCAAGTCTGGGAAAAAAAAATACATGAGGATTGCTCTAGAGACCATCATTATTCTCTTTGGTTCAGATTCTAATGGTGTTGTCCCCAAAGGGCCAACTTTTATTTTATTTATTTAAGAAAAGAATTTAAAAATAATCTCTGCATTCGATGTGGGGTTCAAACTCATGACCCTGAGATCAATAGTCACATGTTCTACCAGCCGAGCTGGCCAGGCATCCCAAAGGGCCCGTTTTTAAGCACTTTTCTTGAAATTTTCCTGGACTTCTCCTTTAGTAATGCCCGAGTCCAAGTGAATGATTGTCACACACCCCTCAGTAAGTGCTGTGGTCTAGATAGCAGAGCTTTTATCTCTAGGTCTTATTCCCAGGCTAAGGATCAGATACGGGCAAAAACACTTCTGACTGCCTTTAGGGGAATATTCTGGGCTTCGTCGTTTTTGTTTCCCACGGGTAATAGTGAAACACCATCAGATGTCACTAATTTGTAGTCAACATATTTTATTCATCCCACAGATACATACTGAGTGCCTACTCTGTGCCAGGCCCTCTTCTAGGGACTCAGGGTACAGTAGTGTGCCAATCATTGACTTGTTGAAGCCTACCTTTGAGGTAGGGGAAGAGAACGTAATGGTTACCATAATAAATAAGAAAATTATATGGAATGTAACTAGTCTGCTTGGGCTGCCATGACAAAATACCAAAGACCCGGTGGCTTGAACAAAGGAAAACTTACTTCTTACAGTTCTGGAGGCTGGAAGTCTGCTCAAGTTGTCAGCAGGATTGTTTCCTGCTGAGGCTTCTCTTTTGGGCATGATCTTTCTTCTGTGTGCATGGGTCTCTGTTATTTCTTATAGGCCACCTGACATACTGGATTAGGACTCCATCCTAATGGCCTCACTGAACCTTAATTACCTCCCTATCTCTAAATATAACCGTGTTGTGGGTTAGAGCTTCAACTTAAGAATTGGTGTGGGTGGGCACAATTCAGTCCTTAACCAGAAGTTATCAGGTAGTAAGTCTTTTGGCAAAAAAAGGAAGATAAGAGTAAGATAAGAGAAATTGGGAGTACCATGGGGTGGGGATTGCAATTCTGAACAGCATGGTCAGGATAGACTTCATTGAGAAGGAGGCACTTGAAGGTCAAGTTACATTCTGTGTTGTTATAGCACAGGGACTGGAAGTGGAGGAAAGGTATATGGTGGAGGTGGGTTAGGGACACCAGGCAGGCAGCTCATAGAACTAGATTCTGGTTCCTGCTCTGCATCTTTCTTAGTAAAACTGTTAAATGCCGTCACCTTAGCCCTCTAGAGTCCAGTTTCTAAATATGCTCGTCAGTGTGAACTTGCAGTTCCAGAATGTACACCCTTAGAGAATGCAATGGAGAAAGAACTTTGGGCTTGTGTACTGGCTGGGGTAGGTGGTGGCAACAAGTTAGAAGTTCTCGCTTTGGAGATTTATTTTCATCCTCTTATCTGTTAAGCAGAAATGGATTTTGGGTTCACTCTCATGAGTGTCACTAAGAACTCCATATTAGGATGAGATCTTCCTAAAAAGACATCTAGTGCTTCAAACTAAAGTTCCTACTGCATGGCCCATTAAAGGGGAGCAAGCTGCCTGGGAAAGTGACCAGTGGTGGCAGAGGATACTTGTCTTCCTTCTTGGTCTTTCCCAGGGAGTGTGTAGCTCAGTGGGTGAAGGCCTGCTATGGTGTAGCCAAGCCACAGAAGCCATCCCATAATAGGCCAGTTAGCTCTGCCCTGACCACATACTCCACACCAACCAACCATGCTAAAAATGGAAAAAAGGACATTAGTGGAAAAACTGGTGAGATCTGAATAAAATCTGGAGTTTAGCTCATAGCAATGTGAGTTTCGTAGTTCTAACAAATATACCGCACTTATGTAAGGGGCCAAGAATATATGGGCACTCCTTGAGCCATCTTTGCAGCTTCTCTGTAGTCTAAAATTATTTCAAAATAAATGATTTTCTTTTTTTAAAAAAAATGCCCCCTTGTGAGGGGCACCTGGCTGGCTCAGTCAGTGGTGCATGTACTCTTTTTTTGTTTTGTTTTGTTTTTTGTTTTTTGTTTTTTGTTCTGTTTTGTTTTGTTTTGTTTTGTTTTGTTTGGTGCATGCTACTCTTAATCTCAGGGGTTGTGAGTTTGAGCCCCAAGTGGGTGTGGAAATGACTCAAAAATAAAACCTTAAAAAAAAAGTGTCCATGATGGTCTCAGAGATGAATTGAGCTACGGAATACAGGTTTATTCAGTGTGACTGGAAAAACGGTTCCAAATGCGTGCCCCAGTGTTCGTGGGTCAGAAGCGTCTGTTCATAATACAGCAAAGTGGGATAGATCTAGTCTCTGCTTCTCTCTGGCAAATTCTTCCTCACCTTACCACCCCACTCCTGGTTTCTGCTTTGGGTAGATTGTCTCTGACTCATGTTTATATTAAGCAGTTTATGGCAGGATAATTGCCTGAAGGCATTATTTTATCATAAGATCAAGTGGGGAGAAGCCTCATAGGTCAAGGAAGGAAGACACTTAGAGAAACCAGAGAGAAAAATGTCCACTTTGTAGAGGCAGCACTTCTTAAAATATGGTCACTAGAAGCCCACATTCTTCAGACTCATATGCTCATGGAGTGTACTGTATTTTTTTCTGCCCAGGTCCCAGCCTGTTTTGATTGGATTGTGGTCCCTCCTGCTGTCAGCACAGTGTGATTGTGCATTCCATATTTCATAAAGTCTGGGGGCAGCTGAGAGGGGGCGTGGCCTTTTGTATATGTATATATATACAATGTCTTTCTTCTTTTGACAGCTGCAAATCAGAAGGAGCCTATGAATCTTAATTTTAAAGTGAAAGAGGAGCCCAAGGAAGAGGAGGCCTTAAGTGCCACTTTGCCTCGGTCCAGCTATGTGTTCGGCCCAGAATCGGAAGTGCCAGCCCCAAGCATCTCTGAGGACACCCTTAAGCCCCAGGAAGGGAAGGGGAATGTGCTGAGGCGGGATATGTCCGTCAAAGCAGCGTCTGAACTTCTCATGAAACTATCAGGTACTTGGTTTATTCTAAAATATTCACATTCTGATCATTTCATTTGCAGCCAACTGGGCTGCTTCCTGCATGGGTTATAATTAGCCTAATGGTAGCAATATCACATTATTGAGGCGAATTCAGGAATGATTGGATGCTTGGCTTGCTTTCCTGTGTTGTGTGTACGAGTTTGTCTGGAGATGTTGTCTGTGTACCTGGTCTTGTTAAATACAGCCTTCTTTTCCTGAAAATTGTTGGAAAAACACTGCCGCTTTCTAAGATGATCCAGGTCATAATCTCGAGTGCGTTCTAATGACATTCAAAACACTTCTGCTAATTGATCAAAATATCTATTGTTCTTAATAGAGGACCTTTCTTTTTGTGTGTATTTATGCTGTATTCTTTAAGAACCACTGAAAGTATTTTTCTTAACTTAATAAGCAGTTGAGATAGTGCTTGTAGTAATTAGCAATAGCGTAGCAATAAGAGATTTTACGAAGAAAAAATTTCATAGTGGACTATTACAATAATTAAGCTCTTACAATGTATGAACAATTTTTTAATAGTGTCTAAATGTATTCTCTCTGTCAGAGATAGGAAAATGGGTTATAATTTGAAATTCATGTATTTTGGGTTCTTTTCCAGTCTCCCATCTGCCCTCCTTCAGAACAGGTAAAAATTTAGTATCTTTTAAATTCAAAAGTATGACTTTCAGAGCATAGAAAGAAAAGCTGTATCAATAATAATATTCTCACCCAAGTCATATCCCAGCCTTGGTTCACTAGAAGTAATTTTTTATAGAAACTATATTCAGAATGCTAATATAAATCAAAAGCTCTTTGCAGTTTTTAACTCCCTGTACTTGGAGGATGAAAGCAAGAGATACATTAGGGATACTCCTTCCCTGTAACTTCCTCGGCAATTCTGTGTTTCTGGTTGACCGGTAGGTTGGAAAGTAAGAAATTAATAGTGATTTACTTAGAACCGTTATATCGGAACAGTTG
Organism: Spilogale gracilis; assembly: GCA_004023965.1. NCBI lineage: Eukaryota > Metazoa > Chordata > Mammalia > Carnivora > Mephitidae > Spilogale > Spilogale gracilis. The sequence continues at coordinate 183,407 of PITA01001014.1, forward strand.
AAATTCCGGTATTTGCCAGTTGGTGGGGTTAAAAATTCTTTACTTTGATGTTAATTTAGAACACACTGAAACTTCAGGGTAACATGATTTGTGATAGATAAAACAGAGTACAGTTATGACATCCTTATTATAGCCCCGTTTTTCTAAACTTCGCAGTGATAGTACAGCTTCTTTTTAGCAGATGGGAAGCCTAGCAAGACTGTGCTGATTGCTGAAAGCTGAAAGTTTAAAAATATGATGTTCAGGCCAACATATTTTTTTATACTTAAGCCCTCCTTCCTGTGTCAAAAGTTCTCAGTGACATAGAGTAATATGTCTGTTGTTTTTCTGATCAATTCAGAGGGGTCACACAGCTCTCTGATTCTTCTCCCGCAGCTTAGGCTTTCACATTGCAATGACCTTCTTCCAACAGTGACTTCGGTCGGTAGGCTCCCAGTCAGTGTATGCTATTTCTGTTTCAGAGTGGCACCAGAAGGTAATATGAAAAAATGAGATTTCAGGGAAAATTTTCTTTAAGGAAAACATTTTATCCTAATCCTTTCAGCTGATGTGATTTTGGACACTGAAGTATGAAATCATTTCCTAGATAATAGTGAGCTCCCTCAAATAGAACATGGCTATACAGCCGTGCTTTTGTGGACAGCAATGGCCCTTCTAAATGTTTATGTATATGTCGACTTTTGCTGAGTTTATGTGCTGTGGGGTTCAATGACAGTTGATTGGATGACATAGTCATATTTCCAAAGGGCATCTGCCTGGCTTCTTAGTGTGGAAATGAAAGCTTGTTTGAAAGACTAAGATAACTTTTTTTTTTTTTATTGCCCAGAAAAAATATCCCCCAGTGTTCTTTGTGCAAGAGACTCAGGTCAAAGAAATGGCATCCCATCCCCCGCCCTCTAGATGCGTATGGTCTGGTCAGATGTCCAGGGCAATGAAGTCCATTCAGTAAACGTTTTGCACTTCGAACTCCATACTTCTACACCCTAGCAGACTATGGTCAGGTAAACTGTGAAGAAGTTTCCAAGTCACACCTAGAAAGAGACATGTGACTTAAAAACAAGTATCTTTTCATTTCTAAGCCCCAAAGTAAAGGGGACTCACCTTTTATTGGGTTTACAATGGATATTAGAGTTTCTTATCATGGATGAATCAGTGCTCTTGAAAGAAGGATATGAGGGAAAAACTTCCTATGCTCTCTTTCTTCAGGCTGCAATTTAACAATTTCAGTATTCATGGCCTGAAAGAGATCCACGTAAAGAACTTGTCAGTATCTTCAAGTGCCTTTCCATGATACTTCCTGTCCCTCAGTAGACAAGAGGGGTAATTCATCTCCCAAAGTAGCCATGCGGGTTAGTCAGGGATGCCGGAAGTTCAAGTCAGCTGATACCCCAAAGTCTGGCTGTGGGCGTTCTCATGAGCTTCTTGTCTTGCTAATTCCATGTATAGTCTTCTGCTACATTGAGGGAAATCCTTTCAGCCAGGAAGAGTTGGGTGAGTGAGGAAAGTATGCCCCATGCATTACCATATACTTTGTTTCTTCTTCCAGTTTTGACCAAAGAAATAGCTAAGATGTGGAATAAAAGGATTTTTCTTCTTTGTTTTTTCTTTCCTTGAGATTAGAAGCTGTGATCTGTAGCGTAGGCCCTCTTAGTCTTTTCACTGGATTAATATGAGAAAACTGGTCAACAATTTTGGCTGCTTCATTTCCAGTTTTAAATTAATTGATGTTAACTCCTTAATGATGGCTGTTGGGCACAGGGCCCAGTCAAACATCATGTGAAACTTTCCTGGGTGGAGAAACGTCTGTAGGTATATTGTTTTCCCAATTGACATTTACATTTTATGGGAAAAACACAGATGAGGTAGAGGCTAGGCTAAGTTTTTCATTAACTGTGTGGGCTTGGGAAAATCTGAGTTTTCTTCCTTCCTGCGGCTCAAGTTCTACTTCCAGTTGTTAATTGGGAAGTCAAGTGCCTGACAGCTGGGCCAAGTAAATTGATTAGCATAAAGAAAGCAACCCACTCTGAGGAAACCGCTGGATGTCTGTGACTACCTGTTGTTATGTGACACAAGGCAGCCAAAACAATCAGACTTTTCTGCTAAAGCCCAGAGTTGCCAAAGATAATCCCAGAAGCCTTGATTCAAGGAGGCCAGAATCCTGAAGTTCAGTGCAAAGGATCTGTAGCATTAGACAGATGAAGAGAACCCTGTCACTGTGAAACCCTGAGTTTGCATCAAGTGACCTCACAGACTCCAGCAACAGACGTGTCATGACAGACATGACGCAGTGCTGAAGGTGACACAAAACTGGATTTGTTTTATCTCTGTTGTGCAGTAAGAGGAGCAGCAAGACACACACAGATAAAGAAGTGCCCCAGGGTGCCTGGGTGACTCAGTGGGTTAAAGCCTCTGCCTTCAGCTCAGGTCATGATCTCAGGGTCCTGGGATCAAGGCCCGGATGGGGCTGTCTGCTCGGCGGGGAGCCTGCTTCCTCCTCTCTCTCTGCCTGCCTCTCTGCCTACCTGTGATCTCTCTCTCTCTGTCAAATAAATAAATAAATAAATAATCTTTAAAAAAAAAAGAAGAAGTGCCCCAAGGCACATGTTTGCATGGGAATGAATACAGAAAATGTACCATGTAAGTGGTTGAACCTAGAAGTCGTGGGTTAATGAGGCCATTTTAAACTTGCGAATTCCACAGAAATAAAAGTTGAAGTTATTTCAGAAACATTAGTGAAAAATTAGGTCCTTAAGTTTCTCTAACATAGTAAATAAAAATTCATATTAGATCTCAATTTGAGACACCTCTATAGGTTTTCTTATTTCTGTGCTCAAGGCAGGAAACCAAGTGGATTTCTGCTCATTTCTGATTTATATTCATTTATCCCAGTCTCGTCTTGGAGAGCAATATAAATTATGGTTGCCTCATGTAGAAAAATTCAAGCAGGCCTGAATTTGAAATACATAGAGATGCAGGGTTCAGAGACTCTCCTGAATAAGATAGGGCTTCAGCTGTGAAATATAAATATAATAATTATATATTATATAAAATATGATATATATATAATGATTTTTCTTTTAAAGTAGTGTCTACCCCCAACATGGGGCTTGAACTCACAACCCTGAAATCTAGAGTCACATGTTCCACCAACTGAGCCAGCCAGACTCCCCACAGCTATGAAATATTTAGAAGCAGGTAAACTTGGGTAGGATGAAGTTTAAGGTGAGGTTAATCGCTGCAGTGAACTGAAGCAGAGAGGGAAGAGACCCCAAAATTGATTTTATTAACAGTTTTAATTATGGCCCCTTGGTTGTGTATAATAAATCCTCTTCAGCCAGTGTAGGCAAGCAAGGGGAATTTAATAGAAGGTGCAGGTTTGGAGTTAACTTATGGAACCCCAGGGCGGGGATGCAGAAGGGCATGAGTCCTTCGCCAAAGCCAGGGTGGGGAGGACCATGTGGAAACCAGGAAGCTCTCTCACTCCCTTCCTCATCCCTGTTTCTCTGCACATACAGATGGACCTTTTCTGTTGTCCAGCTCAAATGGTAGAAAATGGCAATTTCTTGCAGCTTCTGAGTTTGCCTCTTGTTCAAAAGAAGAGTCAGATAGAAATTTCTTAGTCCCGATTCCAAACTCCAGCTGATTGCCTCAGCTGCATTTGGAACCCACCAGTAGAAAGTTGTACTGTCACTAGGGATGGTAAGGGCATGGGCGGCAGACATGGCTGCGGTCATTTAGGATGGCCAGGAGGGAGAAGAACTGCCAGAAATGCAGCTCTGGTGGGCAAGAATGGGGCATGAAACCAGGAAGATAAACAGTATGTATGAACCACAAAAGTTTGAGGAGCAGATATGGTGATTGCTCTTATTTAAATATTGAATGTAAATGCGTTTTGGCCTTTGGATGACTTTTACTTTTCTTTTCTGGTAGACACTTGGGAAAGACCCGCCCAGCCAGAACTTTGCCTAGCCTGCCTCTCAACTCTGTAGGTGGTGAGGCAGGGCTTCTCAAAGTATGGTCCCCACACTGGCAGAATCAGCATGAGTGGGGGAGGATAGAGAAACGTTCAAAATGCAAATTCTTGAACTCTACTCTGGACCTCATTGAAACTCTGAGGTTGGAGGCCCAGCTGTCTGTTTTTGCAAGCCCTCTACGTGATCCTGACAGCGAAGTTTTAAGAAGCGCTGTGCTGAGGAAATGGTTTACTAAAGCAGTAAGTTTTGTGCATCTGAGAAGAATGCCTTAGGTTAAAGCTGACAGAGGACAGTGCTCTAACAAATGGGCATTTTGCTTTTCAAAAAGAGCATCTCTTCAGTAGAGATTCTTTTTAACTAATTATGGAATAACAGTATCTAGGAACCGTTTTTTGGAAGGATATGTGTACCTAATAAATCAAGAGGGTGTTGCTTTTGAGCCTTAGGTTAATACTGCGTTTTACAGTCTTCTTTGATGTTAAATTCATGATTATTCCTGGGTAATGTGAGCTTTTGTTTTGTATTGTTTTTAAGAGGAAATAGCTCCTCCTCTCCCCCTCCTCAGTAAATCGAAGACCATGTGAGAGACTGTCCTATTCTAAAGGATTCCTGGAGATAAACAAGAGATTTTAGCTAAACCATTTCTCAGGGCAGTAACTATTCACTCTTCTATTTGGGATTTCTCCTTCAGAAAATTGTAGTCTGATCAAACTTGATAAGCAGGATGGCTTCAATAATAATCTGCAAGGATAGAAAGTAGGTGTTTTAGTTTTCTATTAATGTCACCTCACATTGGTCTCCTTCAAATCTACACCTTATCTAATTAAGTGGTGGAAAGAACACGGGAGGCCCAATTGCACCTAGCTCCTGGTGGTTCTGCTTCCTCACTGAGTCCTAAAGCAAACAGAGTTACAGAAAAGAGGTAAAGAATAATTAGGCAGTATCGGTTAAAAAGCATTTTTTAAATTTTTATTAATACTGTCTATTTATCACAGTCAAATATATGGTACCAAAGAATCTGAGAACACAAAAATGTCAAGTGGCGTAGTCTACTCAGCCTGAAACAAGAAGTTCTTTTTTTCACTTCAGCTTTTTTGAGCACCTGCAGAAGTTGGTTGAATCTAGTGGCATACTACTTTTCTAAGAATTTATATATTTCACATATAAAAAAAAAATGTTATTTTTATGGGGAACTTGTAGATTGATTTTTTAAAATTTTTTAATTTTAAAAAATACCTTCATTGAGAGATAATTCACATACTGCAAGATTTACTGATTTAAAGTGTACAGTTCGGTGGTTTCCAGTATATTCACAGAGTTGGGCAACCGTCATCACATTTCGTTATGGAACATTTCATCACCCCCAAAAAGAACTCCGTACCCATTAGCAGTCACTCCTCAACCATCCCCAAATCACCTCCACCCTAGGCAACCACTAACCTGCTAGTGCTCTCTGTAGATTTGCCTGTTCTGTACATTTCAAATGAATGAAAGCATACAACATATCGTCTTTTATAACTGGCTTCTTTCATTTAACATAATGTTTTTAAAGCTAATCTCTGAGAGCACCTGGGTGGCTCAGTCGGTTAAGTGTCTGCTTTTGGCTCAGGTCATGATCCTGTGGTCCTGGGATTGAGCCCCCCATCAGGCTCTCTGCTCACTGAGGAGACCGCTTCTCCCTCTCTCCCTCTGCCCCTACCCTTACTTGTGTGCTCTCCGTCAAATAAATAAATAGAATCTTAAAAAAATTAAAAAATAAAGTTCATCTATGATCAGTACTTTATTCCTTTTTGTGGCTGAATAATATTCCACTGGGTGTTATTGGAATAAATGCACCAGTAATGTAATGTTAATTTTACTTGTGGTATAAAATGAATATATACCACATTTTGTTTATTGAGTCATCTGCTGAGGAACATTTGGTTGTTGCCCAACTTATGGCTGCTGTGAACGTTCATGTACAAGTTTTTTTTGTGGACATATGTTTAGTTTCTCTTGGGTATATACCTAGGAGTGGAACTGCTGAATCAAGTGGTAACTCTATGTTTAACATTTTGAGTAACTGCCAAGCCATTTGCCAAAGCAGCTGCACCATTTTACATCCCCAGCAGCAATGTATGAGAGTTCTGATTTTTCACATCCTTGCCAAAACTTACTATTGTCTGTCTTTTTTATTGTAGCCATCATACTGGGTATGAACTAGTATCTCATTGTGGTTTTGATTTGCATTTCCCTGATGACTTAAGATGCTGAGAATATTTTCATGTGTGTATTGGCCGTTTGTATGTCTTCTTGGGAGAAATGCCTATTCAAGTCCGTTCCTGCTTTTTGCAATATTTGTCCTTTTATTCTTGAGTTGTAAAAGTTCCTTAAGTATTCTGAGTATTTGCCCTCGGCAGATGTATGATTTGCAAATATTTTTTGCCTATTCTGCTGTCTTTTCGTTTCCTTAATGGCATTATTTGTAGCACGAAAGGTTTTAATTTTGATATAGTCCAGTTTATGTCTTATCTTTGTTGCTGTGAGCACCATCACATTTTCCATAATTCCAGAAATTAAGTAAAAATGCAGTCTTGCTTAATATTAAAATGAAAGCCTGTCTTTACTTATATGAGGGCAACATTTAATTTGCAGATATAAAGCCTATGAAGACTAATTTATTGACTACAGGCCTCCTAGTGGAATTGACCCATCTAATTTCTGTATTTGCAATAGCATTCTGTAGTTTAGCTGATGGCAAAGAATATTTGCATGTCACCTTTTTTTTTTTTTAAGATTTACTTATTTATTTTAGAGAGAGAGAGAGAGCAGGGGGAGGGTTTATCTCAAGCCGACTCAGTGCTGAACACAGAGCCTGCTATGGGGCTTGAACTCAGGATCCTGACATCATGACCTGAACTGAAATCAAGAATCAGACGCTTAACAGACTGAGCCACCCAGGTGTCCCATATGTCAACTTTTTAAGTGACTTATAATGAATGTGACTACTAATGGGCTTACAACCAATGGCCAGATCACTTTCCTCATGTCTTCTATATCCTGAGCAACTCCCGGGACATGCGTGTATATATGTACATATGTGAATATCTATGTGTATATGTATAGTACACACACACACAAGAAACCCATAACTGGGGGAGTTAAATCTTAAATGCTCTTTCAGTACTTGAAAACTCAGTGAGAACTGAAGGTGTATGGAGTGTGAAAACTATGTTTTATACAAACAGGGACTAGAACACTTTAATAAGATAAAAATGTGACATGTTTGTATACCGAAAAGAATCCTTTTCTTGAAGGTCTCGATCTTGTTAAACTCAATGGAGATGCAGCAGTGTTATTTACCTGACTGTTCAGACAGAGTAGCACCTAGCTGTGTGCAGTCGGAAGGACCATTGTTTTCCCAGCAAGAAGGGCAACTTGCTTCGAGCAGATTCTCCCACCGTAACTGGTGTTATCCTCACTCTTTGACTAGTCGGCACCCTTCTGCTCATTTTATAACTTCACACACAGCTTATAAATCTTGGAGGCACACACCTGAATGGCTATTGCTGCCCTCCCTCCTCGTGTGGGAGCTCTTCGGGCTCAGACCCCCAAGAGCCAGCCCCTCTGCACCTCCTTTTCTCCATAGAGCTCTCACCCCTCTGTCATCCTGTTACTCTCTTGACCTGACTTCCTCTGCCTCCCACACTGAGGCCTGGGACTTAGGACTGGACTCAAAAGGGCTCTTGTTTTATTATCATCTCCCTGTTGCATAGCTGCATATATTAATATAGCCACGAAAATTTGTATTGGCGTGTATTTTCAGAAACCATGCAAGAACTCTGAAAGGAATTTATTGGCTCCACCTTCGTTATGGATGGCTGAACTGAGGGAGGGAAGGGTTTGATCCCAACTGTAAGGGTTGAGGGTGGGGCTGTTGGGTTGGGGCGGGGTGGGGGAGGGGTGCAGGCAGGGTGGGATGATGTGGAGGTGTTTCAGATCTTCCTTGATAATACCGAGAAAAAAAAAAAAAATGAAGAATGACACCTAGAAAGTGTACTTGCAGTTGGGATAGTGTGGTAGTCCTGATTCCCGTGTTGTTTTCTGTTTCCTGGCATAAATGACCACAGAAGTTATCCACAACACAAACTGTGGCACAGAGAGACCACTAATAAATACGATTCGACTATGACAACTCTACAAAGAAGATTTATTGTCTGAGGGATCCTTGTAGTGTGGATGCAAATCGTTGAGCAACCAAACATTCTATTCCAGTTTTCACACAGAGGACAAAGGTCCCTGCTGGGTAGAAGCCATGTGCCCTCTCACTGCATTCAGATCTCCTCTACTGCTTTAGCTCTTTGTGGTTCTTATCCCAGCCTTTCTGACTATATGTTACCACAGTTAGAGTCTTGTGAAAAGGGCACGACCATTATTTCCCTCAACGAGAGATCTAAAACCTCCTCATTCCACAGTAACTTTTCTCTTCATCACCATTTAACCGTTCACCTTTCACTTATTCATGTCAAGGAAGAGGAATGTTCGCATGTATGATTAAACCCCATGGATTCTGTGCTCATCTGGGTACAAACTGGTATCACAGATCTACCTCTGGAGAAGGGAATCCTTTCTCCACTTCCAGGTAGCCTGTCCACTGCTGAGTGACCACATCGCCCACTGAACAGGGGCTCAGGTGAGTGGGAGCGCCTGGGCCACTCACTGCAGTGAGCACCGGAAGATACCCAGTCTGAAAGCGACAGGCTGTGTTACTGTTCAGTAGGGGAGTGTCCAGAATAGCCCAAGAATAGGAAACTTTTATGAAGTGAACTGTTTCTCCTTTTTTATGGCTTCTGTTTTGGCTTTTTAAAATTTTTTTCTAATTTTTAAAAATTTTAGTTATTAGTTTTAGGTATACAGTTTGATGATCCAACGATTTTGTATATTACTCAGTGCTTAAGATAAGTGTATTCTTAATCTTCTTTATCTGTTTCATCCATACCCTTTGGCAAGCACTAGTTTGTTCTCTCTATTTAAGTCTTATTTGTTTGTCTCTTTCTTTCTTTGTTTATTCATTTGTTTCTTAAATTCCACATATGAGTAAAAGCATATGATATTTGTCTTCCTCTGACTGACCTTTCTCACTTAGCATTATACCCTCTAGGTCCATCCATGTTACCAATGGCACAATCTCATCCTTCTTTATGGCTGAATCATATTCTATTGTGTGTATGTGTGTGTGTCTGTATGAGTATACATACACATCACATTTTTCTGTTCATCTATGGATGGACACTTTGGTTGCTTCCATATCCTAGCTATTGTAAATAACATGGGGTACATATATATTTTTGAATTAGTGTTGTCATTTCCTTTGGGTAAATACCTAGTAGGAGTAGTAATTCTATCTTTAATCTTTTGAGGAACCTCCGTACTGTTTTCCATAGCAGCTGTACCAGTTTGCATTCCCACCAACAATGGGAAGAGGGTTCCTTTTTCTCCAAATCGTCACCAACATCTGTTGTTTCTTGTGTTGTTGATTTTAGCCATTTTTGACAGAAGGTATTATCTCATTGTGGTTTTGATTTGCATTTCCCTCAGTAGTGATGTTGAGCATCTTTTCATGTGTCTGTTGGCCATCTGTATATCTTCTCTGGAAAAATATTCATGTCTTCTGCCCATTTTTAATTGGACTCTTAATTTTTTTGGTGTTGAGTTGTGTAAGTTCTTTATATATTTTGGATGGTAAACCCTAATTAAATATGTATTTTTTGCATATATTTTCTCCCATTCAGTAGGTTGCCCTTTTGTTGATGTTTTCTTCCCTGTGCAAAGCTTTTCATTTTGGTGTAGTGCAAGTAGTTTACTTTCACTTTTATTTCCCTTGCTTTAGCAGACATGTCTAGAAAAATGTTTTTATGGCCAATGTTAAAGAAATTACTGCCCATGTTTTCTTCTAGGAGTTTTTGGTTTCAGTTCTCATATTTAGGTCTTTAATCCATTTTGAGTTTATTTTTGTGTGTGGTATAAAAAAAATGATTCAGTTTCATTCTTTTGCATTAGCTGTCCAATATTTCCAACACCATTTATTGAAAAGACTGTATCTTCCCCATTGTACAATAATTGACCATGTATACATGGGTTTATTTGGGGGCTCTCTATCCTGTTCTCTTGCCCTATGTGTCTGTTTTTATGCCCATACTGTACTGTTTTGATTACTACAGCTTTGTTGTATATCTTGAAATCTGGGATTGTGATCCCCTCCAGCTTTGTTCTTCTTTCTCAATATTATTTTGGCTATTCAGGGTCTTTTTATGGTCTATACAAATCTTAGCATTATTTGTTCTAGTTATATGAAGAGTATCATTGGATATTTTGATAGGAATTGCCTTAAATCTGGAGATTACTTTGGGTAGTATGGGCATTTTAACAGTATTACTTCTAATCCATAAGCTTGGGGCACCTGGGTGGCTCAGTGGGCTAAGCCTCTGCCTTCGGCTCAGGTCATGATCTCAGGGTCCTGGGATCGAGGCCTGCTTCAGGCTCTCTGCTCAGCAGGGAGCCTGCTTCCTCCTTTCTCTGCCTACCTCTTGTGGTCTCTCTCTCTTTCTGTCAAATAAATAAATAAAATATATATTTTTTTAAATCCATAAGCTTGGAGTATCTTTCCATTTGTTTCTGTCACCTTTCAGTTTCTCTCATCAGTGTTTTATAGCTTTTGGAGTATAGCTCTTTTACCTCCTTGGTTAGGTTTATTCCTAGGTATTTATTATTTTTGTACAATTCTAAATAGGATTGTTTTCTTAATTTCTCTTTCTGTTACTTCACTATTAGTGTATAGAAATGCAGTGGATTTCTGTACATTGATTTTGTATCCTGCGACTTTACTGATTCATATTTCAATTTTAATAGGTTTTTGGTGGAGTCTTTAGTAGAGTTTTCTATGTATAGTATCATGTCATCTGCAAATAGTGAAAGTATTACTTCTTCCTCATCAATTTGAATGCCTTTTATTCCTTTTTGTTGTCTGATTGCTATGACTAGGACTTCTAGTTGAATAAAAGTAGTGAGAGTGGACATCTCTTTCCTGTTGATTTTAAAGGAGAAGCTGTCAGTTTTTCACCATGAAGTATGATGTTGACTGTGGGGGTTTTATGTTTGGCCTTTATTATGTTAAATTATGCTCCCTCTACACCTGCTTTGTTGAGAGCTCTGATCATGAATAGATATTGTACTTTGTCAAATGCTTTTGCTATTTCTACTGAGATGATCGTACGGTTTTTATTTTTTCTTCTGTTAATGTGATCTATCATGCTGACCAATTTGCAAATATTGAATCACCCTTGCATAATAAATCACACTTGATCGTGGCAATGCATTGTTGAAACTGGTTTGCTAATAGTTTTTGAAGATTTTTGCATCTATGTGCATCAAAGATGTTGGCCTATAGTTTTTTTGGGTTTTTTTTGTAATGTCTTTATCTGGTTCTGGTATCAGGGTAATTCTAATTTCTGTAGAATGAAATTGGAAGCGTTCCTTCCTCTTCTATATTTTGGAATAGGTTGGGACAATAGATATTAACTCTTCTAAATGTTGGGTAGAATTCACCTCTGAAGCCATCTTGTTCTAGACTTTGTTTGTTAGAAGTTTTTTGATTACTGATTTAGTGTCATTATTAGTAATCAGTCTGTTCAAATTTTCTATTTCTTCTTGGTCTAGTTTTAGAAGGTTATATGTTTCTAGGAATTTATCCATTTCTTCTAGGTTATGTAATTTGTTGATATATAATTTTTCATAATATTCTCTTATAATCCTTTGTATTTCTGTGGTGTCAGTAATTATTTCTTCATTTCTGATTTCATTTGAGTCCTTTTTCTTGGTGAGTCTGGCTTTAGGTTTATCAATTTTTATCTTTTCAAAGAACCAGCTCTTGGTTTCATTGATCTGTTGTCTTGTTTTTTTAGTCCCTTATTTCATTTATTTCTGCTCTAATCTCTGTTATTTCCTTCCTTCTACTCACTTTGGGCTTTGTTTCTATTTCTCCCTTACATCTTTTATTATTCTTATATGAAGACAAAGGACTGAGAGGGTCATTTTTGGCTTTATCTAAGTGTGAGAACCAATGACTTTCTTCCTGAAGGGATCTTGGTCTCCCGTTCTCACTAATTCTATTTATATCACCCATGTATCTATTTTTCCCCAAATCTGGACCATCCTGAGTTTGTGCTGTGAGGTGATTTACTTCCTATTTTCTAAATTTGGGACAGCAGCTGGATTCCAGCACATTTCCTGGTTTCCCGTGACTTGCCCTGTGCTTGGATCACTTATCTCCCCAGCTGGAGAAATAGGGAGAAGTGATAGAATATAGTTGTGACCCACCACATTTCGTCTTAGGGCCAAAATCAGGTGGTGAGGGTCGTTCTTTAAAGAATGATTTATGAACTCATTTCCTTACTTCCTGCTACTGCTGTCCTTATCCCCATAAATCTACTTAAGCATAGACGCACAGTTCCCTACTGTTTCTACCCGAGATTCTTCCTAGTGTTTCGAGGTGCGGGCATTCATGGAAAGAGCCTTACTAGAGGCTTCCTGTGGTCCATATATATGTAACCAGAGGTATTTCATAGTCTCTCTCGTCGAGAGGGAAAGAGTCTCTCAGCAGAGCCAAAAGATTAATGAGAACGAAAGGTGAGATTGCAGTGATTTGTGGGACTTCCTTTGAGAATGGAATCATCCTGCCTCACTCTGTACATTTGAATATTGGTGCTCGTCTTCAGTTGGAATTCATCAGAACTTATTTAGCTCACATATTGGATATGTAGATAATATCTTTTTTCCTCCACTTTGTTTTAAAGAGCTGTGGAAAAGAAAAAAAAACAACTGGGGAGTAGGAGGATAATTTAACCGAGACAGATGGTGGTCTCTTCTCAATTACTTGTGCTAAAGCCTTTGCGCCCTGTTTATCCCATTTTAATGCTGTTTAAAATATATTCTTCTAACACATTGTTTATGTTAGAAAGCTCTTCCTATATGACTCTTTCTTGGCTTTCCGGGAGACATCCAGAGCTAAAGTGTTCATCATGCAGTTTAACAGTGAGTGTTCAAGTGTAAGGGCCTCATTGTCAGATGCGAGCTGGCTTCTCCCACCTCCCCCCCCCGCCCCCCCCACAGGTTGGCTGTTTTTTTGCTCTTCAGCACCTGCAAGGGAGAGGACAGGGAAACAGAGAGAGGGAGGGAAATTCAAATGAGTCATTTATTGCTACTTTTAAGTAGCTTTGATTTGAAAAACGTTTGGGAGAGAAGGTTGAAGCACAGCCAGAATACATCATCAGGGTACCCATGCACTCATGTCTCCAAAAACCAGGGGGAATTAAGAGCCCAGAGGGACCGTTTTCCACCATCAGATGGTCTCACCCCCAGTCTAAGTCTTCTCGCAAACATAGGGCTAGGGACAGTGCCCTAGCAAAAGCAAAAGCTTATTTACCATTGGCCATGAAGGATTTGATTTCTGGCACAACTATGTAAAGAATTCTTGAGGTCTAAATTAACTCTATACTATAGTTCTCTATCTTTTCATTTTTTCTTTATTGTGTTCCTTCTTTCTTATTTGTTTGTTCTTTCACTTACTCATTTTTTTCAACAAATATTTGTTGAGCTCCTACTATTTTCTAAGCCCTGCTTAAGGTCCTAGGGACAAAAAGGGGAATAAAACAGTGCCCTCTCCTGCAGGGGTCCTACATTCTCCCTCTGCCCTGTCTATCACTACCCATACCTCACTCCCCTACTCAAGTTAGTTAGTGCCTGGGTTAATATTTCTTTTGTTATGGGATGTTCTGCTCTGTGCACCATGCTTACCAGCCCTTCCCTGCCTGCTGGAAACACCAACCAATGGAAGAGAAGGTAGTCAAGTCTTCTCAACAGAGGTAGCCTGGAGGCATGATTCAGTAATATTTAGCACCACCCAAGGAAAACATGTTCAGCTTGTTTGCATATACTTATACCCTGATACTATCTTTTAGTGGAAGATACTTAAAAAGTTAGAAAATTCTCAGCTATTGAAAAAGAACTCTAAACTTGCTCCTTCCTGTCTTTGGATTTTAGGGACCTCTCTTTTTCCCTCCTCTGTGTGCATAAAGCAGTGGCCAACTGATCACGTGACAGAGACGGACCTTGCTTTTTCATTATTTTTGTGTCAGCAGGAATTTTACTAAATCTTGGAGGGATTCTGTTTAAAACTTGAGCATGCACCCTCTTCCCCCGCCACCCCCAGCTGGCATTCAGATTCATAGAGGGTACATAAAGGCCTATTAATCACAGCAGATGATGAGGTGGACAGGGATTTATTAAATGTCAAAGGATAATAATATGTTAAATATAGTTAAGGTTAGATCAGATATTTTAATTGACCCCTTTTCTTTCTTTCTTTCTTTCTTTCTTTCTTTCTTTCTTTCTCTCTCTCTCTCTCTCTCTCTCTCTCTCTCTCTCTCTTTCTTTTCTTTCTTTCTTTTTAAATGTGAGACAAGTGAAGTATATTCTGGACATTAGATGAAAAATAGGTTAATTTTTTAAAAATGAGATCATTTGGAATGTTACCAAATGGCAGACATACAGTTTAAGTGTGCCTCTTTAGCTAATTTCTAATGAAATCATCAAATGAAAAGAAAACAAGATGATTGGGAGAGGTTTTACATTAGCACCGGGACACTCAGAGGTCAACAGAAAATGACTGAACCACCCCACATCATCTGCTTGTTGGAGAAACTGATCTCCTGGAGCTTCCAGAGACCAAAGGATTTCCATCCTTGATTGCCATTGGACACATGTGAAATTGAATTCAGTATTTGTTTCGTGTAATGGACATATTCTAACTTGTGATCATCTGGGTGACCACGGAGGGACCTCCTTTTTGTCATGTGAGCATTTTGTGTCATCTAACACTAGGCAACATCAGACCCAGAGTCAAGTCCAAAACTTGTGCAACATCCATGGGTCTGGTTTTGTGACCAATCTGAAAACACCAGCAAATCCCCAGCTAAGCTGTCTCAGGCAAGGGCCTGTTGTATTTTTTGCTGGTCTGGAGGACGCAAAGGCAAGCTTAAAAATCGACTGAAGGTGGGTGCCTGGGTGGCTCAGTTGGTGAAGCGACTGCCTTCGGCTTAGGTCATGATCCCGGAGACCCGTGATCGAGTCCCACATCGGGTTCCCTGCTCGGCGGGAAGCCTGCTTCTCCCTCTCTCACTCCCTCTGGCTGTGTTTCTCTCTGTCAAATAAATAAAATCTTTAAAAAAAAAATCGACTGAAGGATAAAGCCATAAGTGTTTTGTTCTGATGGAAAATAATGTTTCTTGGACCCCTAAGAGAGAACTTCCAGGGCTTACTAACTCTTTATTTCCTTTAAAGTTCAAGTTCCATTCTTTAGGGTATATCTGTTCCTTGCAGATTCAGGTGGAACACCTGGTGCTCCTCACTGTAGGTTTTTATTTTATTTTTATTTTATTTTTTAAAATATTGTATTTAGAGGTGCCTGGGTGGCTCAGTCATTAAGCATCTGCCTTCAGCTCAGGTCATGATCCCAGGGCCCTGGGATGGAGCCTTGCACTGCGGGATCCCTGCTCAGTGGGGGGCCTGCTTCTCCCTCTCCTGCTCCCCTTGCTTGTGTTCCCTCTCTTGTTGCGTGTCTCTCTCTCTCTCTCTCTCTGTCAAATAAATAAATAAATAAAATCTTCAAAATAAAATAAAAATAAAATGTTGTATTTATATATTTGAGAGAAAGAGAGATAATGGGAAGAGAGCATGAACAGGGGCAGGGGAGAGGGAGAAGCATACTCCCCTCTGAACAGGGAGCCTGATACGGAACGCCATCCCAGGACCTTGAGGTCATGACCTGAGCCGAAGGCAGACGCTTAACCAACTGAGCCACCTAAGCGCCCTGTAGGTTTTTAAAAACTTGATTCTAAGATAATTCCCTGCTTACCTGTCTAGTGAACTGTGATTCCTTGTGTACGTAGCTGAATCTTCAGATATTTGTGACTTCTCCTTTCTGAGTTGCCAGGTCGTATATAACAGAGGAGAAATAACTCAGTTTTGGTGAGTTATTCAAAAGACCAACTCTGGTAAAATGTTTTTGAAATTGTTTTAGGGATAAAAGTGTGTGTTTGTGTGCGTGCGTGTGTGTGTGTGTGTGTGTGTGTGTGTGTGTGTACTGCAGGCCATTGTAGGGCTCTTCTGTTCTGAAGGTTCTTGTATATTATTAGAAGAACCAGCGAAAAATCTGCCTCACAGTGAGCGTTTGCTCCTGTTTTTCCCAAGAGCTTCTGAGCAGTGTGTCCATAGGGAGTGTAGGAAACTGATCAGAGAGTATGTTGTCTCTCTCTGGGATGTGGCAGCACCTATGGAAAAGCCACAGCCTTGGGTTTCATTCCTTGGAGCAGGAATAGAGGGCTTCTCCCCGCTGAGGCCCGCTGCAGTCTAGGCATCGTGGAAAGGAACCAAGAACCACATGGTGGAGAAAAACAAAAGTTAAGATGAACTTCTCATGCAGAAGCCTACATCGATCCAGTTCCCTAAAGAAGGGAAAATTGTGTTCTGTGCACTCACTCATTTAGAGAGACAGGGTAGGCTAAAAAAGAGGAGAGAAGGTTACCATTCAGCATGTGAGACTAAATGGGTTCTTCATTTCCATATGGAGAACAGGGCTAGTTTCTCTCTACTTCGCTAGGGACCCAGCTCCAGTCACAGGGTGTGGGAATGGCTGCCTCAGTCCCACATTTCTTCTCTCTGAAGAGAAGGAGTTCAGTTGGTGGCGTCAGACTTCTGTGGACTAACATTTCCATTTCGGCCTCCACCCCCGCCTCTGCTCAGGGAGGCCTGGGGCTGTCTTGCCCTGAGCAACCAAGGAAACAGCTCAGTTCTTCATTCCATTTTGATTTTGGCAAGGGCAGAGTCAAGCAAGAGAAAGCAAAGGCAGAGAGTGAGCCCTTTATCTGACACCAATAGGTGCCAGGCCCTGTGATGGGATGCCACCGTGTGAGCTCATTTCTTGTCCCTGGTTATTCCTTTCCCTTCACCTGGTCCCCTTGCCCTGTTCACAGAGTGTTAGTAATAAACCCACAGTCTCCAAGAATTGGGTTTCACACCTAGACCATGTTTTTAGGACCAATGAGAACTCGCACATCTTTGAGGATGGCCAGCTGGAGATGAAAGATTTTTGCCCCTCAATGGATCGAATTGACACGAATATCACTGTACAAAGTGTACTGTTTGCACACAGCATCGTTGGTGTTGCTTCTACACACATTCTTTTAAGCTTCTTGTTATTCTAAAGTGCCAAATCTCAAGGTTTAGAAGTCATAGAATTATTTTTTTAATCACGCTACCCCTGGCCATGTATAAACTTTCTTTGTAATTTCTCTCACATTGGTCTCTTCATTCTTTCTTCAGACTCCTAGCCAGTCTCCTCCAGTTCCTCCCCATTCAACCTCTAGAATATCCTGTGAATCTTTTCTATCCCCATGACCTTTAGTTCAGGCCCTCATAGTCTCCTTGCTTGGATTACCACCATAAGCTCCTAACAACTGCCCCCATTTCCACTTCCTCCCAGGCCTTCCAAGTGCCACTGCCGGGTTGGCCTTCTGAAGTGCAACCTGATGGTGCTCCTCCCCTGGGCAAACTTCCCAAACACTGGCTCCTCGCTCGCCCCCATTCTGTCCAGGCTTCGGGGCCCCCACCAAAGATTCCACATTCTGCCCCTACCTACCTCTCCCTTTTTATTTCTCTGGAGTGTAGTATGACAGTCTCTGTTAAATGGTTGTTCAGTAGAGGATTTGGCTTTAGCACCAAGGTTCCAGCATGAAGCATGTTAAGGGAAGGGGGGTGGGGAAGGGGACGGAAGGAAAGATAGGTAGGGAGGGGTCGCAGGGGAGGGAGGGGAGGAGGGAAAGAAGGAGAGGGAGGCAGGAAGGAAGGAAGGAAGAGGAAGGGATAGGAAGGCGGGAAGGAGGGGGCAGGGAAGGGAAGAACAGGAAGAAGGAAGGAAGGAAGCCAGGAGGGAGAAAGAGGAAGAAAGGGAAAGGAGAGGGAAAAGGGGTCGGCAGAGAAGGGAGGGAGGAAGGACAAACACTCTTGTCCCAGAGTCAGAAAATAGAAAGGTGGTTACTGTTGGGAAAAGAGGGGAATGGGGAGTTAGTGTTGAATGAATAGAGCTTCAGTAGGAAAGATGAAAAATTCTGGAGATGGATGGTGATGATGGCACAACAGTGTGAATGTACTTAATGCCACTGAACTGGACACTTAAAAATGACTAAAGTGATAAATTTTACCACACACACAACTCTTGGACCTCTTGGCCAAATGGAAGTATAGAAGTGTGAGGCGATTCAAGGTGCGGTGAGGGGCTATTGGGGACAACTGTGCTGTGCTCCCCCCACTGCACGGTGGCAGGGATGAGGGAAGGGATACCGACCTCACCCCAGATCTAGAGAGCCAGCTTAGAGGACGCCCCTTGGGGCATTTGTCGTGTGTTTTCCTCAGGTGAGGAGCTTCATGTACTGGCATCCCATGTCTGCCTGGGAAAGCTAGAGGGCGGGAAATGGCGAGCTGCTTTGGGGACTGCATATGTGAGAGACACTGCTATGCTGTGGGGGGGGGGGGCTGAGCTCGTGCTTTTTGCCCCATCAAGTACAGAGGTGGCTGTCAACCCTGGCCCCAGTGTAGACCATTTTCCCACAGCAGGGCTGGCCTGGGTATGGCCTTACATGCCTTCCAGTGCTGCCCCCTAGACAGTTGGTGGTTGCACAATGACAAAATGGGATCAACAGGTGGATTCCTAGGGCAGAGGAGGGAATAAGGGAGCCCAGACAAGAGGGAGTTCAGCCACATAAATGGAACTTCAGGGGGAAAATCTCTTCAAAGTTAAAGGTCTCTGAAGATCCCACACTTGAATCCCGTGAGAGAAACACCTGCTGGCCTAAATAGGGTGAAAGCATTCTAGAACGGGATAGCAAAGAGCTCTCCATCCTCTCTCCCTGCTTCTCCTCTAGTCTTTTCTAGGGTCGGAAAAGACAGCTAGTGTGCTGGAGAGAAGGCAATGAGAGAGGGAGAAGGAGCCGATGTGACTCCCTCCCCCACAAAAATCTGCCTGTAGACCCTTCCAGGGAGGGGCAAGGACTCCCCTCCCAGGAGTGGAACTGTAGACTAACAGTGGATTGGACCTTCTTGGTTCTGAATCAAGACCATCTTGCTATTTAAAGGACCATAGGGCTTTTGTATTATCTAAGAATTAATCTGGTTATGGGCCTGCCTGAGTTTTCACCCAGGGACAGGAGACGAACTCTTCCTACAGGGCTGGTTTAAAGAGACAGTGGAGTTGCTTTTATGTTTACACCCTGTTTGTCTCACTCCAGATGCCACTTCCATCTCTTGGTTCTGGCCTTCCAGCCAACACAGCCGACCCGATATTCCCCAGACACCCCAGGTAGAATACAATTCCACCTTTGTGCTTTGGTTCCCCGGTCTTCCTGACTCCTCTTCCCACACTGTATTTTAATTTTACCTCTTTTATTAGAGGGCTGTTTATACTTGTCTGATCATTCCTGAGGATTTAAGCGCTTGAGGGCAAGAGCCACGTCTTCTTTGCCTCTGTATGCCACATCTCCTCTGTCACAGTACATAATACCTAGGAGACATTTTTCAAATGTGCGATGACCAAATGACTGGTGAATGAAATCATACTAATTGATAAATTACTTATGTGTACTGTGTTTGCGAAAGTAGAAAAGACTGTATTATGATATTCTTGTGGCTTTTTCCCCTGTGGTTGCCAAGCGAGTTTGAATCAGGCTTATCTGATTTGCAAACCCACTCTTCCGATGCCACTAGGCATACACAGTGTTCTGAATGCTTCCAAAAGAGGAAATAATCATCTTTTTATGGGCATATGTAGTCATTTTTTATTTTTTTGAATGTAAGTAAATGACAGAATATCTGTATTGATCATAGAAAAATTACAAGATACAAATGAGCATTGCAGTAAACAGTCATCTACAACCCACCTCCCAGGCATAACCGTACTGTTCACACTGTCTCTCGTCTTTTTCCATGTGCCAGTTCTTTTCTTAGAATAGCAGAATAGGCCACTTGGGGTAAAATTAGTATTTTCCCCATTATTTTAGGAAGAGATTCTAAAAGGATTTACAATATGTATGAGAGGCAAGATGATGGGGAAGAGTAAACCCTGGATGTGTAGACATGGCCCTGGGTGTGGGAGTGAATGCTAAGAGTGAATGAAATGATCGGTTCAACCACCGTGTTGTCGGGACACCTTAAGTAAAGGGGAGAGAGGACCAGTGGGATCTCTGGCCGACTTAGGATCAGTTCCCAGATCAGCCTTCCTCCTGCCTCCTAGGGCAGCCTGTCCAGGCACCAGGCTGAGATGGTGATTAATATGTGGGGGAGACTTAAGCTAGAACTTAAGAGGAGCTTTTCTTTCTTAGTTGCCTTAGGTTCTGATTAAATTTGGGGGAACGGGCTGAAAACCAAAGAGTGGCAAAAACTTTACAGCAGTGGTTTTCAGTTGGGAGATTTTGCCTCCAGAGAATATTGGCACTGTCTGGAGTTATTCATGGTTGTCACACCTGGAGGATGGGTGCTCCTGAGATCTTAGTAGGTGGAAACCAGGGATGTTGCTGACCATCCTACAACGCACAGCGCAGCCTCCTCAAATAAAGAAGGATCTGACCCCAGATGTCAGCAGTGCTGAGGTTAAGAAACCCTGCTTTAACAACAACAACAACAACAACAACAGCAACAACAAAGTAAGAGAACAGTTGACAAATATTTTCTTATATATTTCTTATGTCTCACTTGCCCGTTGAGATGTCAGCTTGAAATCTCTGTGAGTCTGGAGTCTATCAGGTGGATTAAAAAAGCTAGAGGTTTTTATCATTAATCAATATTTTGTGCGTTTGTGAAAAGTCAAGAGGTGTCATAAGAAAGGGCAAAAAGTACTTCATGTAAATCATACTTGAAATTATCCCAAGTAGCTTTCAAAACCTGATAGCATTCAAGCCAGTGGTACCCATAACCAGATGATTTTTAACCCAGGGGCAAAGCTGGGGAAAGGAGATGGAAAAAGATAAAGATAATGGAGCTTCTTTCTAGCTTTGCTCTTCATAGCCTGAGATTTTTGTGGAATTAAGTGAGTCCTTTTCTAGTATGTTTTTGTGTTTGTCTTCACACCTTGGAATGATTTGCAGGGTTCAGAGACATCATTATGTACCTGTGTCACCGACCCCACTGTTGATTTTTCAAATGTTATGTACTTTGAAGGAGCACAAGGAGGGAAATGTGTGTTGTGACTGCACCTTTGGGTGATGTGGTAGCTAGAGGTCAGGGTGGCTGTCAGGTCATCAGATCCCTAAGAGATGGCAAGGGGTGCAGTCCATACTCCAGAAAAATCAGGTGGACTATGAATCAAGGCAAAGAAGCTAGGCGTGTAACTTTGAAAGCTTCATGTTCTTTTCTTTTCCTTTTTTTTTTTTTTTTTTTTTTAAGCATGATTGAATCAACTTGGTTTTTATGAGCCTCACAGATCTGGAGTGAAACAACAGCTTGGCAGGAATAGTGGAAGGGGGAAGGGATCTAAATTAAATATAACAGTTGCTTGGCAGTTTAGTTGCTGACAAAAAAAAACAAGGCATTTATCCTGAAAACCATGTGTCATGTGTCAGGAAGGAGAAAAGAACAATTAGCCCACTTCTTATATAGATTTTATTGACAAGAGTATATTAATCGTAATCATTTAAATAAAATGCTCTTCTGTCTTCTTTACTACAAGTCAATAAACTGCACATGTACTCGGCTCTCACCCTGTCTCGTGCTATGTAAGGAATGCGTCGTTTCCTCTAGCCAGCCAGCTTATGGCAGTGAGGTTCCCCTTTCACATCTGTCCCGTCTGCTTCCTGCTGCTCTTGTTGCTAGAGCTATCCATCCACCACGAAGTACCACAAACTTCATAACCTAAAACAACAGAAATGTATTCCCTCACAGCTTCGAGGTGGGAAGTCTGAAATCTGAAAGCTCTGGGGGAACCCCTTTCCTTACCTCTTCCAGTTTCTGGTGGTTCTAGGAAGTCTTTAACTTACGGCCGCCATGACTCCGCTTCCTTGTCTTGCTCCGGTCAGCCAGCTATAACAGAATCCATTGACTGGGTGGCTTAGTAATGACAAAAATGTATTTCTCACAGATCTGGAGGCTGGCAAGTCCAAAATCAAAGAGCCCAAAAATTTGCTGCCTGGGCGCTCTCTGGGGTCTTTTTTTTTTTTTTAATAGGGGCACCAGTCCATTCATGAGGGCTTCATCTTCATCACTATCACCTCATATACTATTCCATTGGGTATGATGTTTCAGTGTATTAATTTTGGGGCAGAGGGTGGAACACACATTCAGTCCAAAGCACTGTCTCTGTTTTCACATGCCCTTCGTATGTCTCGTTCTTATGTATGTATTCTAAGGACATTTATCATTGGTTTTAGGGTTTCCCTTGGTAATATAGAATGATCTCACCTTGAGATCCTTAAATGCATCCATCTGCAAACACACTTTTTCCAAATAAGGTGACATTCACACATTCCTAGGGTTCGACATAGACAGATTTTAAGGGGTCACCATTCAACCCACTATTCTGTGTTATCTTTTTTTCCCCAGAATCCTGAGTGCACCATAGGTACTAATAAATGCTTATTGATTTGAAAGTGTGCCCATTTTAAAGTGACCCAAATTAACGGCTGGACTGATTGCCCTGCCTTGTCTCAAAGGTGCTCTGTCATCAGCACTACAGAATGCTGGACATAAGCACAGTCCAAGTTGGCAAGGCAAATGTATGTTTCAGACTAAAGATCAAACATCTAATAGTCACACCTAAAGCAAAAACAGTCAGTAAACTGAACCATTATTATAACCTGTAAGATTGCTGTTTTTCTAAGTGTTGGTCCTTGGGCTGCAATTAACTTCCTAGGTGGTCTTGAGGATTACTAGCTTCCAAGAAGGTATAAATGTCTCAGTTGAATCGGCCCTATTTACCCTTTATTAATTTAGGTCCCTAGAAGAGTGAGAGAAAAAAACTGGTCAGAGCTTTAAAAATAGAGGGAGACAATCGTCATATTAAAATGTTCGCTTTGATTTGATTCGCTGAAATTGAGTAAGTTCTGAAACAGGGACAGATGTTCACCATGTTCGCCATTAGCTCTGGAAACAGCAAAGCAGAGAGGATGGAGCATGTGGAGGTCTGGCCAGGAGACGCTGGTCACCCGACCCTGAGTGCTAGATTTGGAGATCTGGCTGGGCCTGGTTCTGCTGCCGCAGGGGTGGCCTTGGGCAAGTCACTTCCTTTCTCTGGGCTTCAGTTCCCTACCTTTTCAGGAAAGCGGGTGGACCGAACTAGTAGTCTTTCCATCTGTGTGCCCCTGTGCTGTGGTGCCCGTGTCACCTGCTCCCAGACACGATCCTGGTGATTCTCTCTGTGATGAGAAACTGGGTTTGGTTCAGAATTTTAAAACCCTGGTGTTCTGGTTTCTCCTCGTTCACCTGCTTGCAGCGGAGAGCTACAAGGAAACTCAGATGGTGAAGATTAAAGAGGAGCCCATGGAGGTTGACATCCAGGACTCGCATGTCTCAGCATCACCCAGCCGGAATGTTGGCTATAGCACTTTAATCGGGCGAGAGAAAACCGAACCCTTACAGAAGATGCCAGAGGGCAGAGTGCCCCCAGAGAGAAACCTCTTCAGTCAGGACATCTCTGTGAAGATGGCTTCCGAGCTTCTCTTTCAACTGTCAGGTACGTTTCTGAGAGAAAAATGTCAATAATTGGGAATAATTGGAAGGAAAGCCGCTCTAACAAAGTAAAAACACCCACATTATAGGATTTTTCGGGCAGAAATCAATTTTGTTACTTTAACGTGCATACTGCTACTCAAACTAACAGTTGATAAAGTGTTGCCAAGTGCAACTCCTGCCAGACATTCTTTAATAAATAGTTAAGAATCATCTGAAATTAGAACTCTATTCAGTTCCCTGCAAATGATCCCTATTGACTAGGCTAAACATCTCACCTCTACTTTTGCTTAGGCAGTTGGTCTGATTAACAGCCTCTTTTTTTTTTTTTGAATGTTCAAGAGATAAACTTAATTTACTCCAACAGTGACTGAATTACCATGAATTCCAAATTAGTGTGGTTTGAATTAAGACTTTACTGTATCTTGCCAAAAAAAAAAATCAAGGAAAGGGAGAAGATGAAAATGTGAGCTCTCTTTCCAGCTCTCCCCTTACAGAGCATTTTTCTGTAAACCAATTGTTTCTACTTTGAATACTTGGAATTCACAGGTGTAGGACTCACCAGTGTCTTAATAGAACAATTGAGGGTCCTCTTGGTTACCTTTGTTAACTCTTTGAACCTGCATAGCATTTGCCCTTAACAAATTTAACATGTTGTTATTATTTGAACATGATAGAGATCGAAAATATATACACATGTAAGATTCAGATTCATATGAAATACACACAGCTTGTCTGCACTCAAGCATTGGCCTATGTATAGAAGTTCATGCATCAGTGACATTTGTTACTAATGCTTGATAAACTCTGTTTTGTCATGGATAACATATTAAGAAAGCCATGGGATGCCTCATGATTTAAGTATTCACTTGCTTTCCCTGCTAAGAGAAATATCAGGGAAAAGAAGCTAGATTCCACATACCATCATGACAGTCCACCTCTTGTTGGGCTGGTGACACACCCCAGAACTTGAAACTATCAGTCGGTCCCGAAAGTGATGGCCTCCTGGTTCTCAGACAAGGGTTGTTCTTTGTGCAGAGCCCCGCAGTAACGGAAATAGTTAATTCTGTAAACTTCACAGGGCGCCTGGGTCATTGCAAGCTCCCCAGAGCTCCAAATCCTGCAAGGTGCTTTTTTTTAAACAGGCTGAAAGCGTATGTAAAAGCAATAGAACTTTGAAAATTACTTAGCAGTTAAAGTCTGCAAAAGTGAGGCCAGTGTGGTTCTTTTCAGAAAGTCTCTGTCTCTCCCGGTGCATTATCAGTGTCAGCTATCAGTGACAAACTTT
The DNA here is from genome assembly GCA_004023965.1 of Spilogale gracilis. Classification (NCBI taxonomy): domain Eukaryota; kingdom Metazoa; phylum Chordata; class Mammalia; order Carnivora; family Mephitidae; genus Spilogale; species Spilogale gracilis. Next base: position 208,472 of record PITA01001014.1, read on the forward strand.
GTGTCTGAGAGTTCTCACCCTGCCCTGTCACTTACTGCCTGGGTGACCTCAGGCAAGTCTTTTAGCCCCGATTTCCTGCTCTCTGAAAGAATACTGCCTTTGAATCCAAATTCAGCCTCGTTATCGTTGTGGAGTGACAGAAAGCAACCGTCCACACCAACTTGCTCGCAGCCGTTTCAGACCAGTGTCACAAAGCGTTGGGTGGATGTTGTAAGCCTTTCGTTCTTCCAAATATCTGTTTAAATTTGTTCAGAAATCCCTAAGATGGAGACTTTTTTTATTTGCTCTGCGGTGCGAATCTGAAACCCTTCTCGAGTTCGCGCCAGGTTTCCTTGTGCATGCTGAAGTCATCGAGGGCTGTGACACTTAGGCCAGAATCCTCACATTTGAACTGGATTGGGAAGGCCGGACTTCAACTTTTGTGCTCTTGAAAGCTAATGAAATAATTCCTGACAGCTGGTACATACAGACCTCAAGACAGAGTAAGGGAGGGTTTACCTCTGCTTGTCTAATGATATTTTTTTGTCCCTGGTGACATTTATCAGAATAAGCGCTCGATGACTGCAGAACCCAAAGGTCTTATGGCTGTTTTTATATCCCTGCTCACAAAGGGGCCTGACAATACAGAATGCTTAAAGGTTGTCATCAAAGTCAGAAGCGGAACAGTTGCAACAGCTGCAACTTTCATGCTGAATCAGAGGAAAGCAGACATTTTCAGCTGGGGAAAGATGTAGTGGAAATAACGGGTTCTGTGCACATCTCTGTGTGTATGTGTACTTACTAAGGCCTCATTAAAATCAGACAACACACTTGAAATTGGCCAGTCACGGTTTCCCTTTGATTGGTCTTTACTAAAATATTTTTGTGGATGCCATCTATATTCTTTTAATGATTGTCTTTACGAATCAGACAGGGAGGATTTGAATATTTAAAAAGGAAACCAGAAGAAAACCACAAGAGAGAAAAAGAAACATTGAGGGATGTTTAAGCCTTAGAGACACAAATTGAGTAAGAACGATCTAAAAGGGATGTTTCATTCTCTCCTCTTACAGAAAAAGTGAGCAAAGAGCACAATCACACAAAAGAAAACACCATTCGGACGACCACCAGGTAGGCCATTTTGGGGGGTTCCCTCAGAGCGCCCCCTGTGTGGGCCACCAGGCCCCAATCACGTGTTGTACATTGTTCCCCAAACTGTTTTCTCCCGCTGAGTTCAAAGGAGTCATGCCTTTTGCCCCCAGTTTGTGTTAGAAATTTTATGGGAACAATACAGAAAACAAGAGCGCCAAGGGGGAAGACCACTAATATTTATCAAACATCTAATAGCTGTTACTTGGCTGGAGAATTTTCCAGATGTTTTTGTTTTTTTTATTCCTTATAATAGTTTTGTGAAGTAGGTCATATTGTTATTCTCTTTGCAGAAGATTCTTTATTTGGGTGTTTAAATGGGTGGCACAGCTGGGATCAGGGGCTGGGTCTGTATCTCAGGAAGGCGTCCCCCAGTTAGGGGACCAAGGTTCTTACTGCAGCTGTGTCCCTGAGTAGCTCTGCAGGTGTGGACGGATCACTGGTCACCAAGGACATCCCAACTTTTTACCTCACAGCATTGTTAGGAGGGCAGAACATTTTAAAGCGAGAGAAAAATGCTTTAAAAGGCTGTAGGAAGACCTTTGTCATTAACAGCTGTAGATAAGGATGCTGTACATTTGCCAAAGGCAGTTCGAGGAGGTCAGCCAGGGTGGGCTGCCCATCCGTTTGCCAGATGGAGGGAGGAGGACCAGACACACCGCCACTCATCCCTAGCCTGGAAGGCAGTCCAGACCTCAACCATGCTCCACTAAAGCACACACCACCATCACGAAAAAGGAACCCCGGGGGAGATGGGAGCTCTAGCTTTCAAGGACTGACCCCCACCCTCAGACCACGCTCTAGTCCCTGGGTTAGCCCCAGATGCGGGGTTTACCAGATGAAATAGGAACAGGGAGAACGAGATGTGAGCTCCCAAGAAGGCTTTAAATCAAGGAACTAAGCTTTCTGGAGCAAACTTAGATCCTTCCTAATGGGAACAAGTTGACAGGTTTAGTGTGTTTAATTCTGCAATGAAAGCGAAAAATAAATGATTTTTTCTTTTTTGAGGTGGTATGAGTCGACCTCAGAAAATCATCAGGCACATGAACAGGCTCATCTGAACCTTAACCCGAGTTGTTTTTTCTTTTTAATTGTATGAATTGAAATTTAGGGATATCAGATATCAGACAGTTATTAAAACAGAGCCAGCTGACCTCCCCCAAAGTTCATATAGTCTTAGGAAAATGAGACCTGTAACAGAACAGAGGAATGGTACCAGCCTGGTCTCTGTGTATTAAGTATACATATGGAAAATGGTTCTTGCAGTCTAGGCTGCACATTGTTTTGGGAAATGGGTCTGGGGTCTGGGAGGACTATTTGTCTATTAAGTTGGATGCCCCAATAGGAGACGTTACCTACTACGGATTCCTGTGGACCTGCCTCATGTCATCTTAAGACTATTTAGTATCTATGTTTCTGTCCGTGGCTATAAACTCATGGAATTGTCCTGAGTGAGAGACGATGAAAGACAGCGGACTAAAAGTAAAATGTTCATTTTAATTTGCTTCCGTAGGTTTTTTGAGGTGTCACGGGTTAGGTTCCCTAGAAGCAGAGCCTGAGACAGGGATTCCTGTGAATGGGGCTTTATTGAGGGAGTGCTCTCTAGAGCACTTCCCTGGGAAATGAAGGTGGCAGGAGAGGGAAGGGGAAGTTGTAGAGCAAGGACGTAGTTTTCGCTGGTTTCCAGCTTTAGCTTGATCCCACGAAGAATTGTGGAGCATGAATTGCCCCACAGGGTAAAGCCTGTCTGGAGGCAAGGGGGCCAGCTCTTTGGACTCCCGTGCTGATCACTAGCTTTGGGTCATCTCCAGCAGGGGATATGGAGCCTCCTTGTTGTAGGGGCTCCAAGCACGAAGAAGTTCCTGCTCATTGTTGTCAGCCTGCACCAACAGCTGCTCGCTCAAGGTGAGTGGTGAGTGCGCTAATGCGGTAAAGGTGTTCTGGGCAGGACCCAACAGCGCCCCTGTGGTGATTTTCTGCTTGATCTTTAAGATCACATAATAATATTCATGTAACAGAAAGGTATGCTGCAGTCATGTTATTTTATGCTTTTCAGGTGTTCTCTGGGAAGACTAAGAGGAGGTTTGAACTAGCCCCAGATGAGTGAAATGCTTCTCAGAGCCTAAATTGCCTTGGCTAGAGCTAGAGCATAATTATAGGATAGAAGAGAATTTTTTTAGCCATTTGGCAAAAATGAGGCAATCTTTAAATTCTTCTCTTGCTGGGAGATTATGAGTAAGAAGAAATTCAAATCAGATCTTTTGCCCAAAGCAGAGGAAGAGGTGCTTGCTTTGAGCCCTCAACATGGTACAGTGTTCATAAAACAGTGTTACAGAATTCTGGGTTTATTCTCCTTCTGTAGAATCCTTGTGTTTTTATTCTTCCTTTGAGTAGGAACTTGTTCAATTAGCCTCTCCTCAAACAAATCTCTTTTTTACCTTCTCACTTCATTACTTCAAGTGGAATAGAATGAAGCGACTTTGTGCCAAGAAATCCTCTTTAACTTCGGCTAACTGATTGCAGGGACAGGGAAAAAAAATGCCAGCTCCCTCTCTTTTTCGATTCCTGTTTTAGAAGGAACTCTTTTTTGTATGCACACGGTCAGTTCAGAGGGGTTATGTTTTAAGGTAGAATTTGTGATACTTTTTTTTTTTTTTTTTAATATTTTATTTATTTGACAGAGAGAAACACAGCCAGAGAGGGAACACAAGCAGGGGGAGTGATAGAGGGAGAAGCAGGCTTCCCGCCGAGCAGGGAGCCCGATGTGGGACTCGATCCCGGGTCTCCGGGATCATGATCTGAGCTGAAGGCAGTCGCTTAACCAACTGAGCCACCCAGGCGCCCCGAATTTGTGATACTTTTTGAAAGGAGTGACATCAAGCCTCCAAATTTCCTTATCTCTGGATCTTCGGTATTTAATGGGATCTTCTTTAGGTTTTCCAGAAGCAGCTGGCTGCCCAGAATGGTGGCTCGTGATTGCAGTCAGGGTCAGAATCTGCCATATTTGAGAGTTGCTGGGTACACTGAAGATAGTTTCATTCTGAACGGCAGGCCTTGGTATGCTGACCGTGGCCCTATACTGGGGTCAAGCTCTTCCCGATGCCAGAGGGTGCCTGAGCTCCTATACTCAGTGAGATCTCCTTCTCCTAGAGTCTGGATGTCCAGGGCAGCAAGAACAAAGAGATGTGCAATCCTGGAAGAAAGCAGCTGATTCTCTCTCCCTGTCCTGTATAAACCCACAACTTTCTCTATAGTTGTTTGTCATTTTTTGGTCTTGACTCTTATTCCAACCACAAGAACTAAGGAAAAGTGTGGCAGCCTAGGAAGAAACACTGTAGCTTGACATTCCAGTATGTGCTTAACCAAAGAGAGGAGACGTGGGGTGCGGATTTCCATGCCTGGGCACCAAGAGAGCATGAAGCCTGGGGAGGTGTGTACAGCCCACCAGCCGTCCGATATAGGTTGATAGTTGTGCCTCCCTCCTCGTCAAATCCTTTCCATTGGCATTTCTGCTGTCTGTTAATATCTCCATTATAAAGGGGGCAGATGGGGAGAAAAAATGATGTTAGACAGCATTCCCTGTTAGCAATTAAAAAAAAAAAGGTTTAGGTTAGGTTAAAGGTTGAAACAAATAACTAGCAAGTTTCTGGATCATTGGCTGTCTATCTTATTTTAAAAAAAACTCTTCAGTTGAAAATTTCAAACATATACAGAAGTAGAGAAAGTACCCATCACTCAGTCTGAACAATGATCATCTCATGACCCTTGTTGAAGGGTCCCCTTCTTTTGTTCTCTCTCCCCCTAAATTATTTTAAAGCAAATCCCAGACAGCATTTTAAGAACTTATTTGAGAATGCTTTTCTTTCACTCTAAGAACTGAGACTTGGCTGTTTAAATTAGTATCATCTTCCCAAAAGTAAAGGACAAAAACAGTTTACCGAAGTGCACCATGAAGCCAGGCCGAGAAATCAATCTGCTTAACAGCTGGAATGATTGGATCATGTGGTCCTGCTCACCAATGCCTTGACCTTAACCCTTCCATCCTCCTTGGGGCACCTCCACCGAATCAGTCCTTTCGTTAGAACTTCATGGCAAATCCTAAAACAGCAGTTCTTTTGCTTGTTGAACCTCAGAGTCTAGCAAATTCAGTCTAAATGTAAAGAAGGCTATGCATCTTCTTTGAGATAGTGTGTGGACAGAGCGTTCTGAATGCCATTCTGCCTGATAAATGAGATGAGGAGACAGTCCAGCCAGTCCCAGGAGAACAGAAGAACTGAACACTTAAGAGACTAATAAAATCCTGATTTTTTATTTCCTTTCCTAGCACAAGCCTAGATTCTGCAGGGAATAGATAACCAGCTAATATGATCATTTGTTGATGAAAATATATGAGCCATGATATCATAACCAGATCCCAAAATTTAATGGAATAAAAAGATCTACATTTTCTGACACGGACCATCACCCCGCCAGATGCTGGATAAGATCAAAATAGGAAAATGGAACCCTAGAGTAAGAATCAGATAGCTCCTGGCAGGTGAATTGGACATGCTCAATGTTGTGTAACACCATGAACATCAAACAATGGCTGCCAAGAACCCTCTCTTGGTTATTTGTTCTCTCTTTTACCCATTAATAATTCAGTGTCCATGGAGATATAAGATTGCAGACTTTAAGAAACACTTCTCACACCTGGCTCACTTTATTCCAAAAGTAAGGAAGTGTTTACCCGAATTGTCCTTTTCCCCATTACAAGACAAAAAGCAGAAGTGGGAAAATTGGAAAAAAGGTAGACTCGTATCATGCCACTCCAAACAACATTTAATTTGCCCAATTTTCAGAACTTGAAATGCGGACTCTTTGTTGTGATTAGATAATGGCACTTACAGTGCTAACTGGAGGACGTATGTACTTCAAAGTGTCCGATATAGAATTTTCCTGTGTGATCATTTGGATGCATGTCCTTAAATATTTATGATTCGGTAACAGAAATTACACACATTTGGAGAAGCATTAATGTGTATAATTTCCTCTTTTCATTTTTTTGGAAGGCCAAAGAGAATAATGCTCGATTACCTTAAAAAAATAAAGCATTACTTACAAAGAACATTGGAGTAGACAAGAGCAGTTAAGAAAATAAACAAGAAACAGAGCACATGAAATTGGTATTTTTTGAGTAGTTCTCCACATTTTCTCATTACCCATTAAATTTTAGGACTTTAAAATTAAATGCATTGAGATTCCATTTCTTAAAAAATGGAAATTGCTGCTAATTTCATGGAGTCCCTTCAGTTAAGACATTTGGTGCTTTTCTTGGTGAAGTCAAGGCTCTTGGAGGGCCATATGGTACCATTGCAAATTTTAAGACACCTTCCCTCAAGATACTGCCATTTTCTGGAATACTGTCACAATAAATACATAAAATTTTGATATCTTTGATTAAGCACCCCCCCCCCAGATGTGGTACCTTTGTGCAGTGTAGCACCTATACCACTGTCCACAGTTGCTCTGACACAATTGTTGACTTGAGTGTCTTTTCCTTGGTGATACATCTTTTTCAACTTACCTTTGCGTTTTCAGTTTAAAAGATACTAAACTCATCCTTGAAAACAGTAGGATTTTTTTGTTTTTTTATTTTTTGTTTTTTCTTTACTTAGAGCCTGAAATTATTTTGTCCATTGCTGCCACTTGGGTTTTTTTTTATTATTATTATTTCACCAGACCTTTCTCAGTACTTTTTATTCCTGTACTCCATTTTCCTGTATCATCCCTGCCATTTTTCTTTCCATCTGTGATGCCTATATTGAACTGTTACAGTTGAAACAATATGCTTCCAAAGCCATTTGTTATTGTGTTATTGTAAAGAGCTCTGCCGCCTTTCCTTTTACCAGCTGGCACCAGCGGTCCATCTTGTTTGTGTGACTCAGAATAGCCAGGGATGCGGTATAAATATGTCAGTCTCTCTATTTCTCCCTTAGCCACCTTTGACAAGTTATTCAGGGGTGACACGACTAAAAGGCATATGTGGTTTAGGTGCTAGCTCGATCCTGTTCTCATCCGGGATAGTCTCTCAAGAGTGTCTCCAGGGTTGTTACTAGAAGCGTATCAGATCTAGAAGGGCTGACCTCTGTAGAGGGGTGAAAAGCCCTCTTGGGTGGCAGCCAGCCAGGAAGCATCCACTTTTCACCGGTGTTACCTACGGCTGCCGCAGGACAGTCTTCTGTCACTGTAGGGAAGGCCGGGTCTATCTGTTCTTGGCTCGCCTGAGCAGAAAGCCTGTTGTCCTTGTTTATGCTTGAGTCAGAAGCTTATGGGAGATCCAGGTCCCTCACAAGCTGACATTTCGTGGTCCGGACGCGCAGGTTCACTTCCATGGCCTGCAGTTGGTTCCAGCTCCCCAGGTCTGGCCTCCACAAGGCCTGGCATTGTGCTCCTTGTCCTGAGAAGTCTCATGGCCCCACAGTGGGTGAATGCTTGAGCTACAGCAGCAGGAATTGTTCTTGAAAACTTGGTGTTGGCTTGTACAGACTGGCCCGCTTGTGAGACAATCCAAAATAGAAGGCATTTGTGCTATTGAAAGAAGAAAATTAAAAAAACATTCCCAATATATATTTCTTCATAAGACACTGTGTTGTTTTGTATTTTCTTTTTTTTTTTTTTTTTAAGGTTTTATTTATTTGACAGAGAGAAACACAGCCAGAGAGGGAACACAAGCAGGGGGAGTGAGAGAGGGAGAAGCAGGCTTCCTGCCAAGCAGGGAGCCCGATGTGGGACTCGATTCCGGGTCTCCAGGATCATGACCTGAGCCGAAGGCAGTCGCTTAACCAACTGAGCCACCCAGGGCCCCAGTTGTGTATTTTCAATGGCCCCTCCCTTCCATAGCTTTTGGCCTTCCTCCAGCTGAAGCTGACAGATCTTGGTGGAATCCTAATTTGCATACAGTTGTGCCCACCTAGGTCTTAACTCTGCCCTTGATTATATCATCCCTCGGTTACTGTTTAAAAAACTAACAGTCTCTTTAAAAATGAAAGATCTTAGGGGCGCCTGGGTGGCTCAGTCCTTAAGCGTCTGCCTTCGGCTCAGGTCATGATCCCGGAGTCCCAGAATCAAGCCCTCCATCAGGCTCTCTGCTTGGTGAGGGGCTTGCTTCTCCCTCTCTCACTCCCCCTGCTTGTGTTCCCCCTCTAGCTGTATTTCTGTCAAATAAATAAATAAAATCTTTTTTAAAAATGAAGGATCTTACACTGTAAGACTGAGTCTTTTTTTAAGTTTTAAAAAGAACTTTTATTGGAGGAGAACATAAGAGAACATAAAGAAGAAAAAATAATCATTTATAATCAGTGCTACTACGTGGAGACAGCAGCTGCTAACTTGGTGGTGTATCTCCTGGCTGATTTTTTGTCTGTTTATATATGTCTGCTTTTCTATAAAAACGGGATCCTACTATATATACAGTTTTGCAACCTTCTCTTCTCACCTAGCAATATCCTAAGAACGTCTTTCCATACCAGTAAACATAACTCAGTATTATTCTTTTAATGTTTACATAGTACTCAGTGTTTGCTCGTATCATAATGCATTGAATCAGTCCCCTGTTATTGGATATCAAGGGTTTGGTTTGGTTTGGTTTGGTTTTCCCAAGTTGTTGCTAATATAAACAAACCGGGGATAAACTGACTTCAAAAAAGCATTCGGTTTTCAGGCTTTTGTGTGATTTGTCTGAGGAATTTTCAAAAAAGTTGAATCTATAAGCTAAGAATCCAGAAGCTAAGAAGAGGTAGAGAGAGAAAATATTTCAAAGGTCTTGCACTTCATCATTTAAAAAAAGGGTTTTTTGGTGTTTTTTCTTTTTTACCAATTGGGAGGTTATAAATTTATTTTACAATTACAGTCTTTTTATTTATTGATTCTTAATGATGTCAAGCATTTTGTTCATAGGGAGGCACTTGTATTTATTCTCTTGTATATTTTCTTTTACTGCCATTTATTCTTTGATGGTTTGTCTGGGTTGGGATTTCATTTGATTATTATTATTGATTCTTTTTATTGTGAAAAATTTCAAAACAGAGTAGAAAAAATAATGAAATAAACCACCTTGTTCCCATCACCCACTGAGAAAACATTTGCCACACTTTACTTCATGACCCTTTTCTTCCCTCCAATTTAAATCACATCTCAAGGCATGTGGGTAGCTCAGATGATTAAGCATCTGCCTTCGGCTCGGGTGATGATGCCAGAGTCCTGGGATGGAGTCCTACATCGGACCTCCTGCTCACCTGGGGGCCTGCTTCTCCCTCTCCCTCTGCTGCTCCTCCTGCTTGTGCTCTCTTGCTCTCTTTAAAAATATATATTTAAATCACATCCTAGACATCATAACATTCATTCTCAGATTCTTTGATATATATCTCTAAAAAATAAGAATATTTACCACAATGCCATTGTACATCGTACAGAATCAACAATACATCTGAGTGTTTTTAATTGCTGAGATCAATTTCTAGTTGATCAGCACCAGCCAAGTATGCGGTCATATCGATGGACTAGGAGGAGGAGACACATCTTAGCTTTCCTGTCAACTCTGAAAATTAAAGATGAAAATCCGTGCCCATATGAGTAGAATGACCTTGGTTCTCCATCTGCCCACAAGCCCCATTTAGAAACCCACTGAGTCTGCCGTGCCAGCCTCAATTTGTAGATAAACGTCCTGGCTGAAGTCTGCCAGTGTATAGCGATTAATTTACATTTTATTCAGTATAGTCCTTCTTTCTTTGGAAATGCATGCACCGAACGTGATCAACGACCGAGTTTCTAGGCCTGCCCACTGGGGTTGTAGGTGGTCTCCTCTGTTGTGTCCCGTCAAGCTTGAGTAGGGAACTTGCTGTTTTGGACAGTCAGAGTTGTCTTCAGGTCAGAGGCTTGCAATCAGTTTAGTCTTGAGCCCTCTTCCCCACCCCCATGTTTAAATTCTTTTATTAAAACAAATACATTAAAATCATTCAAGAATAGGGGGTCCTTATATCTTTGTTGTTGCATAGAGAACATTGTTGTTGCAGTGTTTGGCGAACACCATTAAAACTTTTATTTTGTTATAGATGAGTATCTTTTTAACAGACTGCTAGAATGTTCCTAGGAAAAGTGGCACCGACTGCTATACGTAAAATGTTAGTATCTGGGCTCATTTTAGAAAAAGCAGCTAATCTCTCATCCAAAATGAAATTAAGGGCCCAAGCTGGAAGTTGGGAGGACCTCATACAGTCCAAGGTGACAGAGTGATTGTTATGCCATAGCAAAATGACCTAACCAGGGTTTTGTAAAGTAGTAAAAATTCTTAAAAAAAAAAAAAAAAAAAAAAAATTGGGGCACCTGGGTGGCCCAGTTGGTTAAGCAACTACCTTAGGCTCAGGTCATGATCCTGGAGACCCGGGATCGAGTCCCATATCAAACTCCCTGCTCAGTGGGAGGCCTGCTTCTCCCTCTCTCACTCCCCCTGCTTGTGTTCCCTCTCTCACTGTGTTTCCCTCTGTCAAATAAATAAAATATTAAAAAATAAAAAACTGCCTAAAAAAAATTTTTTTTAGGATTTTATCTATTTGAGAGAGCGAGCACAAGTAGGGGAGAGGGGCAAAGGGAGGGGGAGAAGCATGCTCCCCACTAAGTGTAGGGAACCCGACATGGGGCTCGATCCTAAAACCCTAGGATCATGACTTGAGCAGAAGGCAGATGGGTAACTGACGGAGCCACCCAGGTGCCCCAGTACTAAAAGATCTTTTACAGAGATCTGTAGAACTGAGCATTTAATGTATTTCAAATACAACCATTTATAAACGTTACAAAACATGTAGATATGTAAATATACAAAAATATATTAAGCATCTATTATTCCATTATAAATTATTAGCAAAGATATTAATCAAGGCCAGTGATATTTGTATAAGAAAATAAGTACTTCCTAAAAATTCATGCATTAACCATGAAAATCAAATTGAAAATGAAATAATGTTGCTTGACCTTTTATAAAAAATGAAAAATCTTAAGGAAAGTGTGGTGATGTTCTGTTCAGTTGCGGGCATATTTTCACACGAGTTACTCCAGCTTCTGAGAAAGTTTCTTCTGACCTTAAAGTACTTGAGGAAATGTTGAGAAGATAGTTACAACTAATCTGAATAGTTCCCCTATTCCGTATCTTCAAATATCCCGTCTTTTGTATTTGATATGTGGGAAAAACTTTGGGGAAAAAAAAAAAAAAGCTTTTCGTTCTTTGGCAAGGACTGTCTTCTGTTTTTGTTAGCCAGATCTAGGTATTTATTGTTCAAAGAAAACTTTTCCAGTTTGTTGTCATTTCCTTTAGCGTCATTATCTATGCATGGAGATTCCGAGTGGAAGTTACCTGTATCTATTTCAATCTGTCACATTCATATTCCACACAGGCAGAAAGTCCTTGAACTAGAGTAGAATTTATTCTTAGAATCACTTTGTTCTCTTGCCTGTCTTTTCTTGAGGCATCTGGAGACGTGGAAGATTGTTTTTGCAGCCACTGTTTCCTGCTCACTTCAAGATGTTAATGCCCTGTGCCATTCTTGGGGTGTGTCTCAAGGTCGAAGTGATTCAGAGGTCAGAGAACTGGAGGACAGTGGGAGAAGGAAAGTAAATGGGAACTAGGGTAATCTAGGGAGGGAAACGAAACAACAGAGACTTTGGACACAGAAACAAACTGAGGGACTTGGAGGGATGGGGGTGGAGGGATGGGAGAGCCTGGTGGTGGGTACTGGGGACACCTAAAGCGTGGAGCACTGGGTGTGGGGAATGGGGAATGAATC
>PITA01001015.1:0-94733 GCA_004023965.1 Spilogale gracilis
TGGAATCCCCATTTTCGTGTTCTCTCCCTGAGTCTTTTCTTCATTCCTTTTCCATTGCTTCTATGTTAGAACACTGATGGTTATATCCCTGGTCCTCACCTCTTATTTCTGCACACTTTCTTCTTCATCCCTCATCTACTCCTGTTGTTTCAGCCAGAAGGACCATGGGGAAGACCTCCCAGTCCAAACCTGCAGCCTAACTCTTCCTTCTCACAGCTTCCCTGATATCTTCTTCTGGGTGTGACCTGCAAAACTGCAGACTTATATATCAAAACCAAACTTGGCGTTTTCTTTTCTAAATTTGTTTTATAGCTCCTGCTATTTGTCTTGTTTTATTTGGACACTGTCTGCATAATATAGCAAACGAAGAACCGTGGAGTCACCTCCTCTCTCTTTATTTTTACATTTAATGGTCATTAAAATCTGTGTCCTTGGCATCCTTTTTACTGCCTCCTTAATTGAGGCCTTTATTCTTGACCACTTGGTTATAATAGTGTGACTCAGACAAGTTAGACTTGTACTGTCTCTCACCAGTCCTCTTCAATGTCTGTGCTGCTCTAAAGGGATCTGCAATCAGTCACTGCTGTGAATGTCTTTTGTCTTCACAAAGTCCTTCTAAGTCTTCCAGGCCCAGCTAGAATGTTGAACCCTTCACGGTGGAAGAGGGGGGCCTACCCTTCATTATGGCTGCGCGGCACTCAGTTCCTGCTGCTGGTCTGAACCCCCAGTGGATTGTAGCTCTTCAAGAGCCTTGTCTTGTATCCCCAGAGCCTGGCACAGGACCTGGCTCTCAGGAAGTGCTCACGAAGGTCTGCTGGATGAATCAGGGAAGCTGTGACCAGAAGATGGAGGGATGAACCAATGAAGCTACAGCAAGATGATTTTCAGAATGGGTGAGAGACACTTTCCTATGTCATATTTTCTTTCTTTTCTTGCTTTCTTTTCATCTCCTGGCATGGGGTTAACTTTTCACCCACTGGTTCCCAAACAGAACTTTCAGGAAGCCTCATTCATACTTTATAAATCGGAGCACACATTTTTACTCAGACATTCAGGAATTCACAGGTGGTTTGGGCTGCGTTTCTATCTTTCATAGGCTATGCAATTATAGAAGTAAACTTCCGAAGCATTTTTGAGTACTAAGTTCCCCTATTAGGAACCCCATGTATGTTATGAGAAAAAGGAGGCAGCTGTCAAGAAGAAAGGACACTCGCATTTACTGAGCCCCAGATACTTGGCAAGCACTCTGCTAAGTGCTTTCACAAACATCTCACATCTCGCAAAAACTTTGCCTGGGAGGCAAGACAAGACAGAGATGTGTACCAAGGGCCTCTGCCTTCAAGTCAGTATTTTGTAAATATTTAGTCACACTGATATGAAGGCCAGACTGGGCACTGCCTGTGGGAAGAGCTGAGAATGAAGATGTTGTACAAGCTCAGTATCCTCCTCCTTGTTTGTGGCAATTCAGCTCTCCTTCGAAAAAGCGAAGCAGAACCCTGCATCGCTGGCCCCTTTCTTCCTTTGAAGGCAGTTTATGGCCAGTTATTATAACGCACAGATTTCTCGTGATCTCACCCCTCCCTCCCACCCCAAATGAAACTGTTTAAGTTAGAGTGCAGATGAAGCTAGGGCCATACAGACCACAAATAGCAAGTTTGCCATATAAATTTGAGCAGGAAAGCAGGTCCGGGCCACTATGGTACCTCCACGGTGTTAGGGGTTCAGACTCCCTGGAGCTTGTTGCTGTGCTGTCCCTACAGCAGGATTTTCATATTCATGGTCCGGGATGGCTTCCTACCACATCCACATTCCCTCCAGTGGGAAGGAGAAAAGGGTCAGGGGAATGAGAGGACACTTTTCTTTTTTATGAGCATGATTTGGAAGCTCTGCTTAGACCCCATTGGCCAAAACCTGGTCATACTTTAAGAGGCTGCAGCCTTCCCAGCTTGGCCACATGAAAGGAAGGGAGAGTAGGTGTTAGACATCAACTATTCCCTGCTGTAGGTTTGTCAGATAATGTGCTTCGACCATATGTGGTGGTCTTCGTGGAAGGATGTTTCTGTCCTGTATGCATAGTTCCCCTTCTTGCCATATTTTCAGAGTGTTGCAGATGTCAGGGAGGTCCTTTTCAGAGTGCAGCCTTTGGCCGCTGGCCTGAGAGCCCACTGCTTTGGCAGACTCAGCTGTCGGTGGAGCGTACCCAGCTCGAAGATGAGGTCAGAGAGCCTTAGTGAGTTGTTTTTCTTCTGGGTTTTCCCCAGTTCTCCTTTATCTTAGCAAGACAGATCTTGGCCATTTAGGAGAAGCTGTCAGACTAGCATAGAGAGCTCCTCTAGTCACACGCTAATAGGGCATGTCTATGCAAGGACTAGTTTCTGGATGGTTCTTACCAGAGAACTTCTTGGAAGTTACTAGAAATGAGGACACTCTGTTGCCACTGGTTAATTTTAAATGTTTAAAAATTCTTTTTGGGGGGCACCTGGGTGGCTCAGTTGGTTAAGCGACTGCCTTCGGCTTGGGCCATGATCCCGGAGACTCGGGATCGAGTCCCACGTCAGGCTCCCTGCTCGGCAGGAAGCCTGCTTCTCCTTCTCTCACTCCCGCTGCTTGTGTTCCCTCTCTGGCTGTGTTTCTCTCTGTCAAATAAATGAAATCTTTTTTTAAAAAAAGAATTTTCTTTTAAAAAAAATTCTTTTTTGTCAGCATTCAGTCTCAATTCTCTTTCCACCTTTTCTCCATATCGATGACTATAAGAAAGTTCCCTGTTGGGAGGCTCTCAAGTCATTGTGCGGTGAAGCAATTGAAGAAACAACTGTGTAGCCCCAGCAGGTGTCAGTTCCTGGGGGACCCGGATCCCTGCCCGGCAGCTCCCATTCGGCAGCGGACGCATCGAGGGCTCACTTAGTGTGGCCAAGCATTTTCAAAGTCAAGGGCAACAGTGTTTGCTCATTTTCCCCCTCTCTTTGTCCCAATCTTTGCTTCTTTCTGCCCCCCTCTTCATCTTTTCCTGGAAGGCTTTCTCCAGTTTGCATTTTCTGTACCATCTGAAACAGCTATCGTCTGTGCTGGCTGTGTTCTAAGTGCTTCTTTCACCTCTCTTCACCATTCAATCCTCACCTATTAGAGAAGACCTGTGAATACTCCCATTCTCTAGGACAGGGCACTGAGGCATAGAGATGTGAAGAAACCGGTCCAAGACTGCACAGTTGGCTATGGCCACTTGAGCTGACGTCACTTGCCTCTGGCTGTACCGGCAGCAGAACTGGGATTTAAGCCCAGGGCTTTGACTGCAGCCCTCCAGCTCTTCTGGTCCACCATGCTTCCTCTGAAACATGGTTCTTACAATCAGGTGGCCACCGAATGGGGGAGTGGGGCGCCTGTCTATTGTCTCTGTCTCTCGGAGAAGCTCCCCCGGGGCCCCCCACCCCCAGGTAGGAAACTCTGATTTAATCTCTGCGGAGCCTAAAGGCAGCTGTGGCACATATGCTGCAACAGAAGGGTCTAGAAAAGCATTACCTATATTTCATATCCCTGTGCAAGTCTCCACTCTCCCATTCACCTGCCAACATTAGGAGAGTGCTTTTCTTTTGCACGAGGATAATCTGAAATGCTACTTTTGCATCAGAAAACTAAGAGGTTCATATATCCTGCCTGGATGGGAATGTTTTTCAGCCTCAGAGCCTATAAAAATATTGTGGCATGAACAGTTCAGCTGAAACAACAGAGTGCTGGGAAAATGAGTCTGCAAAATGTATTTGAAATATTAGTCATCAACGTGGTAGAAACCACCATTTCTCCCACAGAGGGAGGCCTGTGCCTGGGAGCTAAGTGCACTTTTGCCTGCAGGACCAGGTGGGGATTGTAGGTTTATGCTTTGCAAACTCTTAATTATTCAAACCCATCTACTATTATGAAGATTAAAGATTAGGGAATACATCTCATTCCTCTGAGCTTCCTGATATTTCTTCAAAGGTGGTAGAAAACAGAAGTGTCCTTGTACTATAAAGACATGAGAATATATATAAAATTAAGTTGTATATAAATATTATATAAAATTTATACATACATATTTTATAATATGGGAATATAAAAAATTGTACTTATGTAAGAAATTATATTATACATAAACACATAATATAGGGGTTCCTGGTTGGCTCAGTCGGTTAAAGGTCTGCCTTTGGCCCAGGTCATGATCCCGGGGTCCTGGGATGGAGCCTGGTGTCAGGCTTCCTGCTTCTCCCTCTGCCTGCTGCTCTCCTTGCTTGTGCTCTCTCTGTCTGTGTGTCAAAAAAATAAAGTCTTAAAAAAAGTAAACATATAATATACTGCATAAATTATATTGTATATATAATTACGTATTTTTATAAATTTTATACATCTTATAAATATAAGTACACAGAATGTATTCTATATATACATACATAAGCCAGTGGCACAAAGGTTTGTTTTTAAATTAACCTAAGCAATAGATTCTGCAATGACTTAAGATAATAACAACTTTTAATAACAACTTAAGACCAAAAATCTAAGTAAAAGGGTAAATACAAAAAGGCATTAAAACTTGCTGTGGAGGTGTGGATTGGGGCGTGGGATGTGGCTTTCATTGAAAATGATGATTAAAAATCTTTTTTCCTCCCCTTAAAGTCCCCTGGAGGGTTTCTGCAGAATTTCAGCCCAAGTTGCCCAAGATTTTTCTTATTAGGGAGACTACTCATCCTAATCTGCTTAAGCAATAGCTTTACACCTCTGCATTTTGGGTGGGTGAGTTCAGGTTTTCTCCAGTATTTGGATACCAGGTGCACTCTCCTCCCATGCCTTTCATGGCAGTGACTGTATGTGTCCCTGGCTGGATGAGGTGCAGAGCCCTAGGAAGCCGGCGCGCCTCTCCCCTAGCAGCGCCAGCTGGCCCTTCACCCTCGCAGCAGCCATTCAGGCAGGGCGGCCGAGTTGCTTCACAACCTGACGACATTTGATCGTCGTAGATTCAGAGAGTTTGAGCGAGCCCACAGCGCTGGATCTTTAAATGCATTCTAAACACAGGGGATGGTTGCTCTGCTTTAATGAGTAGCCTCATTGATCCTTGAACTTCCCCATGTGTTCTGCTGTGGTGGGTACCCATCTCGTTCAAGAAAAGGGCTCCTTGGAAAGAGCCGCTGGTCCGCACAGCGCGTTTCCTGGAGGCGGGCAGATTGGCCATTCGTCAAGGTGCCAGTATTCGTTGACGGCTGGTAATAGATTTCTGGGTTTGTTTTATGAAGATTTTCATTCTCAGACTTTGAAGAACTTTGGCAATGCTTAAGTGAGGCAGCTCGGAGTGAGATATGAACTTAGGAGTAGCAGTCCAGCCCATGGTGCCCACAGATAGCTTGCTCCCTCCCTGGCTTGGTGGTTACTGAAATCCCTAGAGAACTGGTTGGTTTGGCTGAGCTAGAAGCCATCCTCCCGTGTGGCTCTCAGAGATATCCTGGCAACGTGTGTGTGGCATTATTTCAGGCGTCCTGGGGCGGGGCGGGGCGGGGCAGGGGCGGGGCGGGGCGGTGGTAGTGATGTGTGAGGCTTACACAGCCATTCCAGTGGCCGAGGGAGGATATTTCTACACAGGTCTCAGAGGTGCTGGGGCTAAGGCTATATCGAGCACTCAGAGGCTTTTCGAGATTCTGATCTATGATCTTATGGCTAGAAGGTGCTACTGAGGCATCTCAAGGTGAGCCTGATTTTGTGGAATGAGCACTGGATTGGGAGTCCTCAGAAAGCAGAAGTCTGGTGCTTGCTTGACATCTACCTGGATGCATGGTCTTAGCTGTGTCGTTCTCTGGGCAGCTGTAAACTGCGATCCATGGATGAAATTTTCTTAGAGTAGCCAGTTTAGAGAAGTAGTAACGGGCGCCCACGGGCAAAGCTGATTTGCCCATACCCGGGCAGCACGCTGGCGGAAGCCCCACTAGCCGTGTTGTCCCCACACCCCAGAGAGCACCGGGAGGGACTTGCATGAGCACGACGGGCAGGAGGGACCTCATGCAGTGTGACAAATGAAAAATTTTAAAACGACATTTACTTTTACAAGTCAGACATTTAAGTGGGTCCTTTTTATGGAGCATTTTCAATTTTTATATCACCTAAGAGCCTTTCGCATTTCTTACAATCCTTCTGCACATTAAAAATGAATTATAGTCTCATCCATTTTTAGAAAAGAATTTGAGGCATTTGTAAAACAGACAAAGTCCACATGTGCCCTGAGACAGTTCAATAATCTGAACGGGTTTCCCCTCATGATTGATGGACTCATATTAGGGACTAAAGAAAAGAAATTAATTGTCAAAATTTTAGTATGAACCTAGTGTTTAGTATCATTTGTAAATATGTTTATGGCCTCTTCTGCTGTTTAATGTGTTTTTTACTGTTTCTTTGGGGAGAGTCATGTGGACAGAAATCAGCAAACGGTGGGGCCAGGGTTCTGAGCCCGGAGCACCCAGGCAGCCGTGGACGTGTCCTAGGACTGTGGCCACTAGGGTCTTAATGCCAGGCACAGAGCTCACTGGTTGGCTGGTACACACTCACTTAATCCTCACAACAGCACTGCGAGAAAGCACTGTTAATCTGCATTTTACAAGGATGCTCTGAAAGGTGGAGGGAAGCGCCAAGGTGTTGGGTCATGAGTGCAGGCACCCCGGCCCAGCGCGTCGCTGGGTACCGGGTGCTGTCTTGCTGCCTGAGGGCACCCAGGCTGGCCTTGGCCTTCCCCTCTGGTTTTTATTGCGTAGCATTATGACTGCTATCTCAGCAGGCTCTGAAATGACCCTATTTAAGTGTAAGTTTCTTGAGAAGAGGATCCAGGTTTGGTTTTACATCTGACAGGTACTAATTTTCTGCTTGCTGGGTGATTGGGTCGAATTGAATGGTCTGCATTCTGCACTCCAGAGAAAAATTGGGGGGCCAACTTTCTTCTAGAGTATGTAGCAGTAATGTGGGCTGTGCCGTGCTCCTGTGGTCATTTGGAGAGCTTTGGATTCCAGAATCTGGTCAGCATGCAGCTAACCTGGAAAACAGTGATGGGCCAGGGACGGAGAACAGTCTCTAAAACGTTTTTTTTTTTTTTTTTAAGATTTTATTTATTTAACAGAGAGAGAGATCACAAGTAGGCAGAGAGGCAGGCAGAGAGAGCAGAGGAAATAGGCTCCCTGCTGAGCAGAGAGCCTGATGCCGGCCTCGATCCCAGGACCCTGAGATCATGACCTGAGTGGAAGGCAGAGGCTTCCCAGGCACCCAGGAGAACAGTCTCTATTCTGAATTATGTGGATTGGGGTATTGTTGCCCGTGGCTTCTGCAACCACTGCTTACCTAGTGGTGGAGCTTTTCCTGGCCACCGCTGGATGTCTTGCATGGGTTTGTACAGATTAGAGAGCTGCAGGGAGATGGGAACCAGGTCTCTGAGGAATCTGAGAAGCACCAGGATAGGGGAAGGTACAGGAAGTGTTTTCCCCCTCAAGAGAAGCTTTCATTACCTGCATTGGTAATGTTGTAATTCACGTAGTCTTTTATGAATGAGAAAGTTCATTTGTGGATATTTTGGTTCAGAAAATTCCTTTTCCTGGTTTTCCATGGCATACGTGAAATTTAGGACACAGTGCCCTGATCGCCGTTATTTTAAGAGGATACTATAAATATTGTACTCTACCCGTTCTCTAGAATGGGGGCAGGAATTCGATTTTCTCATTCACGGCTCTTTCCCCAGCACTTAGAACAGCACGAGACATTGTTCAGGGGCTGGGAAATACTTGTCGAATGACTGTGAATGCATGAAACATGGAGGTTCCTGAAAAACCCTGCAGGCTGCTGGCAGAGCTCCTCACCTTCCCTAGTGGGGCCTTATTTTAGTGATTTTCAACCTCCAAACAGTATAATCTTATATAAGGATTGAGTATATAAATAAAAATGTCTTTAATGAATAAGTCCCAGGATGTAAACTTCCCTTATTTTACAGTTAGTTGATGACTCTGAAGGTGCTGTGTGACCAACTGACAGCCCGAAAGTCAGGACTCTGGGTGGCGGCTGCCGAAATAGAATTTCCTTCTGTCTTCTATTTTGCTTGCCTGATACTGTAGCAAGAAACTATTGTTTCACACCTAAGTAGTTTGCCTGGCCAGCCCAGGACACTCCTCAACGGAAGTGATTCAGAAGCTTGCGAGGACCAGCAGAAAATGTTTCAAAGTACAGTATCTATTTGCTTATGAGCCCCATAGTCAGCTTGTTAGATCAGAAGGGCCGCAAAGTTGCCGCTTTGGAAACAGTGTGGAGATTCCTTTAAAAATTAAAAATAGAGCTATCATATGACCCTGCAGTTGCACTACTGGGCATTTACCCCAAAGATACAGAGATAGTGAAAAGAAGGGTCACATGTACCCCAGTGTTCATTGCAGCAATGGCCACAATCACCAAACTGTGGAAAGAGCCAAGGTGCCCTTCAACAGATGAATGGATAAAGAAGATGTGGTCCATATATACAATGGACTATTACACCTCCATCAAAAAGATGAATACCCAACTTTTGTAGCAACATGGATGGGACTGGAGGAGGTTATGCTGAGTGAAATAAGCCCAGCACAGAAAGTCAAGTGTCACATGGTTTCACTTACTTGTGGATAAGGAGTAATATAGAGGAGAGTGGGAAAATGAAAGGAACTGTGAACTGGGGTAAATCAGGGAGGGAGATGAAGCGTGAGAGACTTTGAACTCTGAGAAACAAACTGAGGGTTTTGGAAGGGAGGGGTGTGGGGGGATGGAAGAGCCTGGTGGTGAGTATTGAGGGCATGAACTGCATGGAGCGCTGGATGTGGGGCATAAACAATGAATCTTGAAGACTGAAAAAATAAAATAAAGTAGTAAAAAAAAGGGCTTCAAAGTTTATGCAAATGTTAAGCATATCTATATGAGATGTATGAGTGATGGGCATTCATTTGTCGCTGACCTCCCTAGTCAGTTTGTCCAAAGGGAAGAGGCCATGTGAGTTTGCCCGATCTTCACGGTGAGTGAGTAGTATCCTGGGGTAGCTGCTCAAATGCAAATGCCCTTCCATGCCTGCAGAACCTTGGAACTCCAACGAACATTGACGGTGGGAATGAAGAAGGTAGTTTGGTAGCAAAAATCCTCATTAATGAGTGGCACCTAGTGGATTAGGTTTTCACTCATTTATCCATTTGTTCATTTGTTCATTCCCAAAGATCTGTTGAGTGTCTACTATAAATAAAGGGCTACTCTCATTAAAGAGGCTAACATCTAGCTGCTGTAGATATAAAACTTTCCATCAGGAAAAATGGGGGATTCAAGAGTAGAATGAGGTAGCTCAAATCACGTGGAGGGAGTACAAGGACAATATTGGAATGAGGCGGAGGGGGTTAGGGAAGGGTTTTCTAGTTGCCAGTTTCTTGAATTGCTTCAAAGTTTTAAAGTGGTTAGGAATATGTTTGGTGTTCATCACACCACACACATTATACAGATTCACTGTCTTTCAGGACGGATTTAGTTTTATAAACTCCGAGGAGCCAAAGGCAACATCAAAGAAGAACATTCCTCGACTGAGATCTTTTGGGTGGGCCCTGACTTGGCACCGTCTAGTAATGAGTGACTCAACTTACTGTGGGTCAAACATAAATTAGGTCAGCTGAAAAATTAACACACATTATGAGTGCTTTGAGTTATGGGGCACACTTTATTTTACCCCATAACTGCAGGTCTATTTGAATTTGAATCAGCTGCCAAGTAAATATTTAAAGTTGAATAGTTGTTGCCAAGAAAGCTCATAATCCCTGAATGGTAATGTTGCCTTTATCTCTACTCCCCAACTCTGGAGAACATGAAAGTACTTGAGAAAGAAGAAAGGAGAAATGCATTTCAAGATAGAATAAATTGTTTGTTTGTGGACTGAAGACTATGAACTACAACCCATTTCATTTGAGGATGTTGTGATTTTGACACAGGAAAGAAAACTGTAATTTCTTTCGGTTCTGCCCACCCGCATTTCCTTCCCAGGCTACAGTGGTTATCGTCGTGGCTCCGGGGATCATGACTTCTAGGAGACAGAAGACAATTAACAATCACTTAATAATTAATCCCCTGTAATTGGAACAGAAGACTAAAATGGAAAGGATGAGAAGCCAGTAGGCTGGCGGAAAGGGAAGGAAGCAGAACTGTGAGAACTGCTTTGGCGTTAACCCTTTAATTAAGCCACTCCTTTGACCTCAGTCTTGACTGTCTCTCTGCGGGGCTCTCCTGGTACTTCTGCAGGGAGGAGGGGAGACGAGAGGTCAGACTTGGTCAGGGGAGGGGGCTGTGGTTTCCTGGGCTAGCGGGAGGCCCAGTTCACACGGGAGGTTCAAGGTCAAGTCCGGTCAACAGGAACTAGCCTAGGCCAGCAGCAGCCGCCCTATGGCTTTCAGCGCTTTTCAATTTGGAAGAACCCAGAAGAGCAGCCTCTCTCTGAATCATTGCTTTCCCAGGCTCATGAATTTCAGAACCTCTTGTACTTTCTCCATCACTTTCCAAACACGGACTTGTTTCAGGCTTCCCTGCACACAGATTGCAGTGATGTGGGCAAACAATTTTGACAAGATATGCAGCTTCGAGGAAAAGCACTCTCTACTTATAAGGACAGGCACCGTTGTTGGTCTCTTCGCAGCGGCAGTGGTAGGAGCTCTGGTGTTAAGCACGTGGCCCTCACCCCAGGTCTGGAGGCCCGCCAGCGCTGTGGAGCCCCTGAAGCTAGTGGGCCTGCCTCTGGTGTTCTGTGCGAGGCTCACTGTCACACGTGTCACCACCAGACGGTCATTTTCTGTCTGGGCTCTAGGGAGAAGAAAACAAATCTCATCCCAGGTTTTGGACTCCTACCTTCCACATTTAAGTTTCCGGATCATTTACGGAACACCATTTGTTTGCAGAGTGCTGTAGAAAGACGAACAACAAACTGGAGGTGGTCACTCTGTGTTTTAGGAGCCACCTTCTAAATCGGTACTGAAAGTTCATGAACGGTGATGTAAAGGCCGGTGAAACAGCAGAGAAAGGACAAATAGACTCTATAAAAGAGGGGAATGGATAGCATACTCTCTAGATCTTCCTGCTGGGACTTTTGAAGGGGTGGTGGCTCTGCAGCTAACTTCCCTTGTTTCCTCTTTATAAGGTTTTCTGCCACCTATTAATTTTCTTCAGCCTCCTCTGGCTGATCTTGTTCTGGTTTGATTTCCTCTTGCGCAAGGATGTGGGTCTAATCATTCCCTCCAGGCAGCCAGCTTCGGGTCTTCATGGATTAGCTCCTCCCACTGAGGGGGGGGGCTACCTGGGGGAAGGAAACCAATGTCTTTAAAGACAGCCAAGGAAAAGATGAAATGACTGGATTTGAATTAAGCTCTTTAAAAATAAGAGAACATGACGATCTGTCGTTTGCTTTTAAAATTCAGGGCTCTGTGTTATGCATGTAGCCAGCTTTCCTGAATACCTAGGACAAATGGTAAACATCAACACTGTGTTCTGGCCAGTGAAAGGAAAGAGAAGGTGGAGGGAATGTTTATATCGGGAAATGAAGAACTTAAAAAAGAGGCGGATCCAACTGGAATGTTTTCCCAAATCCTGAAGAACAAGTTGTGCATGGCCAGGCAGGACGTGGAGTCCTGGGTCGCGGCATCGATGCGGAAGGAGCTGTGCTTTGTGACCAGCGAGCCTGGGTTGAGCTCCAGGGGTCGTGGGTGATCATGGCTGGTGATTTAGCTACTTCCTGCCTCAGGTGCTTCGTTTGGTTACAAACAAGCAATAAAAATAACCGTGCAGAAGGAATCTGGCACAAAGTGGGCCCTAAATAAATGTTACAACCCGCCTAGTTAGACTACACTTCCTGCCTCCCTTGCAGCTGGGTGCATCTCGGCAATTACGTCTCACCTGTGAGGGGAAATGATTTGTGCTGTCACCGCCCTGCTTGCTGCCAAATGGATTCACACTGACCTTCCCCTGTTTGCTCTTCCTCTGGTATGGGAGCAGATTTGAAGGTAACCCCCACTTTGAGCAGGCAGACGAGGACAGTGGTGGTGCAACAGAGTCAGGATGGGAGGAATCTGGGCTGAAGAGTGGTCAGAGTGGCCCCGCCAGCTGAGATTGGGCAGACTGTAACACTAGAGAGAGCGAATGAATTTCCAGCTCACTGTTAGAAAGGAGCTGTCCTAGTGCCTTACTTTTACCTTAACTGATACAGAGGTATTTTAGACATTTTTTTTTTTTTGGTGGGATAGTCGCCAGATTCTAGGCGGCTTCTGCAAACAGTCATTGAGGCTGTCCAGAACTGCACCCATGAGACACAAGCTCTTGGAAGACACAGGTATTGCCTCTTCCTGAAGACTCCCTGCCTTCAAGCGCTCATAATACCCAGCCCCCCCAAGCCCTCACTCCTTGTCATGTGAATCAGGGCCAGCTCACAGTGCTGGGGTACTCATGGGGGCTGCTCTGTGGCAAAGGTGTGAGTGGGAGAATCTGGCCTAGTTATTGGGGGTGTGGAAGTGGCCCCTTCAGGGGTGCACATCTCTGTGGGACTAATGCTTAACGAGGGAGCCAGAGTTGGGTGTCCCTTGAGACTTAGATTGCTTTCAAGCAAGCGTCACAGCTTTTGCTGTCAAAAGCATGCTACATGATAGTTCACTGTAGGCAGGATCGTGGCTCCCCAAAATGTTTGGTCCTAATTCAAAGAACCTGTGAATATGTTAGGTTATAAGGCAGAGGGGAGTCAGGGTTGCAGATGAAATTAATGTTGTTAACCACCCGACCTTAGGGGGGAGGAAGAAGCCTGTGCTATCCAGGTGAACCCAATGTAATCACACGCACCGTTAGAGTAGAAGAGGATCTGGGACTAGAGGACTGAGAGCGGTTGCAGCACACAAAGAACTTCTTGCTCTGAGCTTTGAAGATGGAGGAAGGGGGCCATGAGCCAAGGAAGGTAAGGGGCGTCTAGGAGCTTGCTACTGGCAGAATGTGTCCTCTCAAAATTGACATATGAAATCTCAGTGGCTAAGGTAATGTAGTTAGGAGGTGGGCCCTTTGCGAGAAGATCTGGTCGTGAGGGTGGAGCCCTCCTAAATGGGATTAGTGTTCTTTTGATAGTGACCCCACAGAGCTCCCTCAGCCCTTCTGCCCAGTGAGGATTTGACAGGGAACCTGTGACCCAAGGAGAGCCCTCACCCGACCATGCTGGCGCTCTGGTATTGGACTCTCAGCCTCCAGAAGTGTGAGAAATAAATTTCTGTGGTTTATAATCTCTCCTGTCTGTGGTATTTTGTTAGAGCAGCCTGAGCAGACTAAGATAGAGCTGGAAGAGGCAAGGAAATAGATTCTCCCTACAGCTTCCAGAAGGAACACAGCTCTGCTGACACCTTAATTTTAGCCCAGTGAGTCTCATTTTGGACTTCTGACTCCCAGAGCTATGAGATAATAAATCTGTGTTGTTTCAAGCCACTACATTTGTGGTAATTTGTGGCAGTTGTCACAGAAGACAAATTCACTGCCCTAATAATTAACAGAGGAGATTATCAATATTTGGGAACTTAGTTCTCAGGCTCAGGGATAGATGATTTTTCAACGGCCAGTTTGGGGAAGGGTTCAAAACAAAACCTCACAAATGGACAGGTAGGGGCAGGTAGAGACCTGAAGCAGTAGCCTCAAAGCTCTACTCACTTTATGGCAAAGAAAGCTGTTTTCCTGACCCCCAACTTCTTACTTAGGCTTTTGTCTGGTCTTTCTCTGTTTGAAAGGGAGTCCTTAACCTTTCATAGAAAGGTGTGGCCTTTACGGATACCCACTTATTAAAGCGTGGTGGTTTGAGCCTCACTAAAATATTATGGAAAACAAATTCAGCACTGTTTAGGATTATTGCAGCAAAGGTTACTATACCAAATAAAATTAAAATTGGTCAATCATTACAATAATATGTAAACCAAAGAGATTTTCATATGGTAGCTTAACCTTCAAACACAACCATTTAAGCATATTTATGTCATTTAGAATTATACATGGTAAAGTATGCAAAACTATAAAGCTACCAGTTTGAATATCTAACTTAAATGTTCACATTATAGGATAGAGTCTATTCCTAATTTAAGAGTGTACATCATAACTATTTAAATACAATGTCTGGTAATTTTAAATGCTAACATAGATGTTGGACTCAAAGGACAGCTTCCATTAGCCAAGGCTGTTACTTCCTTTTGAAACCTTAGACTTTGATAGAAGCAGAAGAAATGGAATAGCAGTACTTGGGTTCCTAAGTTCCAGATCTCCTCGTAACTAGAAATTAACTAATACTGTTTAAGGAAGCAAATGAGAGAAGTAAGAAGAGCAGATTTGTAGTATCTTGGAAGTGAAGTTCAGAGTTTCAGGCAGAGATGTGTGTTCCAGGAAAATACGAGTAAAAACCCAACACTGTCTCCCCAACATGTGCAGAAGCTTAATACAGAAAGCTATTTTTATTGTATAAAGGGAAACATAATTGTTTGGAGCATTTTCTTAGAGACTCTGTAACTAAAGAAAAACAGAGTACAGTGTACTGTGTTTAGTGACACAGACACATCTTTAGGTCTGCTTGAATCTGGAGTGTCTCCATCGCTGCATGCATGTCAGGGAGCACAATAGAGAGAGAAAAGACAAGTGTCAATTTTGAAAAGAGCGAGAATTTAGGGAATTAGAAAAGACAATAGCTAATGTCAAAAGGTGCCGAGGAAACTGCCTATAACTTTTAAAACCATAGAGCTTTTTAGAGAACTAGAGAGTGAAAGCAATCAAACCAGAAACTATCCTATATCAATTCTATAATTGTTTTATTTAAAAGCCTGTCTTTGAAAGTTTTGCAGTTTTCTCATGCTCTTTGTAATATTTGTTGAGTGAGATCGCTTTGGTTCATCTCGGGGAATGTGTACACTTCCAGGTCACTGAGGCAATGATTCTCTCTCTGGTGCTCTGAAGTCTGAAAAGCTAAATCTGCTTCCAATGTTCATTTGATCTTTGTTACTCTAGCTAATCGGAGTTTGTGGAGGCGTCTAAAGTGCCAGCGCCACCATCACAGGGTTGTTTTAATTTTCCCTGGCATATTTGACTGCATTTTTCCATTACATCTGGGGCTGCTGGTGCTATTGTATTGAACATTCTAGTTTTCTAGGAAGAACACACACAGTGGGAGACTCTCGATTACCTCCTCCAACAATGGGTTTCTTCTGCATTCTATGTATAAATAGTGAATAAAGAGAAACCTTCCCCAGAGTCAGAAGAGGTAGACAGAATAATTTAAATTTTATTGTATTTATTTTTTAAAAACATTTTATTTATTTGTGAGAGAGAGAGTGAGCAAGGGAGCAAGTGAGCTAGAGAAGGAGCAGGGGAAAGGGCAGAGAGAGAGGGAGAAGCAGACTCCCCGCTAAGCAGGAAGCCCTATCTGGGGCTCAATTCTGGGACTCCAGGATCACGACCTGAGCCAAAGGCAGATGCTTAACCCAAGCACCCTAAATCTTAAAAGAGTATCTTTGCAAATTTGGGTCCTCAAGCTCATTTGAACCTCATTATTTTCACATCAGTAAATACAATTTTTTTTTAATTAAGACTGAAATTTGGCAGTAGTTTGTTTTTCAGACTCCCCCACTCCCACCCCAGACCCCACATTTTCCAGGTAGTGCTTCCCACCATCATAATCATTGACACCAAGCTTTCTTTGACACTATCAGAGTGTGTTCTGATTTCATTCCTTCACTCTGGAAACTACTGTTTTTGATCTACTATCCTCAGTGTGTTCCAGGCTGACTGAGCATCTCTACTTGGGTATGACACTGGTATCCAAACTCAATTTGTTCAAAACTAAACTCACTATCCTACTTCCTACCCCACCCCACCCCCAAATTGGCTCCTCTTGCTGTATTAATTTATATCACTATCTACTCATTTACCCATTTTGGAAGCCTGAGAGTCCTCCTCACATCCTCCACCTCCTCCACACAGTTACAGAGCCAGGGGATTCCAACTCCTTATCACCTCTTTGGTTCCCTCTACTCCTCCCTTAGCTCCTTTGCGGCTGTTCTAAGGCAAGCCAATAGCTGTGCCTGAATTCCTTTACTAATCTGCTTATTTCCCTCTTTCAGCCCAAACCCCTTCCATTCTCTCATCCACCTGGAGGTCAGACAGATCTGAAATGCAAATCAAATCCCATTACTCCTATTTCAGCTTCCTCAGTGGCTCCTCATTGCTCTAATATCTAAACAAGTAAACAAGGCTCATGAGGATTTGATCTCCATATATTTTTTCAGCTTAGTTTCCATTACTGTTCCTGCCCCCATACGTTGAGATCGTCATCCTGTGGTACTGCTAACAAGTCTCTGAAAGTACCTGCCAATACACACCCCTGGGTCTTCACAGTCACTAGTTCCTCTGCTTGGAATAAATGCTCCCTTCCTGCCCTCCCCAATGGAGATCTCCCCCTTATGCCATTATTAGATTTAATTAGTACATTGCATTCAAAGTATTTATTTTCTGTCTTCTCTACAGTTGACTATCTTTAAAAAGTTTTATCATTTTTGTCTTTATCCTTCAAATCTTTAATCCACTTGGAATTCATTTTTGTGTATTGTGTGAGATAGAGGTTCAGCTTCATTTTTTTCTGCATATGGATAAGCAGTTGTCTGACACTCACTGAAATGTTTCCTCTCTGATCTACAGTGCTACTACTTCATAACTCAAGTTTTTATGTAAGTGTGTATCTGCATGTAGATTGTATATTCCATTCCCTTATTTTTCTTTCTTAGGGTCTGGTTCCACACTGTCTTAATTAATATAACTTTATAATTTATAATATTTTTTTTATATCAGATAGTAAAGTTCACTCATTCTGTTTATTTTTATTGAACATAATTAAAAAATTTTTTACTATGAAGGGAAAAAAGTTTTTATTTATTTCAGAGACAGTGCAAGCCAGTGATTGGGGGGGAGGGGTAAGGGAGAAGGGAGTGTGAGAATTTTAAGCAGAATCCCTGTTGAGTGTGAAGCCTGTGGCCAGACTTCATGTCCTGCCCCTGGGATCAGGACCTGAGCCAACAGCGAGAGTAGACATTCAATCAGCTGAGCCCCCTGGGCACTCTGACCCATCCAGTTTTTTGTTAGAAGATAGACTTTGTTATTTTTAACCCTTGATCTTCCATGCAAGGTAGAATTGGTTTGTTGAGTTTCACCAAAAACCTTTGGGGATGTGATTGGAATTGCCTTTAGTCTACACATGAATTTGAGGAGAATTGGCATCTTTATAGTATTCAGTCATTATATCCGTAAACATGACACATCTGCCAACTTTTTTTAGATCTTCTTTTATGTTTTCCAGTTAAGTTTTATAATTTTCTTCATAAGAATATTATAAACCTTAAGTTATCATTAAGTCTGGGTTTTCTATATGTATTATTGCATTATCTAAGAATCATGATAGTTTTCTTTCTTCCTTTCAAATCCTTTTATTTATTCTCCCCTCCCCCCCACCTCTGATACAGCATTAAGTAGAAGTTGTCATAGTGGGAAGCTTTATCTTATTCTTCATCTCTGACTTCCTCAAGATTTTCTCTGTGTCCTTGGTTTCATGTGATTTGAATACAGCATGCCTAAATGGTTTGCTGTTATTGCTGTTTTTGATATTTAAAAAAATCTTGCTCAGTGTTTTTAAGATTTTTGGGTTTGTGGTTTGGTGTCTGTCATGAGTATGGAAAGCACTTAGCCATTGCCAGTTCAAAGAGTTCTTCTTCCTTCTCTTCTTCTGATATTGTGATTCGTAGTTTGTTATACCTTTTGAAGTTGTCCCACTGTGCTTGGATGTTCTGTCCTATTTCATTCTGTTTTCTCTGCATCTCAGTTTGAGAAGTTTCCACTGGCCTATTTTCTTCGAGTTTGCTCCTGCTTTCCTCAGCTGTGTCAAATCTCCTGATTGGCTTATCAAGATCATTCATCATTTCTTTTACTATGTTTGTAATTTATAGCATTTCTTTTTTATTCTTCCTTAAGATTTCCACCTCTTCACTTAACATTACCCACCTGAATTTGCATATTGTCTACCCTTTCTGCTAGAGTTCCTGACCTATTAATCGTAGTTATTTAAATTCCCTGTTTGGTAATTCCATTAGCTCTGCCATATCCGAGTCTAGTTCTAATGACTGCTTTATCTCTTCAGATAGTTGCTTTTTCCCCTTGCCTTTTGGCATCCTTGTAATGTTTTTGTTGTTGTAAACAGAGTGTATTGTATCAGACAACAGGAATTAATTTAATAGGCCTTTAGTGTGTGGATTTATGCTACTCTCACTAAAAGTTGGGCTGTGTTTAATGTTTATTGTAGTTACAGTTCTGGAGGCTTCACATTACTCCTGCATCCTTGTTTTTGTCTACACTCTTTACTTTGGGGCTTCCCTACATACTGCTCCTCAGAGAGAGCTGTGTCTTGCAGCTCTTATGGCTAAAATCCACTATTACTGTACTGAAGCCTGGTTGATGTGATGGTGGGGGGACAGGTAACATACTGTAATTTTTTTAAGTACTTCTCCACTCAACATGGGGCTCGAACTCATGACCCCGAGATCAAGAGTCACATGCTATACCGACTGAACCAGCCAGGTGCCCCAGTAAGCTTTATGTAATCTTCTGATGAATTCCGAGTCTTACTGGGCCTGTGTTCAGGGGCTGTGGTCATCACACTTATTTCTCTCCATCCTCCAGTAGTTTGCTTTTTATTTTCCCCATTCCCTACTCCCTTTCCCAGCTGTAATATTTTGAGTCTATTTCCTTGAAGTCCTGTCCCTGTTCACTGTTGTTTTTATTTTTTCCCGCATGGGTGAGACAAGACTGGAGAGGGCTAGAATGGGGAGGAATTCCTTTCCCTTATCTGGGATAAGGTTTCAAAATTGTGCTAAGGCAAATTCCTTTGTCTTGGAGAGTAGCCCTATTTAATGGACATGTCTCTGAATATATTTCGTAAGGATTACTCTTCCACTCCCCTTGCCAGAGCCACGGGGAAATCTTTCTCCAATTCTCAGATCCTCAAGTAAGACCTGTTGGAGTTCCTGGAAAGTCCATTAAAATCCAGGGGAACCAATCAAAGGCTCTATCCCCAGGAGAAACTCCGCCCAGAGAAACTCCCCTCGGAGTTTCTCTCATGTTAGTCCACACTTCTCTTCCAGCAGCTGTCAAAATTACCATTTTATTGTTGCTGTCGGTTTGTGGCTTCAGCAACTTCTGCTCTAATGAAGCCAGTCTGGGCTGCTGTGTCTTTCCCGATGGGCCTCCCCCTACTGTTTGGGGTGGCATTTTGTCTTGCAATCTCTTTATCTGATAGATCCATGAAAAGTTTTCGATTTTCAGTTTGTCCAGCCTTTTCTTCTTGTAATGATGGAAGTGACAACTTCTAAAACTCCTAACCTCTTGTAGCTGAAGCCATGTGTCAACTCTGTGTTCTTGATAGCAATTGAGTTGATAATATATTTTGCATGGAGTGATTAAGTTTACTAATATTTTATTTGGGATCTTTGAATCTATATGCATAAGTGAGATTGGCTTGTAATTTTCCTTTCTCTTATTGTCTTTGTTTGCTTCTAGTATCAGGGTTTTATAAAATCACATAAAATGGGTTATCCTCTTTGGACTGCTTTTCTCTTCTCTGGAATTGTTTGTGTAAGATTGGAATTAGTCCCTGAAAATTGTGTAGAAATTTTCTGTAAGATTTGTTGGGGCCCATTGTTTTCTTTGTAAGAAAAATTAAAAATCTACGTCAGTGTCTTATGGTGATGGGACTACTTGGCTTTTTAATCCTTTTTGAGTATGATTAGTTACTGTTTTCTGGAAATTTGTTTGTGTAGTCTAAGTCATTGATTTTATGGGCATAAAATTATTCATTACATTTTCCTATTGATGTATCCACTGTTTTCTCTTCTGGTGGCTTGCCCTTTGTAGGAGGGTCATAATTGGGCTGGAGGTAATTTTCTTTAGGAAACTTCTCTGGTAATTCAATATGTGATTAGGTCACATCTGAGTTTTAGGAAAATGAGTAAAAATGAGTTTTTGCTTCCTGCCACTCTCTGATTAGGGTCATCTGTTACCAACTCTAAGACTTGTAGCTGCTTCCAAATGTTTTCTGTCATTCTGTGGGATATGTTGGGCCTTAGCCTAGACTATGTGTGGGCCTATAGATTGAAAATGTCTTTAATAATTGGCTCTTTTTGATATCTTAACATTTGATGAAGATCTCTGCACCCAATTTGGCTAGATTCTGCATGAGGCAGTCCAATTCAGAGGCTGCATTTAGACACAGCCTGTGAATCCAAAGTAACATGAGCAAAGTTCTAGTCACGCCATAGTTTGTGGCTGCCAAAATGTGGACACGGAAGCAGTTATTTTAAAACTTGATAAGCAACACAGCATTTTGGAGGACTGTGGAATAAAATGAATACTTCTAGTTGCCCAACTGGAAAAGCATTTGCATGATTATTTACATCCTTATCATTGAATGCCCTTTATCTGATCATAGGATGTATGTTTTGGGTAAGAATTCTCTTTAAAAGCATAATTTATATTTTAAGTAAGGTAATCTCTTCAAGCAAAATTTATGTTCTGGGGATTTTTCTATGCTTAGTACTTTATTCTGGTAAACCTTTTGTTAAAAATGATCATATTTTAATTTTTACCCCCTTTAAAATATAATTTATGCATAAATACAGACTATCTATCTATCTACATATATCTAGATACCTAGATGCCTTAATATAATATTCTTGTATTATATTTTTTGAGGGGGGGTATAATTTATACACAAGTTAAATTGGGAAGTTGGAAACTTCTTCAGTGTTCATGTAATGTTTAATTTAAATTATTTCCAACCACAGCCTAAGTCTCATGCTGCTATGGACAATCTGTGTTTCTTGGTATATGTTCCAACATTTTATTTAACAAAATAGAAATAGAAGAACAAATATAAAGGCACCAAATGTGAAGTACAGCTAGAAGGCTTTGACACACATAACAGCAAAGCTACTTCATCTTTACAGCATTTGATTCAGCGACATCATAACTTTGAAGATTTCATCTTTGAGCATTAAATTCTGTAATTTAAAGAACAACTTGGTGCGCCATAAAAAGGAGAAATGTCCAGTTCAATCTGCATGCACACAAATTGAAAAGTATGAAGTGACATCTGCTCTAGCAAATTCAGTCTCAATCTGATTCCGATTATCTCAGAAGAACCTCTTCTTGATGCTCCAACCAACCTCCTAATTTTCTCGAATTTAAGTCAGCTTGGAAAAATAATTATTAATGATTAAAAAATATATGCTACGTTGATAAAATATGGTATCTTGAGATCTTCAAGACCCACATTATAAGCACAGCAAACCACATGAAAAGCTAGAATTGCCCTCAAATTAGTGGATAAAACAGAAATCTTAAACATTAGAAAATAAAAAGAATCTTTCAGATAACAAAAAAACTTGACCAAGGCAAATAGTTTATTTTATACTCTCCTTATGTAGATTCCTCAGAAAACAAAAGATAAATGCTAATGGTTTATGGGAAGGTGCAATCTCAGGGAAACAGGAGAGAAAGCAAGAAAGAAAAGCAAGCCCAATGTGGTGCACTGTGGAACTGTAATGAAGGAGACATAGGGTTGTTAGGTCATGTCTCCAGAGATGTCTCCAGAGAGACTAGAGGTAAGAGTCAAGTACAGAGATCTGCTAATTCATCTGACATCTCTTTTCCATCTCCTGTTACCTTATTGGTCTAAACCAAAAGAATTAACTCCTGTGAACTTTGAGGACTGCTGGGAAGGCTGGGGTTCCTCCTTGTCCATTGGTGATATGTATGAAGCATCCATTGGCTTTTTCTACTACAGGAAGACCTGTATCTTTGCTAAGGTAGCTTGGGGCAGAAAGCAAGAGAAGTAGCAGAGGCCAGAGTTGGAAGACAGTAGCTGGAGAGAGAAGGCAGGATTTGAGATGGTACTTAAGTTGGTTTTGTTATTAGTGCACCTGGGAAAAGAGTATGTGTGTTTGCATAAGTGACAAACTTAAGTCTATACATGGATATATCTGACTCAGCTTATAAGTAAATGTAAAAGTGGAGGGCAGATTGTTACCACAGAAGAGCTTGTTACAGAGCTTACAGATCATGTCAAAGCTAAGAAGCCTTTAGGTGCTTCATGGGAACAGAGGAGATTTTAGTATAAGGCCAAAGTTTCTGGATGGCGCTATGCTGGCATAAAAGTAGGAGTGTAGCTGGCAGACGGTTGCCCCAAGGTGAGGTCTTTGAGCCAAGCTTGCCAGGAGGCTGACCTGTTGCAATAGCAACCAAAGGAGAGTAACCAAAGGAGAATGCAAACAGGTATGGGGGCTATCCCCACATCTCTCCCCATGGGCTTAGTGTTGGCTGAATAGATATATTCCCACCTAGTCTGTTTTCCACTCATTTCTGATGATTGGTTTCTTTTTTTTTTTCTTTCTTTTTTTTTTTTTTTGATGATTGGTTTCTTAACTAGGCATATATCCTTCTTCACCTTATCTGTAGAAATTTAAATCTTCTCAGCCTTAAAGAACTGGAAGAACTTCAGCAGGCCCATAGATCAACCAAAACAATGTCTCCATTGAGACCAACACGCAGAGGTACCAGGGTATAGGAAAATCAGGAATAGCAAATGATGGTATGATTTAGAAAGGCCAACTGACCAAATTTGTCTACCTGATTTCTGTCATGTAGACCTTTTTGTTGCCAGGAATGCTATTTGGAATTACTGGTGTAAACGGGAGGAAACTTTGTATTCAACACATTATTCATTTTAGGATGATTTTGGAAAATTTCTCATATTTTACATCTGGCTGTCTGCTTTCTGCTGTAAGAGGAGTATGACCAACCAGGTGGATGGTGAGAAAAAGTTTAGTCATCGTATGAGCAAAGTAGCCTCCTTAAGTTCCATTTTTGAAGGATCTCTTTGGGCTTCTTTCTATTTTTAACATGTGTTAGATGATTTCTAGACCAACCATCATTATCATGTAAAAATGCTTCCTAATTGTTCATCTAGAGTATGTTGAGAATCTATTTTATCCTACTCAATTATAGATTTGCTTATGCAAGGTAATTTAGAATGTAGTTTTGTTCCTGTGCTTACTGGTAAATTGAGTGCAGTCTATCAAATAAGTAAAAAAAAATGTAAATGAGACCTGTTCAATAAGAGTCAATGTAAAAATGGTTTGGTGCAAACTTTTATGGGGTATTTATTTATCTTGTTGCAAAAATACTTTCTAAAGTCAAAAAAAGATTTTTGTGGTTGAATATAGAGACCTTATCATCAATTCTTAGATGTAAACCTTGGGTCATGTGAATGAAACACCATTTTCCAGAGGAAACATTTCAAGTATCCTGACATTACCAAATTACTAACATTTCCATTTTGGACTTCAGAGAATACTTTTGGATTATGAAGGCAATTACTTGTGGAAATAACAGGAGTTCATAGAAAGCATGGTAAAACTGAAAAGTGCTCTCCTGTCCCTTTGCTCATTCCAACCTGTTATGAGTAGATTTTCCCTTTCCTTTGGGTGAAATGGGTCAAGTCCATGACTTTTCCATTTCCTCCCAGAAAATCAAAAGCTTTTTAGCTCCATTACTTATAAAATCAATTTTCTTTTGCCATATAGTAGCAAAACTTTATACTTTATATCAAACTAAGGCTTCTCCCTTCTCCCATCTTGGACCTGTTCTGATTGAGGGTCCACAGTGGCAGACAGGTATAGAGAATAACTTTTTATCTTCTATTTTGTCTCTCTGTACGCACCCCATTTGGCTGTCTTGTTCCTCCATGGTTATGAGGGGGATGGAAGAGAGGGAATATTCAGGAAATCCCTTGGTCTGATAATGGGGTTCTCTGGTCTTAGTGGTTGTTTAAAGCTGATTTTTTCCCTTGAAGGGGCACATTTATGGGTCTCTTTGAAATTCATGCCATTGGCCATACCTGAGTAAAGTTCCTGTGACATAGACAGTAAGTCTTCTGCCTTCTAGCTGGCTATCTTAAATTTTTCCCTTAGTCTCAGATCACATAATAGTCCATCATCTTCATCCTTTAGAGAGTCCTATCACCTTTTCTAGCAGTCCTTTTGGGCAATACTTAATACAGTTTAGCCTGGTTGTCTCATCATGGCCAACATCTGATTTGTACAAAACGCTTACACATTCTTGCCTCTACTCCTATGTTTGTTTTCCCAATTTCCTTTCAATAAAGCTTGCTTTCTTGGCTGCCATCAGCCACTTCAGCCAATTTCTTCCTTGTAGGCTTTTTTTTCTTTCTTCCCCTGAGTGATTCAATGATCAGTTTACTGGTTCCCTAGACTTCAGGGAAGAAAGGCAATCTCCTCCCACCTGACTTGAGGGTTCTAAGAAAACTTCTTTCCTTCCCCTACTAAGGTAGTGGGGAGGAAATTCCATAGCACCCAACACCTTTCTCCAAAGACGTTTTCTTTAATGGCCTCTCAAATCTCAAACTTTTTCTACCTTCAGTGGGTGGGCTAAGGGTTACAAAATTGGCTTTAGCTAATGACCTCTCCTTTTGCACGTCAAAATGTATACTGCTTACGTGCATAAGTAATTCAACACTTCACTCTGGAAACTGGGATTATCTGTGATCAGTATTCTCTGATCCATACCAGAAACTACAATAGAAATGTTCTATTTTTAATAGCCTAGTACCTCAAGTAGACTAAAGGTAAGAAATTTATAATCTTATTCATATTTTCTGCTTGTTCTATGAGGATTTATGGAAAATTGTGTTAAGAAATATTTAAACATATTAACAGAACAAGAAACCAAGTAAGGTGCCCTAAGACTGTATTTGTGTGTCTTACTTTGTCAACAATTCAGGTTACATATTTTAAGGTAATACCTAATAATAAAGAATGGCTAAATAAAAAACTGGTTTTTGAAATTAGTTACATTTATTTTTACATTATTAGCAAATATTTCTAGAACTCCAGTATGGACCAGGCACAATGCAAGGGATAGAAATAAATAAGAGCGCGAGAGAACTTATCAGTGTGGACTGGGGCTAGGCAGGGACACAGAGGTAGAAAGAGGGAAACTCGTGAGTATCTAGACAGAGAAAGACTGTAGAGTTCAATACGATTTTGAAAGCAGAAGAAAGATTGAGCTTAGAGTTATACAACCGGAGTGACCTAATGAAGATCTTTGAGAGGAAAAGCTAAAGCAACAAAATAAAATGTTTCCTTGCCTTTTCTTAGAATGACCTACATAGGCGGGACTTAAGTGGAAAGCAGGTTGGAACTCATAGTGTGTTTTCCTTGGAAATAACTAAGGGTAGATTCTTAAGCCACTCGCAGCATAAAAATGACTCCATATAACATTTTCTATGTAATTTTTAGAATAAGAAAACTCACTTGAGTTCTAATTTAGAATTCCAAAAACTCTCTCCCTTGGCCCTGGCTGCAAAAGTGGGACTGGTTATTGTTCACAGAAAGCTCACATTCCTGAGGAGTTGGGCCAATTAGATATACCTTGGAACTAGTAACTAGTTATACCTTAATATTTGTATGAGAGAAGGTGTCTTCCTGGGTCAGTCTGCCCTCAGTTTTTAGTTGAGGGAAATGCACCCACCACTTGGAGAGAGAACAGCCAAGGCCACAGTGGCCAGTGTAGGTGAGGTACTTGGGTACCGTCTACACTTGAAGTTTATTGTTCTTTTGTATTCCTAAACCCTCAGAGAATTTTTGAAATAGGTGTTATTTTCCCCCCACAAATGAACATATATAGGTTCTGTGTAAAGTTTCATAGGGCTTCTGGACCTCCTGAAGCCCACCATTGGACCTCCTTTCTCATACCACAAAAACAAAGCATTTCGTATATTTTCATGAAAGCAATCTTACATAACTATGTCCAGGGGAAAAGTATACTAGAATTTCAAAGTGTAAGATTAAAAAAAATAATTAAAAAATATATCTAAGACCGACAGATAAAGCATGGAAAAATTAGAGTGGCTTCCAGAAAAAAGGATAGAGAGAAAAGATAGATCCATAAAAGGCCAGTATATCAATTTAAAAAAGATGCTATAGAGAAAAATTAATCTACTTATAAATGAAGGATATGCAATGAATGGAATAAGTGCTTTAAAAAATTGTGTCTCTAACAAGAAAACGAAAGAAGCAGAATTTAGTCACCTAAGAAGTATAGGAGACCTTACAAGAATAGCCATTTCCCATGGCTGCATAAGGAAATAATTTTTAGAAACTGTAAGGATGCCAAATCAATAGGTCTGAATAATGGATTATTAAGGGAATGGCCATTATTTTTACAGAACCACTAATAATTAGTTTTGAAAATGAATTTTTGAGGACAGATGATCAAGATATATGCAAAATAATTGTATTTTTTGTTGATAAATATGTACCTACCAAAAAAATGTCCATACCATTTTTATGTTCTCCAAGGGCCTAATTTTTCATTTATTAGTGCTTCCTCTTAAGAAACCCTCTGAGATGTAATTGTCATTGATACTGAAATAGCTAAACCCTGGCAGTATGGTACTGTGTAAATTCTTACTTTATACTCTATAGCTGTGATGAATATGGAAGGTGTTAGATGGCACTGGAAAGAGGCTCTTGAGGGGGTTGCTATCTAGCTATGGATTTGAAGACCTCAGACATATTCAGAAGCAACATTGAAGTGTGATCACTTTGGATGAGAAACATAAACAAATATCCCTAGCATCTCTTGAAGATAATTTCACTTTATCAAAATATGGATATTTAGGGTTGCCTGGGTGGCACAGATGGTTAAGTGTCTGCCTTCTATTCAGGTCATAATCCCAGGGTCCTGGGATGGAGTCCTGCACTGGGCTCCTTGCTCAGCTGGGAATTCGGTTGTCCCTCTACCACCCACACGCACCCCTTGTATTTTCTCTCTTAAATAAATAAATAAATAAATAAAAAATAAATAAATAAATATTTAAAAAAGAAAGAAAAACAGGTATTTGTTAAAAATTAAGTGTAGCATTGAAATATTAGAGTAATTCTGGAAGAGAACATTTGACAGGCACTTCTACTCTAAGTGGATGATTGGTGTGGATGATTTCAGGATCTGGACATTTTAGGGAAATATTTCCACACTGAACCCTCTATAGTAAACATGTTTCCACACTAGATAGTCATCTAGAGAGGAAGTGGTAGTAGTTTTTATTAAGCAAGATACTTAGGTATGGCTAGATGGTGCAGTCTGTGGGGAAGAAATATTGCAGAAAAGACAATGACAGGACTGATACTAAATGGGGATAAATGCAGTAGTAAATATGATATCAATTAATATTTTGCCTTGAAAGTGGACAGAATGAACAAATGTGTTTCTAGTCTGATGTGAGCTAAAAGATCTAGTCATACTTCTGAAAATTCCTTAGTACCAGAATTTGGTGTCTAAAGCAACATATCTTAGGATTTGTCAAACAAGATGAGATAGATTATGAATATTTATCTCTGGTGCCAACTGTCCAAATTGAAACTAGAAAGATCTGTTAAATGGTTTTCATTCTACTTTTTAATGCTATTTATTTTCTGTTTTAGTTTTTTCCAAACACAGTGTGACAGAATGTCAATAAGAAAATCCTTGCTATGACACCAAGAACCATGGACTTCTTGAAGTAGCTCTAGGTCTTGGAATAAACTATTTTTGGATTGAGATACTATGATTTGGGAGTTCCAGACAGTAATCTTTCTCTAAACACCCTCAACTATCTCCATAAACTTTTATGGTTGTGAAGTTTATCAAGTTGACCTTGAAATAAATATATTTACTAAGCAAATTATTATACCTGACAGTACTTGGTAAATTGAAGTATTTCTTTTATTTAATCTTAAGCACAGCTGTCAAAAGGAAATAATGACTCTCAATACCTTGAAAAAAGATGTTTGATAATCAGTTTATATTTAATATAAAATGCTTACCACTCCAGATAGCAATTGAACATACTATTTTTTAAAATATTGACATGTTAAGTAAATTTTTGTTGAATTTAAAACATGCAATGGTGTGATTAGACTGTTGTAAATTTTTCTTGAACTGAAGCAATCCTTATCCAAGTATCACTGAAATTAATCTAAATGATATTGAAAGAACCATTCAGTGTAACTTAAAATACTACTTGTCAAACATAAAAAGTGAAAAAACTACTATATCCCAATTGGCAAATAGGATTTTTGTTTTAGGAAGTAGAGAATCAGAACAAACCTGCACAAAGTTCTAGAAAAAGTAAAAAGCAAAATGTAGTTCTTTGAGGAAGCCTGAGAACCGGATTGCCAACTGCACGGTGGCCATCTCCCCTCTTTTCCCTCTTGCGTTCCCAGCCAGTGATTGTCCTAGTGGAGGCTTAAGCATACGGTAGCTGTGGAGCCTTAAAGTTGTACAATGGGTCAAAATATTAATAGAAGATACTGCAGGTCAGTGTTGGACCCACTGATGTGAAGTGACAGTTGGAGCTTCGAGCTACCTTGTTGCTGATTCTGATCCGTCAGGAATGAAAATGGTGACCTTTAAACCCTCTTGCAGTTAAGTATCTACATAGTTTCCTGCATGTATGAATCAAATCTGTTCTGAATGCCCCTCAAAGCAAAGAATGTTCTTTCCTTTATAACTAGGAGTATGGTTTTTTTTTTCTTTTTTAAGGAGAAGAGAAAGATCACTGAGAAAGATTATAAAAAATGAATATTATTTTCATGAAGTTATTTTTGTACCTTAGGACCAACAGGAGATGGTTAATTCTGAACATTTATCTGAAACTTTACACCAGCTTTGCCCTGGGCAAGTCCTGCAAATCTTCTTTCTTGCTATAGGGTCCGGCTGAGGAACTTCCATTTGCAGAACCCTATGTGCGGTGACTGGTCTTTGGGGTCACCCTGGCAACCGCACAGTCCCCTCATTTCAAGCCACACTCGTGTTTTGTCAATGAGAGGGACAAAATGGAGGATCTCAATCTGATGCCGAGAAGGAAGAAAGAAAATCGGAGAAAAATTTGAAATTGATTAAGCTGATTGTACCCCTCTCCAGAAGGACTGATATTAAAACACAGATGATCTATTCAGAAATGGAATAGTTGTTCACTATTCCAGAAATAGAATAATAGAATGTCGTGCTGTAGTGGTTTTGTGATGGGAGGTAAAACTGAGAAATGCAGGTGTGAAAGGTTCAGAGTAAACAGTATATCCAGCTTAGGAATCCTAACTATCCTTGTTTATCCTGGTTAAGGAACTGTGGTCCAGGAGTAGCATGAGTGATTTAACCCAGAAAAGTATTGTGAAAAATGACTTAAAAAGAGAAAAGAGTTCTCAATTTTGCATGGCCCTCCCATGATATTTGTCCTCTTGCCTGATAATGTGTCTCCGTTTTCTTTCTCTTTTTCACTTGGTAAGTGAAGCAACAATTACCTGAAGGATAGCATTTTTGAAGTTTAAGGGAAAAATCTATTCCTATTCCTAATTCGGAGTTCCATTAATCACTGAGCATGAGCCGTTCTTTGAGTCTAAGGATGAAAGACAGTATTCCTGATCTTACACAGAGAAGGACATCTTTTTTAGACTCTAAAAGATCTCTTGCATCCAAAAGGAAAAAAAAAAAAAAAGAGACTCTGGGAGTCTGTGAGCCTCATCAAACAGCAGTCTAAAAATTTATGCCAGTGTCCCAGGTTAAGACATATGCCATCAGAATTAGAGCTGTTGGTCAAATGTTTATTTGCAAAGAGAATGACCTAAAATATTGGTATATGCCCAGATATAGGCTCTGTTCTTTGTGTTACCAGAAGGGCCAGCAGTGTTCTGTCAACAGGGTATTTGAAAACACTTGGGATCAGTTGTAATGTTGAGTCATGTTTCAACATTACTGATCTGGTCGGTAATGTTAATGATAACAAATTGAGTTTGAAAAGGTTGTATTTCAGTGACTTTTGTTCTGGTTGAAATGCCAGAAAGAGGTAACTCCCTCCCCTGACCCTCCTGGCATGAAACTACGATTTAAGCTTTCCCAGCGAAGGTGCATATGTGTTAATGTGTTCAGAGACTGGAATCCAGTCCCCACCCAGTCTACTCACATCTTCCCGTTCTCACCTTGTCTCCTGCCTTTCAGTCTTGGCCAGTGGTGAGAAATGGTAAAAGAAAACTAGGACAAAGAAAGATTTGGAAAGACGAGGTGGAAGGGACAGAAGAGGAAACCACACATTTGGGTGGAGCGGACAAGTCAGGAAGGGAATTCAGACTGCCGGTACCTCTCTGCGACCTCTTTCTTAAGCACCCACTGCCCCAGACAATACCAATCAGATGGGTAGAGTCAGGGAAACAGCAACACAAAACCAAACCCAAAAATAAATGACTAAATAAATAAATAAATCTCAGAAAGGTCACAGAATACTGGGTGGCTTGTGTGTATTAGGAATGGCCTGAATTTTGGTTTCTGTTTAAGTCAGAAGATCTCCTATAACCCACAATTCTTTACATAAAATTTCTTGGAAGTTGCCACTGCAAATCTTCTGGTCTTTTCCAGTCTCTGAGAAACAATGCTATAAATGCAAGTGCTGTCAATCATGGAAGCCTGCCTCAAGGTCATGCCAGGTCAGATCTGGAAACCCAAGGATCAGTGAGTGAGGCGTTGATGTCAGGGTGGGTGGCAAATGTGAATGGAAAGAGCTTGAAATTTACCAGCTGCTGTCACAGGAAGATTAGGGCAAAAAGAAGGCCTAAATTTGAAAGAGCCAAGTCAGAACGCGGGAAGATTAGGAAGTGGAGGACTAAAGGAAAAATGTGTCGTGGCTTTATTACAGAGAGCCTCACAAATTTCAGCACTCAGCTAGAAGAGATTTAAATGTACAGCAGACACAGTCATTCCTTCCAACATGACCAAATAATATTCCATCTTCCCACAGAGTGCCTCCTTTCTTGCGTGCAATCTGGCCCTTTCCTAGACATCCGGTCGTTTCTAGGGGTTCCGGAGTGTCTGGTTTGTCCCTACAGTTCCTCACTTGGCTGTTTGGAATTCAGTCTCCTGTTCATCACAACAGATTGCATATTACTAAAAAGGCTGGCAGCTAAGTCACCCGAAATACATACCTCTGTCAGGGAGAAATGAATGAGGATGGAAACAAAAGAAGAGGAAGGAGTTAGTGAGGCAGCGACCTCTCACAGCCTTCCTGATCTCTTTCCTCTGTCCTCCCACAGCCCTTCCTGGCTCCCACAGGACTGCTCAGAATGCCCAGCAAATCATCATCGGTTGCCAAAAAATGCTTCTCTCACAACCTGTTTCCAAGTCTCCAGAGTATTTTGACAAATTAACATTGGTACTGAAATCTCTTGAAAAACTTTACCCGAGTAAGAGGATTCTAACAATTTTTTAAAGAAGATTTTTTATTTATTTACTTGAGAGAGAGAAAGAGCATGAGGGGGAGAGGCGGCAGAGGGAGAAGCAGACTCCCTGCTGTGGGACTCAGGAATCCAGGATCATGACCTGAGCTAAAGGCAGTCGCACAACCAACTGAGCCACCCAGGAACCCCTGAGTAAGAGGATTCTTATGTTCTCTAATTTACAAAATACAAGCACTGACTCTCTTTTCAAGTAGTGAAAATATTTTTAGTAACTCAGAGAAGAGGTATTTATCATCTCTCTTTCTTTTCCAGGAAACAGCCATCAGGGTTATGCAATGGCAG
Source organism: Spilogale gracilis (assembly GCA_004023965.1). NCBI lineage: Eukaryota > Metazoa > Chordata > Mammalia > Carnivora > Mephitidae > Spilogale > Spilogale gracilis. The sequence continues at coordinate 31,752 of PITA01001015.1, forward strand.
TTGAGGATGGGTGTGTATGATTGAGGCAGTTTGATACTTCTATTTTTAGTACAGAATACACCTCAACAAAATGTCTTAATGTTCAGCAACTTAATGGCAGAATTGTCAACCAGATTGTTCCCTATCCAGCTACTACAGTACCTCTCTTTCAGAAAAGATTTGAAGGCATCAGAGATTTGATTTATATAACTAAACTTAATCAGTCTTCCTCTGGGACTGAAACAGATAAAATAACATTGACAGTAGAATGGAAAAGTCTAAAAATCTATATAAAATGTCATTGATAGTTTTTCTTTAGTCTCATGTAGATAACATTGTGATCAATCTATTTGAAATATGCAACAGATCCTTTCTCTCCTGTTACTAAAATTAAATGGGACCCTGAAAATAGAAAGTCTAGAACTGATTGATGAATTTTTTAAGTTTACTGAATGAATATCAGTGGCCACAAAGGCTGCAGGGACCACACATTGGGGAAAGAGAAGTATCTCCTAAAGTCGAATATTCTCTTGAGTTGCCCCACAAATGTCATTCATAGAATAATAAAATGTTTTAAGTTTGTGGAGGCTTTTTCCCCCCCTCCTGGAACAGAAGGAAATTATAGGCTGTTGTGATGATTCCTGCAAACAGTCTCACAGGTCTTTCTTCTGAGTTCTCTTCTCTGGGCTTTTATGACCACATATTCTGTTACTTTTCCAGCTGCCTTTCTGGCAGTGACTTCTTAGCATCATTTCTGAGTTCTCTGTCTCCCAGTGGCCGTTATAAGATGGTGCTAGTTGTTTTCAGCTTTAGGTCCTCTTCCTCTCTCAGTTCCTCTATGTACTTGGGTGTGTTCACCCACAACTTTGGTTTCCATATGCAGACTGGGAATTCACACCTCAGTGTCTCTAGTGCAGCTCTCGCTCCTGATGGTTGGATGTGGCGGTCTCCTGGACCATCCTGCCCGGCGTGCCCTGGGCCACTTAGAGTCAGTGTGCCACTCCTGAAACTCAGCAGCCTTGGGCCTTCTACTTGCTGGGTTTGTGTTCCCTATTTTCAGATGGCATTAACACTCGTCCTGTGGCTGAGGGATCGAGCAGACTTATCCCAATTCTGCCTTCCCTCTCTATGCCTGCAGCCAATTAACTACCAGTTTCTCTCCGTTCTCAGTCTCACATAACTCCATTCCACCTGCCCTTCCCATCTCCATCACTCCTTATTTAGGCGGCTGTTAGCTTTCTCATGGACTCGTGCAAAAATGTCCTAATGGATCTTCCTGCCTCAGGTCTCGATTCCCTTCAATCCATTTTCAACCCCCCCCCCTTAGAGTGACTTTTTGAAATGTGAATCTGGCCTTATCATTTCTCTGTTGAAACTTTTTAATGGCTCCCCAATGCCTTCATGTTAAGTCCAGTTTCCTTAATAGCTCTTCATGGTCTGACCCCTGACTGCATCTCCAGTCCCCTCTCCTCTTATTACGTTCGTGCTCTTTGCCGAGACTTGTGGAATTTGTGATTTCAACTCTTTAAATGGAACATGCTTTCTCACCCCCTCTGGGTTTTGCTCGTGCTATTCCCTTTTTTTTTTTTCTTCTGGAAGGCTCTTTTGTGTGGTTAGTTAAGAGCACAGACTCTGAAAGGAGACGGCCTGGATTGGAATCCTGGCTCCATTTCCCAGTCCTTTGCTCTCCTGGGCCTTGATGGTGAGGATGATGACAGTGGTGATGTTAGTGACAGTATCTCCTTTTCAGGGTTTTTATGAAGATTAAATGAGCAGGAGCTAAAATTGTGCGTGGGTTCTAGTAAACATTCAGTAAATGTTAGTGATCTATTACTTCTCACCTGACTAGGTAATGTTTGTCTACAAATCCTTGTAGGTACACTTTTTGTGTTTCCCCAGTACCCTACAATACCCTTGTGATGACCATTGTTGCATATGTTTTGGTCATTGCTTCTCTATTCACCTCTTTCCCCTGATTGGTTATGTACTTCTTGAGGTCCAGAATTTTATTTTGGTCACTAAGGCTCTCAAATGGAATCTGGCTAGTAATAAGTGCTCAACAGGCAACTCAATTTCCACATAGAAAATGTCTGCTTTTCAAGGACTAAGATTTCAGGAAAAAGAGTAGATTCGATGTCTGTGTTTTGCATGTTCTATCATGGCAATGTATTTTAAGGAAGTACTTATATTTAACTGGGATGTCATGTTGAACTAAGGAGATGTATAGCTGGTTGAATTTCTCTCCTGTAAACAACAAAAACCAATAAGGAGACAATTACAGATCGCTTCCCTTGGAAAATCAAAGTTTCCTGAGATTATTGCTGTGTGACCAGTGTCAACAAGGGTTTCCACCTCTCCAAAGGTCTTAATAGACAAGAGAAATGGAACGAGGAAAAGATAATGCACTTTTTAAAATGTGAAAGTGCTATAAAGACCCTGGGCTCAGTAAGGGGAAAGAAGTAGGTTGGGAGGAACCAGGAAAAGCCTCTCCAAAATAAATCAGATTCCCATTCTTGTTCTCTCCTGCTTTTTTCAGGACCACTGTGTGAGCTCTGTCATTCTATCATCAGTCTCTATTCCTGTTTCCATTTGTCTTCTTGTGCTTACTGCTGCCACTCCTCCTGCTGACCTCTGTCCTCTTGGTGAGTTTTAAAAGCTGTTGGTTAGAAGGTAGGAGCTGCAAGATCATTTCTACTATGGATCTACTCTAAACCTGTGAGAAAAAAATGTTCCTGAAAATGACATATTTAATTCCTTACTTTTTTTTTTCTTTCTGTCTAGATCCAAGTCAGGTAGAACATGTCTAGAAACCAGTCTAGAAACTAGTTTTGTATGGAACTGAGCAAAGCTTTTTTCAGTGGAAGAGAGAATACCAAGAGAAATTTTTACCATGAGTGGAGGGGCAAAAAGAGAAGGCATTTTAATATAATTCATATTCCCTTTGTCAATCACCTTTAATATCTTTGATTGCATGGACCCTCATAATCAGAAGGGTCTCTATTTTATGGAAAGGGAATTGTATCAAGTTTGTTTATTAGAAATAATGTAAATTACTAGTAAATTTGGGGAAAACTAACAGGTAAGCTAAGACTAGTGGAGAAACACCAAACAAAGAAAAGACAACAAATATTGGTCATCTTGTGGCTGCGATTGAATGCAAGCCAAGTGACCACGGAGAGAGTCAAGGTCTTGGTGAAGCATTAACGTCCCTGCATCACATCAACTTACAGTGGGGTTATGGCCCCATAAACCTATCACAAATTGAACATATTGTGTCAAAAATGCACTTAATACATCTAATCTACTGTACATCAATCTACCGAACATCAAAGCTTAGCCTTTCTTATTGTAAGTGTACTCAGAACACTTCCATTAGCCTACAGTTGGGTAAGGTCATCAAAAATAATTCTATAGGAAATTATTGAATGTTCTGCATAATTTATTGAACACCATACTGAAAGTGAAAAGCAGAATGGCTGTGTGGGTACAGAATACTTGTAAGTATATTGGTTGCTAACCCTTGTGGTCCCATGGCATAATGGAAGATGTGGCTCGCTGCTAATCAGGGGAGAGAGTCATACTGCTTATCACCAGCCTGAGAAAATATCAAAATTCAAAGTATAATTTCTACTGAATGAGCATTGCTTTTATACTGTAAAGTTGAAAATTTATAAGTTGGACTATAGTTAAGTCAAGGACCATCTCTACTTTAGAACAATTCCTCATAACTATTGTCTTTTTACTTTTTCATCTTTTATAATTTCAATACGAAGAAAAGCAGAGAGGATAGTAAAATGAGCATCTATATTTAAGCAGCAAGGGCCCTGGCAAGAAATAGATGGCATGCTTAAACAGAAGAATTTGAGGAGAGTTTGAGAAAGGGACTGTTTGTGGAGGTGTGGGCAGGGTTTGGGGACCCATCAAGGGATAGTATAAGCTTGAGGAGATACTAATAATAGGCTTTGTTATCTTCACAAGTCTGAAGACATGAGAGTAAGTACCAGTTATTTAAACCTAGAGAGGCTGCCTGTGAGGAGTGGCAGGAAGGGAGCCAGGGTCATACATGCTCCATCTTCTTTTTCCTCCAGCTCTCCTGTGGGCATTTCTATTGGCCAAACCCCACAGGAACTCAGAGGTCACAGAGTCCACTAACATGGTTCACAAAGGTCAGCCTCCTAGGGAGTACAGCAGGGTGAAGAAGAGTGAAGGATAGATGTGCAGGACAGAGAGAAGATATTCAGCACAGTACATGTAAGATAAAGAACTCATATTGAGAGGTGGAGAAACCTAAGGTCTAGCTTGTTTTTCAGGCTTTAGGTTGCAATCCATCATTCAGATGTAAAAAAAGTTTAGCAGATGGTGACCAGCATTTTAAAAGAAAAACAGAATAGAAAATATTAGGGTGAATCTGATGCAGCAAGGGTGTGTGATTGTGTGTACACCCATGGGCCTAAGTTCACACTGGCTGGACATATATTTCTTATTGTTGGTCATAGTGAAGAGAATATTTAGCCTGGTTCAGAAAGGGCAAAGAACTCAAATAGGCATATCTCCAAAGAAGATCTACAAATGGCCAAAAAGTACGTGAAAAGATGCCCAACATCATTAATTATTAGGGGACTGCAAATCTAGCACCCATAAGGATAGCTATTGTAAAAACAAACAAGCAAACAAAAAAAAAAACAAACCCCAAACAAAAACCAAACAAACAGAAAAGAATGGTCAGTAAGGATGTGGAAAAATTGGCGGCACTTGTTCTTCATTGGTGAGAATGTAAAATGGTGTTGCCACTATGGAAAACATATGGTGGCTCCTTAAAAACTCAAACAGAATTTCCATACAGTCCAGATATTCCACTTCTGAGTATATATCCAAAGGAACTGAAAGCAGGACCTGAAGAGATAGTCGTGAACCCATATACATAACAGTGTTGCTCACAATAGCTGAGAGGTTAAAACAATCCAAGTGTCCACTGATCGATAAATGAGAAAACAAAATGTGGTATGTACATAGAACGGAATATTATTCAGTCCTAAATTGGAAGAAATTCTGACACAGGCTACAACACGGTTGAACCTGGAGGACATTTTGCTAAGTGAAATAATCCAGTTCTCAAAAGACAGGTTCTGTATGATTCTACTTCAATAAGGCATGTAGAATAGTCAAATTCATAGAGACAGAAAGTGGAATGGTGGCTGCCAGGGACAGAAAAGAAGAGGGAATGGGGAGCTGTTGTAAAATGGGTATAGAATTTTAGTCTTAAAAGGTGAAAAGAGCTCTGGGGACGGATTGCACTGGGAATTAACTTAACACTACTGAGCTCCACACTCATGGTGATATGAGCTGAATTTTGTCCTCCTCTCCCAGTTAATACGTTGAAGTCCTAATTCCCCAATATCTCAGAATGTGACTGTATTTGGATAGAAGGCTTTAGAGAGTAATTAAGTTAAAATGAAACCCTTAAAGTAGCCTCAATCTAAAATGACTGGTATCCTTACAAGGAAATGTGGACACACAAGGATTTCAGAGATGTGTGCTCACAGAGACCAAGTGAGGAAGAAAGTGACCAGAAAGTGTTCATCTGCAAGCCAAGAAGAGAGGCCACAGGAGAAATCATATCCGCTGACACCTTGAACTTGGACTTCCCAACTTCCACAGCTGCGATAAAATAACATTTCTGGTGTTTAAGCTCTCCGGTCTGTGGTATTTGTTATGGCAGCCCTAGAAAACTAATACAGATGGTAAATTTTATGTTACATGTATTTTTACCACAATTGAAAAAAATGTGGAAAACAATGGCCTAGCTGGCTTTATCTTGGAAGAAATCTGGAGAGAAGTTTGTGAAGTAATAAATGAGGAGATTGCAAGGAAAATAATTTATATTCTGTGTAAAGAGATTTGCTGAGACTGTGTGTTGAGATACATGTTGAGAACTGTAGATATGTTCTCTTAAGTTTGAGGTCAACATAGGTATAAACTAAATGTTGGTGCACTTTCCTTGCCTTGTTCTGTATAATCCTAGCTTGTAAGGAAGCTCTTGAAGAAGCAGTCTGGGTTCTTGAAACTTCCTCAGTAGTACAAGTATCAAACAATCATGACAATTATTAAATGTATTAATAAACTTCTGTGCTTAGCATAGTGTTAGAAGGCTATTGATCATATAAGTTAGATATTATTATTATTCCCAACTTTTTTTTTTTTATGACGAGTTGCCAGTGGCACTTTATTTTCCCTTTTCAGCATCCTGTCACAGTTTTCTTGGCTCTTTGGTCCGGATTCCACAGAGCCTGACATTGGCACGGGCCATACAAAGATTGGCTACACCTTGAAGGTTCTCCTTCTCCTCTTCTGTAATGACTCTGGCTTTCTCATTCTTATAGACATTCCATCTGGGCATGACTAGTCCTGTTAGCTGGGTATCCAGTTTGAGTTCTTTAGCAGAGCTGCCTCCCTTCTTGGGGAAGAGGACGAGCTTGGAGCTATACTCCTACAGGCATGGCATGTTGGCTTGCAGGGACTCCATAGACTTGTTCCACCTTCTTGGATCCACTGAGATCCCATGGTCCATGACACCTTCTTGTGAATGCCAGCTACTTGTAACTCTAACAAGCTGAAGCCCTTACCAGCTTGCACTTTGATGTGATGCCTCACCACGGGGCACCTCACGATGGGCCTGCTGGGTCCACTCGGCTGTGAGGCATGCCTGGGTTTACCAGGCCTTGTGTCTGCAGATCTTTTGTTCTAGCTGCTTGAACCATGTGGCCACATGCTGCTGCCATTTCTCATGGAAGTGGGCCTTCAGGATCATGCCATTCGGGCTGAGTGCCATGGCTGTTGCCTACAGGCCTCCTCCACAGGAGATTGGCCAGTGGAAAAGAACTGGTGCCACCAAGCATCCTGAGATGGTCTATTCCCATTTTACACATGAGGAAATTAAGGATCAAAGATTTTAAGTTGTTCATATACCTATACCTCGTAACACATAATTCACATGTAACTGTATCTGAAGCAGGGAAAAGCAGTATAGTTTTAAACTTTACCTTGTGCATATCTGACAGAGATACCTAATAGAAGACAATAACGTGGTAAAGGTCTTTTAAGCAATAAGAAAAAAATATTTTCTGTACCACATATATTGGAAGTCTTTCTATTACTGTGGGAAGTGGGGAGATCTATAAAATCTTTTGAAACTTGCTTGTGGTTAGGCTTTTGGGTTTGTTCACAACAACCTTTTAAATCAACTTTATCGAAGTATAATTGACATAGGATAAACACATGCATTTTATGCATAAAGTTTTTTGACTTTTCTTTAAAAAAAATATATTATTTATTTATTTATTTGACAGAGAGAAACACAGCCAGAGAGGGAACACAAGCAGGGAGAGTGAGAGAGGGAGAAGCAGGCTTCCTGCCAAGCAGGGTGCCCGATGCAGGGCTCGGTCCCGGGACTCTGGGAGCCAAAGGCAGATGCTTAATGACTGAGCCACCCAGGTGCCCTAGAGTTTGTTGACTTTTGACAAGTATACATCAATAAGCCATTAACAAAGTCAAGACAAAAAACTCCATCACTCCCCAAGTTTCCCAAAGTCCCTTGTCAGTTAGCTGCCTGCTGCACACTCCTGTCTCCCCTTCCTCCTCTTTATTTCTCTACCCTTACCATCCCTGCTTCAGGAAAGTACTGCTTTGTTTTCTATTGCTATAAATGAGATCCGCCCCCTAGAATTTCATGTAAATAAAATTTTACACTATTTAGTGTTTTGTTTGTTTGTCTTCTTTGTCCTGGCTTCTCTCAGTCAGCAAAATGTTTTTGATATTCATTCATGATGTCTATGTATCAATACTTTATTCTTTTTTATTTTTTTATTTCTGGGTAGTGTTTCATTGTATGAATATACCACAATGGGTTTGTCCATTTACCTACTGAAGGCCACGTGAGTTTTTCCTTCCAGTTTTTGGCTATCATGAATAAAGCAGCTGTGAATACTCAGGTACAATTGTTTGCATGAGCATATGCTTTCATCTCTCCCAGCCAATTACATAAGAGTGGTGTTGTTGAGTTGTAGGTGCATGTTTAACCTTGTGAGAAACCATCAGCTGTTGTCCAGGGAGGTACCATTTGGCATGCCCATTGGTAATGCATGAGAGTTCCAGTTGCTCCACATTCTCACTAGCATTTGTTGGTTTTTTAAATTTTAGCCATTGTGGTGGGAATGTAGTAGTTTCTCACTGTGGGTTTGATTTGCATTTCCCTGATGACTGAAGATGTTGAAAACATTTTCACATGCTTATTGGCCATTTGTATGTCTTTTTTTGTGAAGTGTCTGTCCAAACTTTTTGTCTACTTTTAATTGGGCTATTTGTCTTATCACTGAGTTGTAGGAATTATCTGCATGTTCTAGATCCAAGTACTTTGTCAGATATGTACTGTGTCAATGTTTTTTTTCCAGCCCTGCGGCTTGCCTTCCCATTTTCTCAGTGGTGTCTTCTGAAGAGTTTTATATTTTGATGAAGTCTAGTTTATTAACTTTTTTCTTTTATGGTTATTGATTTTTGTGTCCATTGGAGAAATCATTGCCTGTCCCAAAGTCATGAACTTTCCCTCTATCTTAGAAATTTTGAAGCAAGTGTTTCATAATAGACAGTTACTCTGGTGCAGGGTTATATTAACTTAAAAATTAATAAATAGCAAAAATAATAATCAGATACAGAATCAGCTCATGGTTATGGGCTGGAGGTAGTGGCATGAGCAATTTAAGTACTGGAGACAGAAATAACCAAAATTAGTCTATTACCATTGGAAAATGAAATTCCTAGCCAGTCATTGCACAGTGTGGGCCATTACTGGAACTGAACTTGCGAGGGTTGCATAGTTGCATGGCAGAGAACCAAATGAGAATAGAGACAAACCAAAACCAGAATTGAGGCAGATATGGCACTGATCTGACCAAAGGTTCTGCTAATAGAGGCGTGACAAGGGATAGCTAAAAGCAGGTATATGTTGTTCATAAGTTTTATATGTACATGTGTATATATAAAAATATATGTTTTATTAAATTAAAATTAAAATATATATAGTAAATTGTATATATTTTATTTAAAAACATCAGTCGTTTTTTTCCTAATGAAAATTCTTCAGTAATTTATCCAGGCAAAGATTTATATAGAGATAACCTGAATTGAGAATATCACCCAACATTCTAACACATCAGCAAAAGCCCTTTACAGAGGCACATGAGGGGCTTTATTTGCTTCTAACATGGAACTTAGAATAGACACCTTTAAATGCAGAGAGAAAATCATGGTATTTCTTTGTCACCTAGGGTTCCGATGAGGTGAATAAAAGAAGTACCACTTGTCCATTTGAGAGCTAAACTTGAATTGAACATTTCTTTACCTTCTGAAATGTTCAGTTAAGTGCTTTTACACTTCAGTTTTCCAGCCTGGGCCAAGACCAGAAATGCCAAAATGATATGAGAAAGGCTGTTCTTACTGTTTTTCTGGCTGGGATTGGAAGAGAAAGTGCCAGCAATCTTGCAAGAAAGCCTGTTCTCGAAAGATCTGCAACCCAGTTTGCAGAATCAAGGGGTTTGGATAGTTCAGATGAGTTTGGCTGAGTGTCCTGGTGTGTTCATCCGAATAGCACCCTGCAGAAAGCATTTTGTCTTATCAAAGTCAACCACAAAATACTTTGTGTACTTCCTCAGACATCTTAACCATCATGTGTGCCCATCCAGATAAACCGCTAAAGGCTAGCTGAACACTGCCAAATTGAAATGTTTGAGTATGATCCCTACAACTAGGATTCAGATTTCAACTTGAAATAATGAAAATAGTAATCACAGTGATAATTTTATAAAATGTTTATAGAATTGGCTCCAAAGTGCATCAGAGTCTTTAAACTACACAAGGCATTAGAGATAACTTAGCCTAATCTCTCATTTTATACTTTAGAAATTTAAGGTTCAGAGAGATGAGGTTATTTGCCCAAAATCATGTAGCAAGTTAGAGGCAGTGTCCTGCCTGGAAAATAGGATACTTTCTTTCCCATAATATATCGTGAAATAGGTTGAATGGTTTGTTCTTTATCATACACGAGCCCCCAAAGAGAAAAATCTACCTGCAAAGTTAGTATGTGGTCATAGTATGACAAGTAAAAAGGAAATTTATTAGAGGTACTGGGGTGGAAGATAATCATTTCAGTATTCAGGGCTGAAGTGCCAAACAATATATTTCAGATCTCTTAAAACCCCTCATTGATATGCTGGTTTTAGGATATGTTAATTATCTGGCAACATTATGTGCTGTAAGATGTTCTTTCTAAAAAATCTTTTTATTTTGAAAGCATCTTGCTAGGAGGGTAGTTAATGCCTTGAGAACCTGAGTTGGGAATGCTCATTCACACACATCTCTTCAAGACACGGTGGTGAAAGCTTTAATTCCCCATGACCATCCTACCTGGATTTGGGAAGGATAAGGCAGCCTGGCTGAAGGCTATGGAAGCAGATGCTGCGTGGGGAGGGTCCACAGAGAGGATCAGGATCTCTAGTCCTGAGTGGAATCCGTGGCCCAAGTGGGAAGAAGGAATTCCAGCTGCAGGCAGCTTCGCCTGTTTGTTGTCTGCCTCCACACAACAATGCAAAGGTTCTTCTCGGGTTGTTTCTCTTCCTGAAAACAGTTGAAACCTACTCACTCCCAAATCTACAAAGCCTTGGATATCTCCCGGTTGTCAAAATTCGTATTCTTTCCTTATAGAACACACATTTCTTTTCTTCCTCCTGATGCTTACAGCAACAGTAGTTCTATTATTATTATTATTACTGTTATTATTATTATTGTTGTTATTATATTTTTAGCAGGCTCTGCTCTACTGGTTGATTTGATTAAAGAAAGTGTTTAGAATATGTATAGCATCTGTAAATAATATTATTAACTTAATTTCCTCATTGGTAAAAATTGGGCTTGGACTCTGTAATATCTACGTCCCTTCCATCTCTAACACGCTAGGATTCTCTGCATGTGGGCCCTCTGTCACACACCTTCTATTTCTCAGCCAGGCAGCCAACCGGCACTCTGTACCCCCATACATTCATATAACACATATTATGGGAATCTGACAGGAATGAACAAAAATACATTTCCAACGTGACTACACATCATATTGCCTTAACAATAGCAAAAGGATTTTTATGTGCATAGCACATAGATTACTGAGTTTCTATAATATGAAACACTTTGAAACCGTGGTAAAATTTGTGCTGAGGCAGACTTGAAGAACTTTGGTGACCTCAACCCTGTCAGCACTGTACATTCTTTACTAGCAGGCGAAGTACCCACCTGCTGGCGTGATGGGGTGATATACAGCAGCCTGTGCTGTTCGCAGAGTTGACAAGTTATTCTTAAAGCATTTAAATAAAAGTTGAATCCCTCACGACTGTGGGTTCGGAGAACAGAGGCACAATGACCTTTTCATAATACGACGGAAAGATATATTATTCATAAGATGATAGTAGGACAGTTGATTTTACTCGTTTACTATCATTGGTTTTATTTAGCAGATGCCACAGTGTAATGGGAGTATTGAACCATTGAACACTGGGCTTCCAGGTGAAACACCTGGTTCAGAAATGATATGCATACACCCTATGTGGTGACAAACCTAATCCAAAATACATATTTTTCATAAAATCTTACCTAGTTCTCTACTCTTGAAATAGCTCCCCATTTTACTTTAGAGTTAAAAAAAACCCACAAAATAATTCTTAAGCATTAGGTCTTACCATGAAGCAGTATATTTTAGAAGCAAACGAGCCCACTTATATGAGGTGAAATGGTGAGGTGTCGGTTATAGGGACAAAATTTAGTTATGTGAGAGGAGTAAGTCCTAGCAATCTGTACAGTGTAGTGCTCAGAGTTAGCGGTATTCTGTATATATAAACATTTGCTAAGAGAGTAGATCTGGTATTAATTGTTCTTATCACACACACACAATAAAGAGGGCAGGAGGAAACTTCAGGAGATGATGGATAAAGTTATGACATAGGTTGTGGTGATGGCTCAACAGGTGTGCACTTACCTTCAAATTGATTATGGTGAATACATTAGGCATGCAAAACTTTTTGTATGGAAAGAAAGGAAAGGAGGGGAGAGGGACAGAGGAAAGAAGGGAGGGAGAAACAGAAACCCCTGAGACTAAAGAGGAGCTAACTCACTGTTGGATCAACAAAACAAAGTTTCCCAAATAATCTTGAGTGTTGACAAAGCAGGATCTGTGTGTTAGAGGCAGCAACAGAGGTCATTATCTGTGGAACCCAGATGGTTGCCACCAGCCACGTTTCCAGGCAAATGTGAAGCAGACTTCTGATTAGCCATCCTCTTGCCCCCCTTTCTGTACCCTTGCTCTCTGCAAGTCCCACCCTGTCCCCTCTCCTCTGGCTGCTGGGCTGTCTGCCCATTGCTACTTTCATACAGTCCTTCCCTTTCCACAGCCCTTCTGTTCCCTCCAGTTGGAGATAACCATCCTTCAGCAGATACCAGTTCTTCTTTAAGAGATTATCAGATTAAATGATGCATACTGAGCTTCAAGATACTTGTACGACACGTACCCTGTATTTCCATTTTGAAAAAGCAGATTATTAACCCTAAACAAATACAATATTAATGTGGGAATGTTTATAAGTAGGAAAAGATTTTCTAGTGTTTTTCTCTACTCCAATCTACTGTGAAGTCAGTGGATTTCCAATAATTTTTAAAAAAAATTTTATTTATTTATTTGACAGAGAGAAATACAGCTAGAGAGGGAACACAAGCAGGGGAGTGAGAGAGGGAGAAGCAGGCTTCCCACCGAACAGGGAGCCCAATGTGGGGCTCGATCCTGGGTCTCCGGGATCATGACCTGAGCCGAAGGTAGTCACCCAACCAACTGAGCCACTCAGGTGCCCCATTTTTTTTTTTTTTTTGTAACATGCAAATAAAGAATGAGAGACACTGAGAGAGAGCACGAGCAGGGGTAGGGACAGAGGGAGAGGCAGACTCCCCACTGAGCCGGAAGTCCAGTGAAGGACTTGATCCCAGGACTCCAGGATCATGATCTGAGCTGAAGGCAGATGCTTAACCTACTGAGCCACCCAGGCACCCCTCCAATAAATTTTTAACTATAGTGCTTAATAAGGAATTACTTTTCTTCTAAAACTTGACAGACTCTTTTTCCTGGCCTAAAAACTTCTAGTGAGGATAAAGAGTTGTACCTTCAGATGCCAGGAATTGACCAAATCATTCAAATAAGACTAGAATATCCTCCTTTTTCTTAATAGTAGTTGTATTTTAATATTTATTTAATTTTTAAAACAGAAATAGATTTGCATAGTTTAAGAACTTAACGAGAGTGAAAGGAACACAAAGTTTTCTTCTTCTCAGTCCCCCATCTGATAGTTTCCACCCCTATACCAAACAGAAAACCTATTATTAGCTTCTTTTGTAGACGTCCAGATATTTAAAAAATGTTTATGCAAGTGAATGTTAACACCCGTTCCTTTTCCTGCTTAAAAAAAAAGAAGGAGCATACTGTGCAGACTTTGGTATTCCCCCCCCCCCCACTTAATGTATTTTATATGTCTTTACATACTGGTACTATGAAACATCCATATTCTTTGAAAAAAAATTATTATGGTCGAACAGTATCCCAATATTTGGATGCACCATGATTTACTTAAACGGTTGTGTATTGACAAACTGTTAGATTGTTCCAATCTTCCGCTATTAAAAGAACTGCTGCAGTAAATAACGTTGCACATTCATGATTTTGCCCATGTGTGAATATATCGGTAGAATAAACTCCTAGAATTGGAACTGCTGAGTCAAAGAGTACATGCATTTGTAATTTCAATAAATATTGCCAAATTGCCTTCCAGAATGATTATACCTATTTACACTCCCACCAGCAATGAATCACTGCTCCCATTTCTCTATATCTTGCCAACCCTAAGGGTTGTCAAATTTTTGGATTTTTACCAACCTGATAGTGAAATATGGTATCTTGATGTAGTTTTAATTTACATTTCTTCTATGTGGGAGTGATTTGAGCATCGTTTCATATGTTCATGAGTCATTTGTATTTCCTTTTCTGTGAACTATTACTCATTTTTCTAATAGAGTTTTTTTTCTTTTAATTCTATGGTTCCTTTGTAGATGAGAGTTTTAGTTCTTTGTAAGTATACTCAACTGCAGATATTCTTTGCTAGTCTGCTGTTTGTCTTTTTACTTAAGAGTTGTTTTAAATGCTGAATAATGTGGATAATTGCATTAGTACTTCATGTCATTTTGCCTGCGCACATCTTTGGATGAAGATATATAGGTAGATAAATGAATAGTCTGTCTGTGTATAAGTAGATTTTTTAAATGGCCCTCTCTTTTTCTTGGAGTATAAATACATGATACTCATGCATCAACCCCTCCTGTAGGCAAAGGAGTGCAAGCATATTATCCAAAAGAGGTTCAAAGGATCTAGTGAGTTACCTCCTGGAGCTAGAAAGCAACTGAGACACTGAAACTTTACTCCCAAAGTTCAGAATTTTGTAACAAGGATGGTGAAGTTGTACATGCAAATAAAGAAAAAAATAGAGGGGTGCCTGGGTGGATCATTTGGTTAAGCATCTGACTCCTGGTTTTGGCTCAGGTCATGATCTCAGGGGTTGTGGGATCGAGCCTCAGCCTCTCCTGGGGCTCCATGCACAGCAGGGAGTCTGCTTGAGCTTCTCACCCTCTGCCTCTCCAGCCCTCAAATAAACAAATAAATCTTAAAGAAATACAATACAGTAGAGACATATAAACAGGGAAATAAAGAATGAAGACACAGTGGGAACAACGTGTAATTAGTTGTGAGCACAGTGATTTGGCAATAGAGAGGGTGGACTGAGTGACTGTAAGGTTACCATTGTCAGGTTAATTGTTAAACCACTGCATCGATCAGACTTCCATGCAAAAAGACTTTTCTCTGGGTGTTTTAAGCAAAAAGGAATTTAATGTAGGGGATTAGGAATTTGCAAAACCACTGGGAGAGACTGGAGTGATGGCAGCAAGGACCTCAGATTTCTGGCCGTCCCAGCGCCACTGCAATTGTTAGAGAAGGGGCCCTGGCTCCTGAGGCTCTGCCGCGTCTCTCCCAAGACCCTGATGGCAGTGAGGAGAGTGTGGATCCCGGTCACTGCCAGCATGGTGACTGTCAGAGCTTGCCTGTCAAGTGCAACTGCCACAGGAAAATAGCCTTGCCTGTGTTTCAGATTTGCCACAGCTACATCCTTTTAGGCCAAATCCAGAATGCACCTGGAACTGTCATTGCAAGGGTGTCTGGGAAATGTAGTTTTAGTTTTTTCAGCTCTTGTAATTCAGGGAATGGGGTGATGGATGCCAATAATTAGTATAGTTTCAGTCACCTTGGTACGTACTTACTAGATTATCAAGTGTAAAGCAGATGACTAAGGATTGGGTACATTAAATTGATATATTTTGTCTGGGTCTGGAAGAAGCCTAAGAGGCTTCTAGAAAATAAGATTTTTAAGGAGCTCACCAGGCAGGAAATCTGGTAGGAACAGAAGGATTGAGGACATGGGACTTTAAAGCATGGATAAGACTGGGAGAATTATCAAAGGAGTGGTTGGGAGGGTTGAGGACAGATAAATTGGTTTTCATTGTTCTATAGGCATCACCAATGATATAAGAATAATAATAAAAATAACAATATGATTTAATAGATACTGTGTGTGAAAATCTGTGGTAAGCCATGAGATCCTGACGATAAGCAATGTGGGAGGTAAGTGTTATTCTCATTTATATGCAAGAAAACAGTTTATATTTTAAATATTTTATTTATTTATCAGACAGAGAGAGAGAGATCACAAGTAGGCAGAGAGGCAGGCAGAGAGAGAGGAGGAAGCAGGGTCTGCGCCAAGCAGAGAGCCCGATGCGGGCAGAGAGCCCGATGCGGGCCTCGATCCCAGGACCCTGAGATCATGACCTGAGCCGAAGGTGGGGGCCTAACCCACTGAGCCACCCAGGCGCCCAAGAAAACAGGTTTTCAAAAGTTATCCATTTGCCCAAGTTCACTTATTTATTTATTTTAAAGATTTTATTTATTTGACAGAGAGAAACACAGCCAGAGAGGGAACACAAGCAGGGGGAGTGAGAGAGGGAGAAGCAGGCTTCCTGCCGAGCAGGGAGCCTGATGTGGGACTCCATCCCGGGTCTCCGGGATCATGACCTGAGCCGAAGGGAGTCGCTTAACCAACTGAGCCACCCAGGCGCCCTGCCCAAGTTCACTTAAATGTGTATTAGAACTTGAATCTTCCTTTCTTCCCCTCTTCCATTCTCCCTCCCTCCCTCCCATTCTCCATTTGTCTGTCTTTCCTGTAACTTACTGAGCATTTACTCTCTGCTGGGGTCTTTGCTTAGATGGTCAAGACAAAATCCCTTCCGTTAAGGAGGCGGTAGTAGCCTTGTATCTCATCTACCTGATGTTCATTTGGCATTTTCTTCATTGTATATTTGCCTCTCAGAATTATATTTGTAGTACTGGATTCTGTTAGGAAGCTAGCTGCTTTTATCCTACCTAGAGAACATATATACACAAACGAGACATAGGCCAGTTCCAACAACAGGGCAGTAGAATCTAAGCTCAAACATTCAGAACTCAGCTGGCGGCAATGAGTACGGCTTCCTCGCCGACGTGTGGTCATATGGATTTTGTATAGAATTGCCTACACGTGCAAGGGTTGTAGGATTTGACTCTGGGGGAAAAATAAAATGGAAGACTGAAAATGGTTACAAAATATCTCCAGGATATTAGAGTGAAGCTAACCATATAAAAGACACATGACATTTGCCTGTGAATAGATAGACTGAGCATTTTGGTTCTTATGCTGGTTTTTAGCTGCCAGTGCTTCTTGTGGCAACCATCCAAGTTTTCAGGACACTATCACATTTTTAAGTTTTCCTAATGAATTATAATAACATTTCTGTAGTTTACATCAAATTGTGTTGAATGGCATTTTTAGCAAATTGTGTCACTTTGTGAATTTCCAAATTTTACAAAATTTCTGTGCCAAAAAATAATCAGTGAAAATGATTTTGTGTGAAACTTTTTGAAAGCCAAGTTTAGCTGATTTTGCTAAACAGCACAAGCAAACAATTTATTCAGTCTTTCTCCAAGTCCTTTTTCTGTGTCTTGTTCTTTGCTTCCAGGCCCCCCCCCTTCCTTCTCCCCCTTTCTAAGCTTTTCACTCTGTTTACTGGCCTTTGTTTCTGCTCCTAGTTTGTCTTTCTCTAACATTATCTGCCCTTTCCACATCCCTCCACCCTGAGCTATACCAAGCCTTGGGCTATGGTTTTGGGTTGAGGGTCATGAAGGTCATGGATTTTCCACTGAAAGAAAGAAAGGGAAAAGGGGGGAAAAAAGGAATGATCACTTTTGCTCTCTCTTCTGCCCTTGGTGCTGAGAAATTCAGTTGAGATCAGTATCCCGGCCGGCATTATTACTGTGGGATTGAGACAAACAGTGCTCACCACAAGAGAGGCCGTAATCATGTTGCTGAGAATAAAAGGCCATATTTCTATATGCTTGGACTCGTGTCTTGAGATCCTTGCATGTGTGTGGTTAGACGACCATGGGAGGTTTTTGAGCATGTGCTTCTGAAATGCCCTGACTGTTTCCCAAGGGAGAAACAGTGAAGAGGAATGGAGACAGCATGCCTTTTGCAATCACTGTTCCTGGGAAAGAATCCTGGCTCGTCAGCCACTTAATCCTCTCAGTGTCAGTACTCTTTGTTACCAAATAAAGAAACTAGCTACTGATACAGCTCTAACGTATTGCTAACAACGCGGTTACCATTAATTGAATAATTACTATATGCCAGACATTCTGTTAAAAACTTACATGCCTGTTTCAAACTCTTTTACAACACTAGGTAGTAGCAATTAGCCCCAGTTTATGGATGAGGAGACTGAGGTTAGAAAATTTAAATTACTTACCCTAGGCCACTCAGCTATGAAGTGGAGTTCAATTTTGAACCCAGGTCTGTCTGATTCCAAGTCCCATTCTTGAAGAACTAGCTTAGGTAGAAATGGTGATTAAGTAACGCCACCCAGAGTTTCAGACATATGGGGGGGGGTTAACTCCTTTGTTTTATTTTGAATCATTTTGTTTAAGGCTAGAAATTCCAGGAGGCATGAAGTTAGCTCCAGTTCCTACCCTGCTTCTTCAGGAATTTTCTCTCCTGTCTCCTCCATAGGGGCACACACCAGGCCAAAAGATGGCAACTGAGCCCATGACCCAGATCATGGGAGATATCAAGATATCAAGTCACCACCAGCCCTGTGCCTTTCACCATGTATACAGTTTGGTCAACCATCTAGAAAATACATGACACATGGAAATCAGGGCACTGTCTGGTCTTACATCAGAGCCTGTAGGAGGCTGTTGTGCCCAGCAGGAATGGGAGAGGGAGATGGGAAGGAGACAAGAAACAGCCCGCTGCCAATAACTCTTAGTGGTATGCCTAATGGAAGCCACAGAAGTTTACAGTGACTTTTGCACCAAAGCCACATAATTATGGACAGCACTATATTCTAGCCTCTTGTGGCTTCCATGTGTGTTTCTGTGATCCTAGGTTGCGTCTTGCCTGTGTGTTAATTTCTACCTGCTGAATACAATTTGGTTTGTAGTAAGTGATGCTTTCACAAAGTTTCTCAGCAGCTCATTTCCGGGTGTTATTCTGTTCCCAAACCACGCGAAGCCGGAGAATCTGCATGAACATCTGATTGGTATGTTCTGCTTTAGGAGAATAATGAGTCTGCTGCAAAAAAGATCATCAAGTCCCTAAGTAACTATGGCAAATGCTTTAGGTATGCCCGTAAATTGGGGATTCCATGAGTTTACTGATGCCTTTTCAGCGATGCCTAGATCACAGTGTGTCAAATCATATTGTTATTGTGGAGGTTGCAGGAGGTCTTTGATTATTTCATGACCTTTTCCCTAAATAGCGCTTATTACTTTGATACAAGAATTTTTGAAGTGCTTCGCAATCTTTTGCCATTCCCCGGGGCCTGGGTCAACATTCCTATCGTCTCTATTTCAAGATGAAACACAGAGTGTTTAAGTGATTTTCCCATGGGCTCCCAGCAAGTCAGCATCTATTCTGGACACAAACTTCTTAAGCATTGGCTTTAGATGAGCTCACTGAGCCACATATTTCCCCCAGCAATTATTTATACACATTATGCATCTGACCTGGATATGCTGGTGCTAATTTCCCATTTGCATAACGAGGAATCTATCAGACCTCCAAGAAGGACTATTTCCTCAACACAAGTAGCCGAGTTCTAATGTGGATCTTGCTTTATGGACTCAGGGATGGTCAGGGAGGGGGGTGACCTCAGCCAGCATGCACAAGCCCTTCAGTGTGCGTTCTGGATAGAGCTTGGTCAGAATGAGGTCGAGCAGTGATCGGTCACCGCCTCATGGGAGAGGGGTGGGGGGAGGGATGCACATTTCCTACTTGGGCTTTTCTAAATGAGAAATTTGGTTTCATTGTGGAGGGTTGGAATCTCTTCCTGCCCGTTAGGCAGCTGGAGACAGGTCTTTATGAGATATTGTGGGTAACGAACTTATGTTCAGGTACCGCAATAAACATGGCATGTGGGTTAGGGCAGAAATGTTTGCTTTGTGTTTGCCTCTTGCCTTCAGAGCGACAAATCATAAAGAGTTGTTTTAGAGAGTCCGTATGGAAAACATAATACCACGGTTTGGTAAGCCCTTTCTGTTTAAATGACTTTGGTTAATAGTTTCTTTGTTATAAAACTATCTTGTCCAATTATAAGTTTATTTAATAAACTTTAGAAAACACAGATAACAGAGAGAAGAAAACAAAATCATCTTGAATTCCACTACTCAGGGGTAACCTATATTAACATTTTGGAGTATTTTTATCTTCCTCAAAAATGGGCTTACTGTCTTTCTACCTCTCTCTGTTTCTTTAAGCAAGAATTATGTGTTAAAATTTGTGATAATCTCCTACCTATTTTATACACACACACATTCACACACACACACACACACACACACACACACACAGGACTTTACTATACATACTGCCTTATAAATCTGCCTTTTAAACTTCAATTCAGTTTCTTTTGAAAATCTTCTCTGGTCATTAAACAGTCTTCCCCAACATCATTCCTGATGGTTGGATAGCATTTCATTGTATGGATGTATCATTGTTTATTTAACTGATTCCTCATTGCTAGACATTTATGTTGTTTCCAAGTTTTCTCTGTTATAAACAGGCTGTGATGAAGATGTAAATCTCATTTATAATGGCATCAGATCAGATGTTTTATTTGCATCTTCTAGAAGACCTGAAACATAAGGTTGCTAAGCAATATCAGTGCCGTATGAATCTTTTCATGGGAAAACTCAATGTGGGAGAGCTAGCTAGGGCTGAAGTGAAAATACGTCAAATAGCAAAGTGCTCATTCTTGCCCACTAGAAATGGAGATACATCCAATGAGCTAAGAGCCATATGTGGCTAAGGAAGTATACTTCTCCTACAGAGGACTAGATAATAGTAGACTGGCACTTAATTAAGATACTGAATGCAACAGTTAAAAAGTGTTAAAAAGTAAGGAACATCTAAACTTCAAGCCTGCAGAAGGAGTAGCCTGGGGACATAAGTATACTGGTCCAGTCATCCACACAAGCCTTTCCAAGTCGTGTTTCTAAAGGAAAAACAAACAGCAAACAGAAAAACTCCAAACCCCCACAGAAGAACAAAGCGACAGAACTCCAAACCCAAATTACCTCTGGTTTATTTCGTTTGTTTCTCTGTTAGCTGGATCTGATCCTGCCTTTTCAAATGCAGCAGATATCCCTAAATGCTTTTGGAAAGACCAAGTTGCCTCATGCGATTTTTTTTCACGTAAAGGTCTCTTTTGGTAAAGAAATGAGCCTCTGCCTTTTGGATCTTTCACTACCAGCACAAACAAAATTTTGTGGGAATTAAAAGGAGACCATTAAAATTCATTCAATTCTTACCTCAGCTACCTCCCAACAACACCCCAGCAATTTTTTTTTTTTTTTTTGACACATAACATTTTCTATGATTTTCAAGCCTGCCCTGAAGATTACTTGACGGGCAGATGTGAAGATCTAGGCTGAAGGGCCATGGGAGCTGAGCAAACTGCCGCTGTTCTATAGATTGAAGTAATCAAAAACATGCATTTTGACTATTCAGACTTGTATGGTCTGTGTCTTCTATACCACGACTCAGTGTGGCCTAATGATTTCTAGCTTCTCCCTAGATAGTTTGGATGGCTCTGTGAACAAGGTTAGAGAATAATGTGTTCTGTTTCCCTTCTCCTTGGGGTGACCATTGTCTCCAGTTGGTCCTGTGCTCAGTGAGTCATTAATTAAACCCAGAATCTCTCTAAGTGACCTGTTGCAATGTGGAAGTTTATTCCCAACTTATTCTGCTTCACTGCATACTCTCTGGCCAATGTACCTTGTTTGTATTTTTTAAAAATTTCCCTCATTCTTCCTCACACCATGAGGATTCATTTTTGAGATTGAGAGCAAAAGGCTAGGTTAAGAAAAACACAGCCAGCTCCAGAGTGCAAAAACTGCAATAAACCCATCACCTCTAACAACGGCAGAGCATGAAAAGATAAAAAACAGCCTGCCAAGAATGTAGTAACCACCCATTCACTTTTAAATGCTCTCCACACTTCAATGCACAGACCTAATTACTTTTCTGCATTCCCAAATCCACTTTGCCCATACTGCAATCAGAAACCTGGCGTTAAAATATTTTAGACTTGGAGGATCAAGACTAATTATGGGCCTTAGCTGCACCTTTTGGTTTCTTCTCCCCAGCCCCCCTCCTTCTCTTCTTTGGGTTACTTTAAAGCACGCTCCACTGGAAGAAAGGCTGCCCAGTCCCAGTTGGGGGTGAAGCCGAGAGAGAATAAAACAAAGAACAACTCAACTCAATTCAGTAAGCTTCAATGAGGCTGCTATATTTAATGTGAGCCCAGGGTTAGCCCACAGAAT
The DNA here is from genome assembly GCA_004023965.1 of Spilogale gracilis. Classification (NCBI taxonomy): domain Eukaryota; kingdom Metazoa; phylum Chordata; class Mammalia; order Carnivora; family Mephitidae; genus Spilogale; species Spilogale gracilis. The sequence continues at coordinate 53,824 of PITA01001015.1, forward strand.
TGTGGCAGAATGCAATATTCTCGACAAAAAAAGATGTGTTTAAGGTCGACTAAGGCCCCATAAGGCTGTTGTTGGTGTTTAAGCAGTCCACCGAGGTATTTAGCACCGAGGGTTTCTAAACATTCCAGCTGAGAATTAAACTACAGCTTTTACAGTAGCCGCTGAAAGGTTTGGGGGGGCTGGGAGCGTCCCCTCCCCCTTGTATTGAAAGGTCAACAAACAGTAGGAAAGATCATGTCATAACAAAGATGAAGCCACCTATTACCGAGTCTAGTGACAGCTAATAGCACTATCAGAGGGACTAATCCAAGGTATTAAATAGTGTAATTGTTAAAATAATATCATGGTTATTAGAACACCCAAGCATGAGACGGTTTTCATTTTACATCACATGAAAGTATTGCAGGTGAGCTGAGCCTTTGCGTGACAGGCACTTGTTATAAATATGTAAATATTAGAGAATTGCTTCAGTACTGCAATTTTTCTGCAGCCTACAGAATGCATTTTTAATACACAGATGTTATGTTTTGTGGCATTTGCTAAACTACTTTTGGGTAATTTTGCCGAGTTACACTCTTAAAAGGCTTTCATTCACACAAAACAATGTGCTGTGTGAGTTGGTGCTAATGTTTTACTTCAATGAGGCATTTTTAGTTTCATGGATTTAATAAGACAAATACTACCGCGGAAAAAGGCATAGTTTCTCAGAGATAAATGTGTGAAATGGCTAAAGGAGGCTGAATGCTTAGGGAGGGAATTTTATGGAAACTGCAGCTCTCAGTCTGAACTCTGGTAAGTTTTATGAGCTTGGGATCTGGGCATAGGTATCTTTGGCTTATAGGGTTCTTATTCAGAATACTAGAAGGAAACATGATCACCTTGATGGGTACAAACGTCACAAAAACAAAAGAACCCTTAACACCGAAAACACAGGAAGCTACTGAAACACTTCCCTCTTTCTTTTAGTTTCTATTAGCCAAGAATCCAAACCATAGGTTGTACTGGGGAGAGGGTTTAAAACAATACGATGTTTCCGACGGTCAGAGTTTGCAGGGCGCTTAAATCATAATACAAAGGGCACGTACACTGGCTCCCAACCACCAATTAACCCTCCTTGTTAGATAGGTAATTTATTCCACTCAGAGGCATCAAATATCAGAGAAATCAACGGCCAAAACAGTAATTATCTGCAGGGAATTCAAAGGCTTTGAAAGCCAATAATTCCAAAGAAATAAAAACAGAGTCCTTTTCACTGTATAGACTTCATCTTAAAACCTGTAATAAGAGCCAGGCCCTGGCTGTGAGCCTCTACACTTTAAGGAGAAAAAAAGAGGCCAAAGAAGGTAAAGGCAATATTCATGGGGATTTTCTGCATAAAATTCTTTGGGAGTGGAGGTCAGAGACCCGCCGTTCTGAGCACTGTCTGGAGCATACGCGGTGCCCATCCAGCATGGGAATGAAGGGCTGGGTGGGCCAAAACTGGGATGGGAGAAAAATCTTAAATTACTGAGCTAAAGAAGATGACAAGAAACTCTATTTAAGAAGTGCAGCAGTTTAATTTGAAATTTTTAAAGCTCCAATGACCTAAAATAATCTTTCTTGGGATAAAAAAAATAAATAAATAATTGCAGAATTTCTCACATTTCATGATAAACTCTTGTTAAGAAAAGCACTTATTCTTAACAATCTCATCTCCTTTGGGCTACATCCATGTAGTGTCTTGGTTGTCTAGAACCAGTGGAGCTAGTCATTGAAGGTTGGACAGTGAAGTTCTCCCTTAATTGTACCCTCATGTATTTTCTACCTTTTCCATGTTTTTTTTTTCTGTATATATATATATATATATGTGTGTGTGTGTGTGTGTGTGTGTGTGTGTGTATAAAACCAAAACCCCCAAAACAACAAGTTCAAACCTGTAATAAATTACCTAGGTTGTATCTATGTATCTTACATATGAGTGTACTAGCATTTGCTGTCTCTTCCCTTTCATACACATGGCTTCTGAATAGGCTGTAGAGGGACTTTGACTTTCACACATTTACTACCAATTTCATAGCAATTCATGGGGGTAGCACCTACTTTTCTCTTAACAAGGTCAAGGCACAAATCCACATGCCTAATTTAAATGATTTATTTATTTTTTTATCATTATAAATCTGTACCGGATGTGAGGGAAAGAGGAATGCAGTTCCCTGAAGTTCCATTGCTCAGATCTACCTCTGATAATCCTCCTGTAGACTTCAGAGAACACATTTGCATTTTCTAGAGCAAACTTTTCCAATGAAATAGAATTTTCCAAGATTCTGTTTTTGTCCGGAATTGGGTTAATGTTAGAATTGGACACTGCTGTGGTCTATGACAATCTAAGATGCCGAATCTGGTCACTTTGCAGACTGAATAAGGTTCTTGGGTGATGTTTGAGGACTGTTGACAAGATGTATATGTAAGTAATCATGCAGCCCAGCTGTCATCCAACAGTGGCTTAGTGAATACCTCCTGGTATGTCATCCAAGGGAGTAGGACTACATCTCTTTGCTGCCCTCCTCCAATGGTGAAGGCTTTGTGGTACTATCATTTGTCCAACTTAGAGCGACATTTTATTATTCTTAAAGGAGCGCTTTACTGTCTGCGTTTAGGTATGCAAGAAAAATTTTAAATTACATTTATTTTGGTAATTAAAGATAAAATTGCCTGTATCTGAGCTGGCAGGAACATTGAAATTCTTACACAGCCAATGCTAAAGTGCCATTTTTAGCATTTCAAATTTCTTAGCACATTTAAATTCTCTCATGTGTTCCTTTTTCAGGGGTTTCAACAGGGAAATAGAGGCTACTCCTCTCAAAAAATGCAAAGCGAATGCATAGATAATGAGAAATCCCCTCAAGTCCCACCTGCTGCCTCGAAGTCAGATGTTTTGTAGTGTCACCTAAGAAATGGAACAAGAGATACACCAACCCAAACTCCTCTTGGTGACACATGAATACGGTAGAAGATCGCAGGCTACTTAGTCCAGTGATTTGCTCTCGACACTCTTCTTTGTGCTGATATCCCTTACATTTATATTTTCATCCTGACCACTCATGGGAGTTTCTGTCCTATTCTGTCCTATTGGACGAGTATGCACAGTGTGCCCTGGTCCTGGGGTGTCCCGGTGTCATGTGGAGCTCAACAAACTTAGTTCAACTCACTTTGGTTTCCCAGTGTCTCCTCTTGGTGGTGTTTATTTCCCTCCAAACTGAGGGCTGTGTCTGTGTTTTTTCCAGACCTGAGTGCCTCTCTTCCTCCCTGGCTGCCTATTCCCGTGATTAGCAATAGAATGCCCGCTGTTGAAGGTCTCCTGGTTCAAAGCCCTGAGGGTATTTCTTACTTGTTGCTCTCCCTTAAGGCTTCACAATTATTAAGTTCTTTTTTTTCTTTTTCTTTTTCTTTTTTTTTAAGATCTTATTTATTTATTTGACAAAGGGGAATACAAACAGGGGGAGTGAGAGAGGGAGAAGCAGGCTTCCCGCTGAGCAGGGAGCCTGATGCCTGGCTGGATCCCAGGACTCCGAGATCATGACCTGAGCCAAAGGCAGACACTTAACGACTGAGCCACCCAGGTGCCCCAACAATTATTAAGGTCTTAACATTTTGCCTTTAGAGTTAAATGCTGTGATGTTACTTTTCTTCTATCTGCAGCCCAAAGACCATCACAGACATAATGTCACAGCTTCCCTGAATGGGACAGTGGTCTGCAGCATCTCACCTGGCCACCTCTTCCCTTTCTCTAATTCTACTGCTACACACATGTTTGTAACACACCCTTGTCCCTGCCTGAAAGTCTACAGAGGTTCCTGAGCTCCTAACTTCAGGCCTCTGTTTTGCTTTCGGAGAGTCTCTCTCCGTTGTGATTACAGAATCAGCTTTATCACTGCTCCCCGCTCCTTGGGGCTCATTCTGGCTCAGTCTCCTTGCTTCTACTCAACTGTCTGCTGTGGCCCTTTCTCTTATACTTACCTCCCCCAATTCTAACCACTTCTCAGCCTTTTCCCATAACATTTTTTTTTTTTTTTGCTTATTTTTACCCATTTTGATCCCGTTTCCTTTGAATTACCAGAACACATCTTATCTTTAGGCTGGATGATGATCTTGGCAGCTTTGGGAGAATGGGAAGAACCCTGGATTGGAGTCACATAAACCTGGTTCCAAAACAGGTTTGGACAATGTATCAGCTTTGGTCATTTTACCTATGCAAGTATTTGTAGCCTTTCTAAAACATCAAATGGGGATATGAATAAACAGTATGGAATGATAACAAATGTGAGCTTACCAACATGTCCTCAGATCCTAAATAGTACTTGAATTGGAACCTTAAAAATTGTTCTTAACTTTATATCTGCCTGTCTTCTTACTTTGGATTTGGGTACTGTGTTTTACATCCCTTTCTCCCCCCCCCAGAAGCCCCGGACATTGTTGTGTAAAAAAATGTGGCCAATAGATAAATCTGGACTAAAACTTCCATTTTAGAAACTTGGTCTAGAGTTTTCCAACAAGGCAAAGTAAAACTAGTCACATCTCAGACTTTGAAAATACCAAGAGTAGAAACAAATTACATCTTGTATAGAGAAACATACCAAGAGTAGAAACAAAGTTAAATCTTGTATAGAGAAACCTGAGGCTCACTAAAGTCCTTGGACAAATGTTATAATTTTACAGGAACTTTTCTACCCTGGCATAAACGCATCATGTATTATATATTGTATATAACGTATTATCATCATGTATATAATATATTATCATCATGTATTATATATATATATATATATTATATATATAAATATATATGGGCAGGTATTGTTCTAGCACTTTGCAAATATCCATTCACTTCACATTCACTATTTCCTAGGAGGGAGGCAGTGTTATTACGGCTATTTTACTGATAAGGAAACTAATCCAGGGAGGGGCTGGACAACATGCCCAAAGTTAACACAGCTAGGAAGGTTAGAGGTGGATTTGAAGCCAGGGAGGCAGTTGACCCCTAGAGACCCATACTCTTAACCAATAAGCTGTGATTCCTCTTTTGAACCTTTCATGTTTTTATACTCTTCTCCTTGTTTGGGCTTCTTTTATTGGCTGGCAAAACCAACATACAATAGTTATCAGTCATGGTGGTGCTCTGCGTCTTGACCTGTTGTGGGTGAGGCTGTCCAGCTCTCAAAGGGAAGGAGCTTCGTGGGACTATGGGATGGGAGAAAACATCTCTCTTATGGTGGGGTAGAGATCATTCCTTTCCTAAACAGTGAGTATTTTGCTCTGCCTCAGAGATTGAGAAAGCAGAATTGACATCACTGAGTCATTCTTTTAGTCAGCACCAAGAATCTCAAAATGCATATAAAAGCAGTGTCACAGCATAATTACCTCAGAGAACACATCTCAAATTGTGAGTGTGATAAGAGAGAATGATATTGAATTGGCCAGTTGACTTAATTCTGTTTTGCCAGTACTGAACTGTACTTTCCTGAATTGTAATTTTAGTTTTGAGACAGTTTAGCTACTCCTGAAGAAAGAACTTCATATTGTCAACATGTTCAAAAAAACCTGTTTTTCTAGAGCTTTACCATGTTTTGAAGGATGTCAGCACCATAGCATTGATGCCATCTGACTGAGGACAAAGGTCAGCTTCCACACACCCTTCCTTTTTTTTTCTTTAGATTTTATTAATTTATTTGACAGAGAGAGAGATCACAAGTAGGCAGAGAGGCAGGTAGAGAGAGAGGAGGAAGCAGGCTCCCCGCGGAGCAGAGAGCCCGATACGGGCCTCGATCCCAGGACCCTGAGATCATGACCTGAGCCAAACGCAGAGGCTTTAACCCAATGAGCCACCCAGGTACCCTACACCCTTTTTAAATGTTGGAGTGTTTCTGTTGGTTCTTTTACATAATAATATGGGTGTTGCAATTTATCAGGCATTTGCTCAGAGAACTTATGACTACTTCTGATGTTGTTACAGTGGGACGCGTTTCTTACCTGAGTCCTGTTGGTCTGGGATACTTATGGAGAAGGAAAGGCCTGCTAATTTCATATTGGTCTTTGAAGTCACATTTATGTATCATGAAAGGAACTCGTTTGATGAGCCATTTTTGTGTACAAATAATTTTAGAAGAAAATAGAAATGATTTAATTGTGAGGAGGATTTTAAACTCCAGAGTTTTGTTTTACAAATATAGACTCAAATGAGGCTTGAAAAGTCATTCTCTTATATTTGCTGAAACTCATATATATATGTTTTTAGTAGCTTTTCAGCTGAGGTCCACACTGTCACCCTGCTTCCTTAGGATGAAAAGGGGATGCTGACACCCTCCTATTCTGTATGTGGAAATGCCTGTGCTTTTGCTAACTGAATAGAATATTTCTATGTAAGTCTGAAAGTAAAGTGGCTGTTAATAATAAACGTATTAGAGGGTGTAGTTATCAGTCCACAAACTCAGATGGACAAGAAATGACACATTTTTAGGATTGCTTTGAGCCAACTGCGATCCTTCCCTAAACCTTCTTGTGTGCCAGATAGGAAGTTCAGTGTGACTGAGGATTCTCTTTCCTTCCTGTGTTGTGCAAAGGCCCCAGGGTCTTAAACAGCAGTGCTGTGTACTCTCTGCCCATCACTGGCCACCAGGGCAGTTTCTTTTAAGGATACCTATTCTCTGAGTCTGGATGTACATTTCTGGTCAGGAGGTTTTCCTTCTTTGCTTTGGGGCTGGGAATCTTTGCTGCGCCCAGGAGCCTTGGATTTGCCTTGCAGTCCTACTAGCCGTACAGAGTCCTCCCTCCCTTATCAACCTGGGTCTCACCATCTTCTGCTCCAACCTCCATCAGACTGTGCATGGATCCCATCCGTCGCAGGAACTCTGCAGGCTCTGATCTCCTCCCAGGATGTGGGAAAGCTTCCCTTTGCCTTTCTCCCCCAAACCACTGGCTTCACTCTCCCTTTCCTCCAGGACATCTGCCACAATGTCTTCAATGACAGCAGTTGTCTTCTACAGTTTATGTATTCGGCTCTGTCACAGATCAGCCCAGCACCAAGAGAGCACCAGATGTAGCCCTTGGCTAGGAATGGCAGGAGAGGAGGGTGAGGCAAAACAAAGGGAAAATAAAACCAACAAAATTTCTCTGTTAATTATCCTACCATTTTACCATTTACATAAATAAATATTCTTATCCTGGGCTTACCTGTACATATGATAGGCCATAAAATCCCACCATAATCCCATGAGGACACGTTTATTATCTTCATTTTACAGATGAAGAGTTGTCCATTTTCCCTTCCAGGCCATTCATAAGGCCAGTAAGGCGTAGGGTCAGCATTTTAGTTCAGACCTGTTCAGATTCCAAAGCCAATATGCCACAAATGTGAGGCAGAACCAGTTTCCTTTCAGTTCTTCTCTTTGTGAAGAAAGCATCTCCACCACTAGAATATTTCTGCCATGTTAATAGTATCGACTGAATCAGATGGTTTCTTCTTCTGGAGCTTCTGTGAGCTTTCTGCCTGCCGGAGATGTTTGTTCTTCCAACTTCTCTGGGACAGATTTTCCCGAAGGCATGCCTCATGAGGATGGGTGTGGTGTTTCAGCTCCGTGTAGGTCAGTGTTAGCCATTAGCATGCATCTGCTGGACCACAGGTGGCTGGGCCTCATCCCTGGAGGCCCTGATTCAGTGACTCTCAGGTGGCACCTGAGAATGTGCATTTTATCAAGTTCCCAGGAGATGTGGATGCTCCTGGTGGAGGGAACACGCTTGGGAGCCGGTGTTCCAAGTCATACTGGCCTCTCTCATTTAATCTGAGTGAGGAGGAAGAGAAGATGATTGTTCTGATGCCTCAGTGAATCAGGGATTTATCTCAGCCCAATATTGCTAACTGCTGTCAAGGTTTAACATAATCGTGTGTGTGTGTGTCTGTGTGTGTGTCTATGTCTATTTTTCAAAAAATTTATTTTTTTTATTTTTTATTTTTTAAAGATTTTATTTATTTGACAGAGAGAAACACAGCCAGAGAGGGAACACAAGCAGGGGGAGTGAGAGAGGCAGAAGCAGGCTTCCCACCAAGCAGGGAGCCCGATGTGGGGCTCGATCCCAGGACTCCGGGATCATGACCTGAGCCGAAGGCAGTGTTACAGTAGCTAAACATAACCCAGTTTTAATTTTTTTTCCTGGATTGTTTAATTATACCTAGACTGGACTGTCCTATAAGGACACAAAAGTGAAATGTAACAAGTTGAGGAAGGAGCACAGCATGTGATATTGTGTTCATCTGGTTAAATTCTTCTATAGGAACCAAAATGAGTATAGTATTTCAGCAATTTATGTTAAGAAGAGAAAATATAGCTTCCCAGTCAACTTTTCTTTCTTTCTTTCTTTTTTTTAAGATTTTATTTATTTATTTGACAGAGAGAGATCACAAGTAGGCAGAGAGGCAGGCAGACAGAGAGGAGGAAGCAGGCTCCCTGCTGAGCAGAGAGCCTGATGTGGGCCTCCATCCCAGGACCTGAGCTGAAGGCAGAGGCTTTAACCCACTGAGCCACCCAGGTGCGCCCCCCACCCCAGCCAACTTTTCATTTACAGCAGAGTACCCCAGTATAGTTTAATTTTTAATCTACATTTTAATATACTTAAGCAAACCAGGCTACTTTTAAATGGTATTAGACAAGAATAAAATTTTTATTAAATAAATTGGATTTAATTAAATAACATGAACTTCCTGTTAAATGTAAAAGCCCAAAATTCTTTTCTTTTACTTTAAATTTATTTTATTTTTTCAGTGTTCCAAGATTTCATTGCCCATGCCCCACACCCAGTGCTCCATCAATACGTGCCCTCAGTACCCACCACCAGGCTCTCCCATCCCCCCACCCCCTTCCCTCCAAGTCCCTCAGTTTGTTTCTGTGTCCAAAATCTCTGATGTTTCATTTCTCTCCCCAAATCACCCCACTTCCCATTTCTTTCCTTCTCCTACTATTCTCTCTATTACCCCTCATGCACCACAAGTAAGTGAAACCATGTGATACTTGACATTCTCTACTTGGCTTATTTCACTCAGCATAATCTCTTCCAGTCCAGTCCATGTTGCTACAAAAGTTGGATATTCATCCTTTCTGATGGAGGCATAGTATTCCATTGTATATAGGTACCACATCTTCTTTATCCATTCATCTGTTGAAGGGCACTTTGGCTCTTTACACAGTTTGGCAATTGTGGCCATTGCTGCTATGAACATTAGGGTACATATGGCTCTTCTTTCACTACATCTGTAGCTTTGGGGTAAATACCCAGTAGTGCAATTGCAGGGTCATAGGGTGGCTCTATTTTTAATTTTTTAAGGAATCTCCACACTGTTTTCCAAAGCGGCTGCACCAGCTTACATTCCCACCAACAGTGTAAGAGGGTTCCCCTTTCTCCGCAGCCCCTCCAACACTTGTTGTTTGCTGACTTGTTAATTTTGGCCATTCTGACTGGTCTAAGGTGGTATCTCAGTGTGGTTTTGATTTGAATTTCCCTGATAGCTAGTGATGCTGAACATTTTTTCATGTGTCTATTAGCCATTTGTATATCTTCTATGGAGAAGTGCCTCTTCGTGTCTCTTGCCCATTTTTTGATGTGTTCCTCTTCTTTTTGGGTGTTGAGTTTGAGTAGTTCTTTATAGATCTTGGATATCAGCCCTTTGTCTGTAGTGTCATTTGCAAATATCCTCTCCCATTCCTTGGGTTGCTCTTTGTTTTGTTGACTGTTTCCTTTGCTGTGCAGAAGCTTTTTATTTTGATGAAGTCCCAAAAGTTCATTTTCGCTTTTGTCTCCTTTGCCTTTGGAGACGTGTCTTGAAAGAAATTGCTGTGGCCGATGTAAAAGAGGTTACTGCCTATGTTCTCCTCTAGGATTTTGATGGATTCCTGCCTCACGTTGAGGTCTTTGATCCATTTCGAGTTTACCTTTGTGTGTGGTGTAAGAGAATGGTCTAGTTTTATTCTTCTATACGTAGCTGTCCAATTTTCCCAGCACCATTTATTGAAGAGAATTTTTTTCCACTGGATATTTTTTCTTGCTTTGTCAAAGATGATTTGACCATAGATTTGTGGGTCCATATCTGGACTCTCTACTCTGTTCCATTGGTCTATTTGTTTTTGTGCCAGTACCATGCTGTCTTGGTGATCATAGCTTTGTAATAAAGCCTGAGGCCAGGTAATGTGATGCTCCCAGCTTTGTTTTTCTTCTTCAACAATTCCTTAGCAATTCAGGGTCTTTTTTGGTTCTGTATAAATTTTAGGATTGTTTGTTCCAACGCTTTGAAGAATGTTGGTGGAATTTTGACTGGAATGGCGTTGAAAGTATAGATTGCTCTGGATTTATTCTTCCGATCCATGAGCATGGAATGCTCTTCCATCTTTTTGTGTCTTCTCCAGTTTCTTTCATGAGTGTTCTGTAGTTCCTTGAGTACAGTTCCTTAACTTCTTTGGTTAGGTTTATTCCTAAGTATCTTATGGTTTTTGGTGCTATAGTAAACGGAATCAATTCTCTGATTTCCCTTTCTATATTTTCATTGTTAGTGTATAAGAATGCAACTGATTTCTGTGCATTGATTTTGTATCCTGCCACATTACCGAATTGTTGTATGAGTTCTAGTAGTTTGAGGGTAGAGTCTTTTGGGTTTTCCACATAGAGTATCATGTCATCTGGAAAGAAAGAGAGCTTGACTTCTTCTTTGCCAAGTTGAATGCCTTTTATTTCTTTCTGTTGTCTGATTTCTGTTGCTAGTACTTCTAACACTATGTTGAACAGTAGTGGTGAGAGTGAAAAGCCCAAAATTCTTTAACGTATGAAATGAACTATGTAGCATACTATTTAATAACTTAATCTAAAATAAAAATACATTACTTTTATCAAATGGCATAAAAATTATTTGTACCTCCGGGGGTGTTGGAGAGATTAAATAATCCTAGGAAAGGCATTCAGGACTCAGAAAAGGAAGGGTAATCTTGCTGTAGGCATACAGTCTCCTTTTCATGCACATGTGTGTGTGTATGTATGTATGTGTTACTGTTCCTTTCTTCTCTTTTCTTTGGCTGGTGGGATATATATACATACCTTTGAAAACCTGTTGGGCATAAGGCACATAAGCTGAATTCTTAATCGGAGAAGGTTTTTCATTAGGCTTTTGGGAGAGCACTCTTTTAAATGCCTCCTCTTTGAGTTAGGGCTTCACACCCAGAGGTTGGAGACCTGACTATGGGCATGGGGAAGGTGGTTTGGAAGCCCACAGCTGGGCTTGTCTATAGACCTTTTGCTAAGGAATAAGGGATCTTCCTAGTAATACGTGGTTAAGCCTATTTTACCAGGATGGGAGGCCATATTGGAATCGGGGACATTTCAATAAGGTAGGTATTCACCTTAATGTTTTCCATTCTTGAATCTTTGTTCAATATTAGATAGCTTTTGGGATTCAGGATTCATGATTTGGGATTCTCACTCTTTTTCCTTCCTTTCTTCCTTACTAACAATAGCTAACAGAACCTATTCATCAGTGTTCCCTGGGAACAGATTAAATTTGTTTTTTTTTTTACCCCATGCAAAACTCTTTGTTGGCCCTTTAGGCCTGCTCCAATAATATCACTATTCCTTAACTGGGCACTAAAAGTGTCATGGTAAGGTCCCAATCTCTGTTCCTTGTCAAGGCTTAAAATTTGCTCTCTCCTAATATGTACTGTGTTTTGGTTACCGCTCTGCTCATTTTTCTTTGGCAACTTCTTGCCTCTATTCTGACCAAGAATGACAGTCTTAGGTGTTTTGTCTTCCAAATTCTTCTTCCTTTATGAGAATGAATATTTCACTCTTGGTTAAATTCTGCTGGGATTGGTACCTGTTTGTATAATGTACATTTCTGCCACTGGATTGTGAATTCTTGGATAATCATCCTTGTGACTCCTGCTTCTAGAACAGTCAATGCTGCATTTTTAAAGATACAGAATGCCTTCATCTCTATTATTTCATTTAGTCTCCACAGCACTTCTGTGAGGGTGACATTTGGCTTGTACTGAAAACAAAGAGACTAGAAGAAATCTCAAGATATATAGAAAAATAGCATTATTTTTCTTGCAGCATTGCAGAATGAATAGCAAACCATGACATCCAGCCAAAGCAATTTGGCAAGCAAACTGTAGTAACAGAACAGAGTTTGAAAATAGTTGTTGGTATAATCCGAGGAGAGGTCATTCTTAGTACCTGGGGTTAAGAAGTTTTCTGGCTTACTAACATTGACTGTAGGTGGAGATGTCATGGCCAGTGGTGTCTTTTGAAACCTGTGAGGAAATTTACCATATTCTGAAGAGCATTGTCTGATCTGTAAATGACAATGGACTCCATATGATCATGAAGAGTAGGGTATGGCCATTTGGAGTAGGCTGATCTCATTAGAGGCTAGGAATGCTAACCAGCATTAGGTAAAGAAAAGAAATTCATACAAGGAGAAGTCAAGGAAAGAGAAGTTTATTGCTTTTAAAATTAATCAGAGCAAAATTTTTTTTTTTTGGCTTATATTCCTTTATTTCTAATGCAGGAAGGCAGTGTCTTAGCAAGATCCCTAGGACACCTGGACTACATCATGTATATGACTTTGAATAAACCTCTTTGTTTCTTAGAGTCTCATGGTCAAAATGGGTTAATGAAATGTGTCCTATAGGGGACCTTGTGAAAATAATATGAGGCAATGTATATTAAAGTACTGTATACAAATAACATAAAAAACTTCTGAACTGCTTGTTTTTTTTTTGCTAAAGGTATAGCAAAATGCTATAATAATTTTAAAATTATATTTCTATTGTTTTGCTTGCATTTCCTTAAATACCTACACTTTTAAAATGCGCTTTCTGTTTTGGTTCTCTCAGGACCTTTCTGGGGCTATATTTGAGTATGGCAATGTAGGTTCTTATGCTTGGGTCCCTGCTGCTGGCCTGTTTCTGCACAGATACCTTCTGTGTGCTGCCTAGTATGGGCTGAATTGTGTTCCCCCAAGATTCACATGTTCAAGTTCTAACCCCAGGACTTCAGAATGTGACTATACTTAGAGAGAGATGGGGTCTTTAAAGAGATGATTAAAGTAAGGTGAGGTTATGTGGGTGGATTCTAACCCCATTTGACTGGTGTCCTTATTAGAAGAGGAGATTAGGACACAGATTTAATTTATAGACATTAATCTCACCTCTATCTTGACTAATACTTATTCTATAATGAGAGCAGAAACAGTATTCTTTTTATTTAGGATTCTTTCAGTAAAGACAAAACTTGACTTTGACTTTGATTAATTTGGGGAACTATCTTGAGTGCCTGTGGAGTAATTAAGTTGATTGCTCAGGATGGTTTATGGAATCGTTCTTGTTGGACTGAGCATATAAATTATGCTACAGAACCATTTCCAAAATTAAATTGAGGTTTTGATAAGACACATAAACACTTTGCAACTAAAGTTTCAGTATAGCAGTAATTCTCTTAGGGCTTAACGTGTTTATTTTCTTATCTTTGCATTCAAATGATTTCTTCCTAATCCAACTTAAACTAACTAGCTAACTAACTACCTAGACAAAAAATTTCTCAATTAATTATTACCTTTTTTTTTTTGTTGGGTTTACTCTTACATCAAGCATAATAGGGTATGTAGTTCATGTGACACATACTGTATTTTCATATGTCTTCAGGCTTTTCTAAGACTTTGTTAGCTATTCTTTATTTTTCTGAGAACACTGAGATTGGGTCTGAAAATTGGGGATTTCCAATAAGGAAATTGGTTGGAGTGTATGTTCTTTGTAAGAAAAATTTTTAACCACACATTTCCAAAGTGAGACATTCTATTGTAGCAGACTGAAGATGGCCACAAAATCTTAACTATTTTTCCTGTTAAGAAGTGGGTCTGTGTCTCCTACTTTTGAACCTGGCGAGGTCTGACTGCTTTGAGCAGAACACAGTGGAAGTGATCCCCTGCCAGTTTCTGGGTCCAAACCCTAAGAGACTAGAAAGGTCTATTTCCAGTCTCCCGGAACAATCACTCTTGGAACCCTGATCTACTATATAAGAGCTAAGACTACCCTGAGACTGCCCTGATGTAAGAAACCCCAGGCTAGCCACATAGAGAGGTAGCAGGGGGAGACACCAGTGGGAGACACCAGTGTTGGCCAATCCCCGGCTATTTCATTCATCCCATTTTGGTTCTACATGTGTGAATAAGGAATCCAGACAACCTCAACCTCTAGCTGAATATCACCAAATGACTGCAGCTGACACCATGTGAAGAAGGAGAATGGCCCAATTTGAGTCCAGTTCTGATTGTGATCCACAAAATAATGAAAAAAATAACAAAATAAGTAAATTTTAGGGGTAGTTCATCATATAGCCATAGGCAACTGAAACTTTAATCTAAAGACTTACATAAGGATGATATAAACTTCTTGAAAAATGCTTATTTATAATCATGTAAAGTTAATTTCTGGCAAAAGCTAAAACCTTCTAGCTTGACTGACTTGGACAAATTTAATCTTCTGTTTGAGTATTTTTAACTATTCACAAAAAATGTATCTGAATGCTTTTATCAAGAATAAATGTTGAATTTTTAAAAAAAGATTTTATTTTTTTAGAACAATTTTTGGTTCACAGCAAATTGAGAGTAAGGTACAGAGAGTTTTCACTTACTCCCCACCCCCACACATGCCTGGCCTTCCCCGTTATCAACATACCCAACCACAGTGGTGTGTTTGTTATGATTGTTGAATCTATGTTGACACATTCTAACCACCCATACATAGTCCATAGTTTACACTAGGGTTCACTCTTAGTGTTGCACAGTCTATGGGTTTGGACAGATGTATATGTAACCACTGCGATGATGTCATACAGAGTGTTTTCACTGCCTTAGCAATCTTCTCTGCTCCACCTATGTATCCTAACCTTCGCCAAACCCTGATCTTTTTACTATCTTTGTAGTTGTGCATTTTTTAGAATGTCATATAGTTAGAATCCTACAATAGGCAGGCTTTCAGATTGGCTTCCTTCACTTAGTAATATGCATGTGAGTTTCCCCCATATCTTTCATGGTTTGATCACCCGTATCTTTTTAGTGCTGAATAATATTTCATTGTCTGGATGTACCACAATTTATTCATCCATTTATCCCATGAAAGACATCTTGGTTGCCTCTAAGTTTTGGCAATTGTGAATAAAGTGACTCTAAATATCTGTATGCAGGTTTTTGGGTGAATAGAAGTTTTTATCTCCCTTGGCTAAATAACAAGAAGTGCAATTGCTTAATAGTACGGTCAAGATATGTTTGGTTGTTTAAGAGACTGCCAAACTGTCCTCCAAAGTGGCTGTACCATTCTGGCTTCCAACCAGCAGTGAGAGTTTGTGTTGCTACACATCTTCGCCAGCATTTGGCGTTGTCAGCGTTCTGGATTTGGGCCATGAGAATAGGTGTATAGTGGTATCTCACTCTTGTAATTTGCAGTTTCCTGATGACATGTGATATAAAGCATAGTGGTTTTTAAAATGTATCCTTTGTTCTCTTTAAAAAAATTAAGTAGTTTTCAGATATTGTATTTTATTTTTCAGTAAAATGAAATGTAATGGTGCTACAAATACAGATCTCCATTTTGTAACTTGTTTGAATAAAAACTGTGTAGTGTGTAATATAGGATAAGCAAGGAAAATGGGGATAATAATGAAATGTGCCTTCTTTTATGGATAGTGTTTTGACTTCAAATGGGATTATTTGTCTATTATTTATAGAATCATTTTATAAAGTTAAAATATCCAGACGTATAGAGAAAAGAATTCTCTTTAGATGTCTCGAAATAGAAACGTAATGTATTAAAGATCAATTGATGTCTTATGTTTCCATCAGTGGTGTAAATTAAGATTTAGTTGATAATATAATTGAGACCTCACAAAATACTGAATAGCATTTTCCTTCAAAGTTGGGATTTTGCTATATTTTCCATTTGATAAATTACTCTTATGCATCGAGGAGCTAATAAAGAATTGTTTTTATAATAAGCATTTTCTCTTTTCTTTTTCTGATGTCTTATGTCAATGGAAAAGCACCCCCAAAATAAGTGCTGCTTCTTATCATTGTGCAAATGTGATTCCAGAGTGCATGTCTCTGTCCTAATCACTGACGTTATTTGGTTATCAAAGCCATACACAGTTCATGATTTGACTTTCATCCTTTCCAGACTTATCCATGATATTGGTCTGGCCTTGAAAACATTAGAATGGCCTTTGTTTGATATTCAACATGTAATTTCAGGAAGACGTGTTCATTTTGAAGATTGAGACTGAGTGTTAGTGTGATTGAAGAGTCTTAACAAAGCCTAGGAATAGAACTAGAGTTTCTTAGAGTGCCTATGGGCAGAATAGGTTGGGTCAGCGATAAAATAGCTGAGGGCGTATTTGTACATGTGATTGCGTGTGTGTGTGTGTGTGTGTGTTTGTATGTTCAATTTTCTTCCCTATAGTGGACAAAAACTTTGTTTATTTTCAACAAACATCTTTTTTTTTTTTTGACTTAAATTTTAGTCACTTAACATGCAGTGCAATATTGGTCCCTGGAGTAGAATTCAGTGATTCATCATTTATATACAACACCCTGTGCTCATCACATCAAGTGCTCTCTCCAAAAGCACTCTTTAAAGAGATTATTTCCAAAAGAAATCCTTACCATATTTTTTTTAAAGAATTATTCTACACTTGATATTTGGCAAATAATTTCCTCCAATCAGCTGTTCCTAATAAAGAGACAACAGGCCATATGTTCTGTGACAAATTGGACTTGTTTTAGCAGCGGGAGTTACATGACCTGGTTTGGAAGTAGCAGAACATGAAGAGATTAGGTGGCACCTGCCCTCAGTTAACTTCCTCCTCCTGTGTGAGGCCATTTTTCTATGTTAAGTTCATATAGTAATAACACAATCGTAATGTTTTCAAAATAGAGATTAAGTTACTTTCTGAGAAGTGTGTCCAGGATTTCATGCTGCTTTCTGCCATCATCAGTGAGTGAATAGATTTTGTGCAGTTTCTGTAGACAGCTTCCTCTGCAGAAGGAGTTATTGTATTTATTTGATTTCTCTTCTTACGGTAAGTATCGCGAGGTATGGTGGGGAGGCAGCTGGTCTGTAGGGGGTCCTGATGATAAAAAGGTAGATGCCACTGGATCGGGGCTCTGGGAAATCCTAACTGTCCTGGCAGGGTGTCCTAAACTAACTGGGGGGTCTTAGAAGAGGGGGTGTTTCTCACAAGGATCCACTGCAGAGGTAGTCCAAATTCACTCTGTGGGCAACACCATTCCAAGAGTCGTCACACTGTTTACACTCACCGTGGAATAGACCTTAAACAACATGAGAGAGCAAAAGATTGCTTCTGACCTCAATAAACAAAAATTTAAAGCCATTTCGGAGTGGAAAATGGATAGGTTTTTCCCATGGAAAGGTAGGCATACAAAACCCCAGTTCTTAGTTACTAAATTAAATATCTTTCAGTCTTGATCTTTATGGAGATCATCATATGAATACTCATGTTCACAATTCTGATTTTTTTGTGTGAAATACTTTCTCATTAATGCATCCTTAAGAATGTTTGCTAAAAACTTCCATTTCCAAGAAAGCTCTGGGAAGTTCCTTTTCTACCTAAGGTATCCTTAGAAACGTCCTTGCTTGCTTTACCTCTAGCTGCGAAGTTGGTGAGACTCCATGACTCCTGATCATATTATCCCACCCTCCTGCTGCTATTTTTGCCACTTCTCTTAGTGCACCCCCCTACAGCCTGATGCCCACATGATAAATCCGGCAGCTGTCGTCATGCAGTTGGCCCCGCCACCTCCCCCAGCCTCGTGCTGTCAGGAGTGTGCTCAAGGGACCAGTGATGCTGAAGAATTTCTCAGGTCATCTGCACTGACCTAGAAAACCAAAGAGGTTCTAGCTTTTGCCCACGGCTGGAGGCAGCGACCCAGCTCTGCTTAGCGTGGCTAAAGCACTCAGCAGCCCGAGACACGGTTCGGACGGCCACCCCAAAGTCAGGATGTTGTGAGAGGGGCAATCTGAGTTCTCAAACTTGATATAAAACCCCGAATGACCCCAACTGACACTTCCCCTTTCTTGTTCTTTGGTGACACAGCTAAAACTCTATGATTCGGTTTTGGAAAACACACAACTCACTTGAAATTATTTTCCAAAAGGTAGGATGCGGCAAGTGGCACAAAGAGCCAAAAGGACCTCAGTGAGCAGAATGTAGGCTCTCTTACTTTTTGTTTGCAGCTTCCCACTCCCATAGGAAAATCGACTAGGAACGCGGATGGGGGCTAATTCCTTCTCCTGGCAGCTGAGCCGTAATCTGGCCTCTCTTTCTTTACTGAGCTCGCACTTGCTGGAGACATTTTAATGTCTTAATGAAAGGACAGGGAAATTATCACTCACTGATTTGTGTTTTTAAATTTGGAGTTTCTAAATTAAGCCTGCTTAACGATACAGGCATGCCCACTTCCAGGACTAGATGTTCGGCTCCTACATTTGATATGCCACCTTGAGGGTTTCCTGTGAGGTAATTATCAGGCCGGGATGAGCTAATCTCCCCTAGAATAGTACACCTGCCTCATTCTGCTAACAAATAGGCCCCTGCCTTCTAGAGACTGCCTGACCTGACTTATTATATCTCTCCCATCGGCAGAAAGACTCATATCATCACTGGGCCAAAGGTGAATTGCCTAGAGACAAAGTTGGAATGAATTTTTTGCAGTCCCATTTCGCCAGACATTCAAACCACTTCATTCTGAAGAGTGGAGACCTTTAACTCTGTCACATATTTATATATGCTTATAAGGCCAGGGAAGGGTCTTTCTGCAGATCTGCTCTCAGTGAATGTTTCAAAATAGGATGCCAGAAGGAACCGGGTCTGCCTCTCAAACCTTTGTTCTCCAATGTTATTATTCTGAGAAAAAAGAAACACTGTTGCTGGTGGTTTAGTTTACTTGCATTTTGGAAGTTGCTTGTGGATGCTTTTTCATGTGGCAGTTGGTGCAGAATTTCAAGTCCGAACCCAGGCCGGAGCTGGAGTGGGGCTGAGGGCCGCTCCAACGTCTGTCAAATCCCCGGAAAAAAAAAAAAAATTAAGATTTTCTCACTGATGCCTGTTTTCCATATAAAATGTGGCTTTGTTTTGTTTTGTTTTGTTTTTTTTATAGTTTTTCTTATTCCCTACAGCAAAAGAGGCTAATATTCATTTAAAACCCAATAACAATTAAAACCCCCAATAACAATTAAAACCTACAATGAACAACTGCTCTAGCTTTGTTTATTGCATGCATAAATAATCATACTTCAATGAACATGTTAGTATCTATGATCTCTTCCCCGATTAAGGTTGCCTCGAGACTGCTTGCTTTGGCTACTGTAAATGTGACATGAATTACGCTCAGGAAAATGTGTCTAACGTGCTGGGTTTGAAGTAAATTATTTTCTTCTAATATACCTACACAACTGTCACAAGGAATTACATTGCAGATTTAGTGATGTTAAGTGTCAATTGTAATTTGGTGACAGCCATTTTATTGGCTATGCATATCGCTCTGCTAGGACTGCTTCTCAGTATGGAGGCCACCGTATCATTAAAAACCAGTGATCCTTCACTGATGACATAATTTGACTGGCAGAGAGAGGAGCAGAGAGGGGCTTGCTTCCACCTGCACAGAATCTGCTGTATGTCAGAGATGAATTTGCCTTCAAATTAGAAACAGCACTACAGATGAGGGGCTGTGATTTTGCTTGCGTTCTTTTAAGGCGTTTTTCTGGAATGGTTACTGAGCAGCTGATAGAAGTCTCCTTTAATATGTCAAACATATATATTATGCAGCCTGTAAACATTTCAAATATTTTTAGGCAGAGCTTACGGTGAGTTATCTACAAAACCGTTTCAGCTGAACTGAGCCACATGTATTTCTGCACACTCATCTATCCATTCTTTTGTCTACAACTCTGTCTTTGGCATAGGTTCCAAGAATAAAAATTTATGTGATAAAATGGTAAGCGGAAAAAAAAAAAGCCCAACAAAAAACAACTGAGATCTAGTATGAGCTTGGGGCTCCGGCAGGTAGGATAAATCATCAGAGCTAGGTAAAAATTTACAGGAGGAACAGAACTATAATCATACATCCTGAAAATTTTATAAACTGACAATTCAAGTTATGTGTTTTATGCTAATATACATTGTGGTAGGGTCTAATAAACTGTGGCTCACTCATAAATAGTAGAAAAGCTGATGGCACTCACACCAAGCACACACACAGGCTCACACACATTCTGTACTTATGCAGGAAACAGGAAATAGAGTCCAAGACTTTCTTAGCAAATTTAAATCAATATAACTGCATTCCATTTTCAGTATTTAAATTAAATTTCTTGCTGCAAGGCACTGTAAAGAACAAAGCAAAGTACCTTAAAAGAAAGTGTATCGCTCATAATTTTACCTCATTTCACACCTATTTGACAGCTTCTCTTAGCCAATTGGTTTCATTGAAAATGCTGACAATATTCACCTATTAGAGTCCTGCCCTTCTATGTGGAGACCATTCCTCTTAGATACACTTCATTAGCTTTCAACATGGAAAAATAACTTTTTCTCTCCTTACACCACTGACACTTGCCACTATTTTTCCCTTCTCTTAACACAGCACTTATTTATTTATTAAGAAAAGAAAATTTCCAGGAGCCAAGGTGCCCTTCAACAGACGAATGTATAAAGAAGATATGGTCCATATATACACAATGGAATATTACGCCTCCGTCAGAAAGGATGAATAGCCAACTTTTGTAACAACATGGACTGGATTAGAAGAGATTATGCTGAATGAAATAAACCAAGTAGAGAAAGTCAAGTATCACATGGTTTCACTTACTTGTGGTGCATAAGGGGTAATATAGAGGACAGTAGGAGAAGGAAAGGAAATGGGAAGTAGGGTAATTCGGGGAGGGAAATGAAACATGAGAGACTTTTGACTCAGAAACAAACTGAGGGTCTTTGAAGGGAGGGGGTGGGGGGACGGGAGAGCCTGGTGGTGGGTACCGAGGGCACCTATTGATGGAGCACTGGGTGTGGGGCATAAACAATGAATCTTGGAACACTGAAAAAATAAAATTAAAAAAAAAAAGAAAGTTTCCAGAACAATAAATAGCATAAATTATTCAGCCAATTTCAGTCCAGCCACATAAATCATACTCAGGCAGACAAGCTCCTTATGACAAATGCTTTGTCTAAGAGAAATACACCACTGAAGGTTTAATCAGAGGCGCTAAACATTTCAGACTTTCCCGTTTTTATTCTTGGCTAGCAAAACTCTATTTCTCTGTCTACAGAGGCTCTTCAGAATGCTCTTTTTTCCCCATGAGAATATTGAGACCATTTTTATCCACAGTAGGGAGGAGGGTGTTAATAAAAGTGCACTTTTCTGAAGAAAAATTCAAATGGGGGTTGGCAAATCTTCTCAATTCTGGAAAGCATATTTCAGGGCCAACTGTGGATATGTTAATAGTTTTTCACATGATGGGCCATCAAGTCCTACTTTTTGAAACTGGTCAGGGTGTTCCCACATCCACCAAAAAAAAAAAAAAAAAGAAAGAAAAGAAAGAAAGAAAGCAAGTGGAATTTGGAAACAGGATGAATCCAGAATCGTTGGTAGAATCAGAAGACGCTGCTTCCTGTTTCATCTTGTCATTGGCTCCCAAGGCTTCTGCCACTTATGTTTTTTAACCGAAGCTTCCTCCTTTACTGCCTTATTAATATAAATGGGCCTCATAAAAATGCTTGATTACAGCTCAGTAGGCTAAAATGTGCCCATAAAAAAATCTTTTTTTGGCAAGTTTCAAATAATGGTGATATTTTTTCCAGTAAAAGGAATGAAATCTTAACTCCCCTAATAAATTGCCAGCTTCTCCCCTTAGTTATCATTTAACTAATTTTTGGACCATCAGTGATTCAAGGCATGTACATATGTTATTAGGGACATCAGATATTTGTGAGGAATCTTAAAGTTTCGAATCCTCGAAACTTAAAATTTAGGTCCACACTTGATCTGGAGAACCATTTCCTCTAAGTAGAAAGCTTCTACTCTACAAAAAGCAGTGCCTGAGGTGTTTTTGTCCTGTTTCGTTTTGTTTACTCTTGACAACAGAAGGCATGCCACTCACTGAAGAAATCCAATGATTTCATCACTGAAAACGGTCACGACTGAGCGAAGAATAGCCGGTTTCCTCAGCCAGTTTTAGTCCAAAAGGGGACTGTGTTGTCCACAGTTAAAACCACTTAGGAAACACTGCGAGAAGGTGGGAATAAGCTGGTTGTGCAAGTGGCAGAGGAAACAGGGGCTGTAGTTTTGGAGAAGGGCAGAGACAATGTCACGGAAGCTTTGTCTGCACCAGTGGTCCCCCAACTCTTGCTGCCGAAAAGCTGCCTCAGCCGCCCAACCCCCCGCCCCCCCAGCATATGTGAAGGCACTCCTCCAGTGAAGCCAGAAGAGAAGACATGACCTGGAACACAGCACGACTTCCCTCTGGGCCTGTTTTCCGCGGTAGTTTCTGGACTCAGTCTTGCTTACCTTACAAGCTCTGAGTGAATTGTGGCCACAGCAGCTGTGGCCGTGGGCCTCGTGACTAAGTATTCCTTTCCGATATACATGTGGCACTTTGCCATCCAAAGGTACAGCACATGGATCTCCTGAGTAACATGCATCAAGTTTATTTTCTGACTAGTAAATGAATAATTTTTTCTGACTCAATTGGGAATGAAAGGAAAATAACCTGCCTTTGGACCTATCCCAAGATCTGATTCCTTTGGAGCGGTTCATGCAATTTAACAACAACCCAGTCATCAGAGAGCTCTGGTCTAGGTGTATAGCCCCCTAAAAGCCTTGATGAGGGAACTCTGGATCCACAGGGGCTAAGACAAGAAGTAGGTAACTTTGAGCAAGCTCCAGGGAGAAACTTGAGCTCAGCAAATGTCAGTAAGATTCCAAGCACTCTATTCTAGACAGACTCATTTAAATCCCTCAGTTTTTAGGAGATAATAACACAAGGCATTCTTAGAAATGATTCGGTTGTGATGATAGTCCTAGCTTTGTCTCCACTTGATTATACCTATCATCTCTTCTCTTTTCCTTCCTTCCTTCCTTCCTTCCTTCCTTCCTTCCTTCCTTCCTTCCTTCTTTTTTTAAAGATTTTATTTATTTGACAGACAGAGCCACAGAGGGATCACCAAGCAGGGGGAGTGGGAGAGGGAGAAGCCGGCCTCCTGCCGAGCAGGGAGCTCAATGCAGGTTCTATCCCAGGGCCCTGGGATCGTGACCTGACCTGAGGCAGACGCTTAATGACTGAGCCACCCAGGCGCCTGCCTCTCATCTCTTCTGCCAGGGTGTTGGTGAATATATAAGAAATTGGGAGGAAGCTATAGCAAATTAGTGAGGAACCTAAAGAAAGCAAGTGCAAGGATTGGGATCTTACACTAAGAAGAATTCGGAATTTTAAATGAAAGGAAAAAAGTCAATGCGGTGCAGAATATTGTGACATTTTCAGTGATCAATTGCTCTTCCTGAACTTAGTTTCTCTTAGACCAAGTCATCATTGTCTGCACGTAGAGTGAGCCTACATCTTGATTTGCCCAGGACAATCCCAACTTATGTTAGTTGAGCAAGTTAGTTATAAGTAATATCCTCTTGTTTCCTTAAAAGTGCCCTGGCTTGAGAGATAAATTATATAGCGATCCTAAACATAAACAAAGCTCCCTTTAAAGTTAATAGATTTGTATAAAGGATGAAAGGGGAAATACTTTGATTTGGTTCTCAAGTCTGGTTTCCCTGATGTGAGAGAGAGAGAGAGAGGAGAGCAGGCAGAGGACATGGAAACAGAGCAAGCCACGCCCCTAGATGGTAATACACTCAGGCCTACGTCTGTCTGTCTTTCTCTCTTTCTTTCTTTCTTTCTTTCTCTCTCTCTCTCTTTCTTTCTTTCTCTCTCTCTCTCTCTCTTTCTTTCTTTCACGATTTTATTTATTTGACGGAGAGAAACACAGCCAGAGAGGGAACACAAGCAAGGGAAGTGAGAGAGGGAGAAGCAGGCTTCCTGCTGAGCAAGGAGCCCAATGCGGGGCTCAATCCCAGAACTCCGGGATCATGACCTGAGCTGAAGGCAGAGGCTTAACCACAGAGCCACCCAGGAGCCCCAGGCTTGCATCTTTCTTGTGGTCATTAAGTCCTTTGTCTTTCTTCCTTAGGTCTTCCATGAGGAAATTTTGAAATATTTTCAGATGAACAATTTAGAACTCCAAATAATTTCAGATTTTCTTCAGATTTCTAGTTACAATATTCAGAAAAAAGTAAGGAACTGGATTTCATACGGCTCACTTAAGTTAACTAGGAAGTTGGGATTGGAATCATATTTCACTTTGTTCCACTATGAGAATTATCTTGAGTAGTGTATTAGACAGATGCTAGCCTTCTGAGAGTAATCAATAATGAATCATAAGTAGGATATGACCAAGAGATTCAATTTTTGTGTGATTTTGGAGAAGTTCTGATTCTGCCAAAGTTAAAGGAAAATGCCAGTAAGTTAACTGAAGAAACAACATGATTAACAAATGATTAATTTGTAAACATGGATATTACTTATTTTTAAATATTTAAGCATGATTTTTCATAAAATTTGAAATTTCAATTAATCATACTACTTACGTTAAGTCTTTAGAAGTTAAAAATTACACTTCATTGACTGACAAATTTTTTTTTGATTAAACACAGGCTGATTAATGTGAGATTGCTATGAATAATGATTTTTAGAGTATTTTTCTTAGCAAAGTATGCACTGATAATTACTTTAAAAATGTATACATGAAGTGATACATTTCCCGTCTTTAGAAAAATAGGAAATGTAGAGTACTGGTATGTTTTGCTAGGAATATTATCTTCCATTTTGGTTCACTTATATTTCATGTAACAAAACTTTAAATTGTTAATTGAGGAAACACCTGTTTTACCTGCTTTTCTTAAGCACACTGGATGGATATCGGATGCCTTGCAGCAAAACTCTCATTAAACCAAGGATCCTGTGATATGCACTACAATGGCTGAATTATTGCATCGAAGAGAATATCATACTAAAATTTCACTGTGTCGCGATCCTCAGGGACTTTGCTTTAGAAT
Organism: Spilogale gracilis; assembly: GCA_004023965.1. NCBI lineage: Eukaryota > Metazoa > Chordata > Mammalia > Carnivora > Mephitidae > Spilogale > Spilogale gracilis. The sequence continues at coordinate 79,061 of PITA01001015.1, forward strand.
TACTTGTAAATGGAACCATTTTATAAAAACATCCTTCTGAAGCTTCAGGATTTCACAGAATTGGATAAGAAGAGATACTTTGTTATAGATAAGGAATCAATTTGGAGATAAAAAATATTAGAAACAAATGAACATTTCTAGGGCATATTTTATTTAACCTCTCTATAAACTGCCTGGAGAAGCGTAGATGACAGAAATGCCCAAACCCAAATGCACTATTATTTTCTTGTACCAATGGGCATAGTGTCTTCCCTTGGCATGGGCATTGATGTGTGAGTGCCATGCGACCCGAGCCAGCTCAGTCAGAGTACTTTGAGTACTGGGCTAGAAACATTTTCTTTAAGAAAGTTTGCCCATCATTGCAGTTGAAACCATCACATTACCCTAGGAGGAGACTGTTTTATAATGGTCTTATTGGATACTCTTAGGATAATTATACTGATAGCATTTGCTATGGGGTTTATATCAGGGGATGGTCCGTTGTGGAATTTTCAAGATTTTTTTTTTTTAAGATTTTATTTATTTGACACAGAGAGAGAGATCACAGGTAGGCAGAGAGAGAGAGAGAGAGAGAGAGAGAGAGAGGAAGAAGCAGGCTCCCTGCTGAGCAGAGAGCCTGATGTGGGCCTCGATCCCAGGACCCTGAGATCATGACCTGAGCCGAAGGCAGAGGCTTTAACCCACTGAGCCACCCAGGCACCCAGAATTTTCAAGATTTATGATGACTTAAAGCCTTTTGATCAGTGGAAAGGCAAGGTTGTAGAAAGATTTGATTAACTAAGCAAAGTATCCATTATATCAGGGGCTTAATAAATTTTTGCTTTCTTTGTTCATGGTTGGTCAGTGTCCATTCTCTGGTTTTGTCTCTACATCACCTTTTCTGTTTGATACATGGATTGGTTTCCTTCTAGCTTCCCTGGTGCAGTGCCTGGGAATTCCCTATCTATTTGCCATGGGGCCTGGGAAAATCCAACTATCAACCCTTACATGTTATTGTGGCTGATGAATGACCACTGTCCTACCATCCCATGTCATTAGATAGTACAGTTTTACCTAATCACAAAGTAGCAGTAGCTGGACATTTCAATCATTCTACAGTTAAAAACATATCTCCTGGGAGGAAAACCAGATTCAAGGGTAAGGTTGTAGCAGATATTCCCCAAATGACCACAATATTTCCTTTTCACCATGCTCTTCTAGAACTTTGCCATTCCCTCAACAAGAGGCAGAGCCTATGTCTCTTTCTTTTAAAGGTGGGCAGCCTTTGACAACTGTTTTGACTAAGAGAGTATGGCGAGAGTGATGGAATGGAATTTCTAAAGCTAAGTCCAAAGAGGGATACAGTTTCTGCCTTGATGCCTTCTCTGGGGATGATTTCCTTTAGAATACAGTTCATATGCCTTGAAGCCACATGGAGAAGAACCAAGGCCCCTCTCAGTCACCAGTCAGCACCAACTTGCCAGCCAGGTGAGCAGGCCATCTTGTAGGCAGAACCCTGTCCTCAGTTGGGCCGCCCCTTCCGATGCTGTGTGGAGCAGAAGTGAGCTTTCCCGGCTAAGTGCTGTCCAAACTGCAGATCTGTGAACAAAAATAAATGGATGCTTTTGTTCGAAGTCATCGTTTTTGGTGATTTGTTACGTGGCAAAAGATATTAATCCTCATCACTTATGAGATAGAGGTGGTATTATGCTCCCTTTTGTAGAGTGGGAAAGAGAGGCATCCAGCAGTTAAATAGCTTGCTGAGGTCACCCTAGTGCTAAATAATGGGGGCAGATTCTCAAGACCCCTTCAAGGCACAACTTCTCACAGAGGATACAACACCAGCCTATCAGTCATAGTATGGCCATAAATAGTGTGAGGTCCAGAGACAAACCGCTGGCAGTTGAATGCCCAAATAGTGCAGAGCTCCAATTCATACCCCATGGAGTCAGCAGTGAAAGAAACATCCTTGCCTGCATGGAGCTTCCTTTTCAGCATGTGAGAGACAATAATATGAAGCCTTTAGCATCTAAAGCCTTTACCACCGTGTCTGGCACATAGAAACAACGTGAATATTGGTTATTGGTATGATTATTGAATGTGAAAAGAATGGCTAATATCTGTGACCCAGTATTGTCTGTCCCTTTGAATGTCCGCATTTCAATGGATGAGAAACAACATTTGATTTTTGTGAGCTGAGCACAAATTTGAGACTGAGATAATTCTAGCAAATCATACAGCACCTAGTGTTTAATATTCAATATTGTATAATGGCCTCTAGGACTCTGTGCATCTATAAAGAGGTGTCAGAAGGGGTTCTGAAAATAACTTCAGAGATACTAAAAAAGATATTCGAATACTAGCTTGACCATGCTTGAAAAGTAAAATCTTGATTATCAGTGGTGTAATGGGGGGCAGGAAATGTGTTGATAATTGAAGCCAACAGATAGCCTTCAGCTCCCTGGTTCATCAGACTTTTTCCCAGAACAGATAAGCAGCGAAATTGGCTGGTTTAAATTTCACTTCCTTTTATTGCTCCTGTGGACATGCTAATGAATAATAGACAAGGAGAGGCAAGAACCCAGGTAATTGGTCTGTTGTAGATGCGTGGGACTGGAAGGGACCCTGGAGTCTTCCCTGGTCAAATTCCCTCATTGTAGAGTTTGAGGAAGGTGAAGCCTGGGGGTGCTAAGTGTCCATGGTGGCACATGGATGGTGAGCAGCTGAGCTGAGGCCAGGTCCCAAGTCCCAAGTTGCTTATATATAGCTTTCATCATTTTCCACTCACACTGTCTCACTCCTCTCCACATCAGCAACTACTAATCATCTCGATCTATGTATAAGTAACCGAGTTAAGCAAGAAACGGAGGGTTTCTTTATCAATATCGTGATCAATAAACATGGGGTCTGGAAGGCACCTTGGTTTTCTTTTAGCCCACGAGACTCAGGATTCAGGCTTCTGTGGGCTCGCTCATGAGATTGACTCCACCTGGAGTGCACCTAGTGTGCACCTGGTGTTTTAAATTCTCATCCTAGGCGGGGCGCCTGGGTGGCTCAGTTGGTTAAGCGACTGCCTTCAGCTCAGGTCATGATCCCGGAGACCTGGGATCGAGTCCCACATCAGGCTCCCTGCTCAGCGGGAAGCCTGCTTCTCCCTCTCTCACTCCCCCTGCTTGTGTTCCCTCTCTGGCTGTGTTTCTCTCTGTCAAATAAATAAAATCTTAAAAAAAAAAAATTCTCATCCTAGGCGCTTTCCCACGTAAAGGAAGCCTGCTCATTCTCCTGGTTGTTGGAGGAGCTCGCTGAGCGGCCCAAACTGCTAGGTGACCCCCAAGCTAGGTCTGGGCAATTAGAGGAGGCTCCTCACCTCCTTCTCTGGGCTTAGAATGTACGTGCTCCCCACCGTTCCCACTGGGAGAGCGCTTTTCAAGGACACAGCCTTGAGAGAACAACGTGTTGTTGAGGCCCTCCGGATGGCATAGGACTGAGCTCAGTTAAGGCTTCCAAACAAATTTTTAAAATTCTGACCTGCTGGTGTGGAGATCTACTCGTCTCCAGCGATCCCAAAGCAAGCCTTGTAAGTAAGTTCTTGGGTTTCTTAAACCTGCCCACCTGCCAATCTGGAATGCTCTGTCGTTTTCGTCGTTCTCTCCTTGCCCTCCCATGTGTAAGAGCCAGTTTGTGACCCAGCCCCATAGGATGACTTCTGTTCTAAATTGTAAGCTGCTTAAGGGCAGAGAAACATTACAGCGACTGGATCAACATGGCGTCATCCAGAGTACAACAGTCTGTACTTGCTGTGATATATATCATAGCTCTTTCCTTGTTTAGTAACAAGTTGCCAACCTGTCCCTCTCAGGGTATCTCAGCTCACCACTTGTATTTCATTGAATTTCAATCAGTGGCAAATCGTGAGGTTATGTTTTCAGAATTCTAGTGGCAAGAGTAATAAATAGGAGGGACATGCTTTTTATCAGGTAACTACTAATAATGCAGTTGGCATTATGAAATGATTTAATTTATTCGTTTTATAAAATTTGGGTCACTTACTAGGCAAAAAGCAACATGTTAGGCTCCCCGTTAAATAAAAAGCTGAGTAAACTTATGTGATTTATTCTAATAACATATGATAGTTTGTCCAAACCATATTTTCTGTAATGTCTTTCCTGCCCCTGCTCATAGGAGATAGAAGTAGGACTTGGAGCTGGAGAGGTGGGTTGTTGTAGTTTTAATTTCCCTTTACAGCCATTCATTGGAAACCAGCTGTGCTTGCCTAACATGTAACATATGTAGTCAGGATTAAGAGATGACTAGTCAATTCTTCAGGGTTCTCTTTCCTTTCTTTCCTTTCCACTTTGGGCGTTGGAATCTTAATTTCAATAGTCATTTGTGTCCACCTTACTCAGATAATTATTTGTTACAGTATTTGAAAGGGATATTAACTTGCATGTTTAAAAAGACAGTTGATAGGTTTAATTGAATAAAATATACTATATACAAATATGTTTCAATATATGAATTTTGGAGATTAACTTTTAATTTTTCTTCATTAGGAATTGGCAAATTGTTTAGTAAAATGTATTTCGGAGATTTCTTTTCTCTTCTATGGTTTGAATTTATTTTCTTCTCTTTTTGCCCAGCTATATTAATTAGGTTGCAGTAAGAGTCAGACGTGTAACAACTACAGTAGAATGAAGTCTTTTCTATAATTGAGATGTATGTAAATATCACAGGGAAAGAATCCTTCAGCTTTGTTTGGGGAACTAGAAAATTTCCTCACAGAGGTAAACTTTGAGTTGAATGTTGAGAATCAGAAGGTGTTTTCTACTTGTACAAATGGAAATAGGGACTGGGTGAATGGCCTTGATTCAGATACCCATTTTATAGAACCATTAATTACTGACCGTCTTAGATAAACCAGGCATTGTAGTAGGTGCCAGAGATATAAAAATGTGGATGTAGTCCTAGATTTGGAGGAGGTGCTTGGAGAGAAACTACGAATAGCTAATTACAAGATTGTGAGTGAAGTCATAGAATTATGCACAGAACTTGATGGTAATAAACATGAAGGACTGAAAGAATATTATCTGTTCAGAGAATTAGAAGTACAATGGAACTACAAGAATGGGGCAAAAGTAGGTAGAAGCTGGAGTGGCTGGGTATAAATATATGGAAGTATGAAGAACTTTGAATGCATTCTGGAGACAGTAGATTCTCTCTTGTCTTAGGTGGGAAACTGCTGAGAAATTTTATGCAGTTAAATTTGCTCTCATTTATATGTTCTATTACCAGCAACAGTGTGAAGGAGACAGACATGAGTTAGGAGAGTATTGTGGTAGTTCAGGCAGAGATAGTACATGCCAGGATTGGCAGTAGGAATGAAGAGAGAGAAAGAAATTTTTACTCACTGATTTGATATATGGGGTTAAAGGAGAAGGATACATATTAGATAAATATAAATAAAGGCCAAGTTTCTTGTTTTGTAACGAGTGGGCGGTAGAACATGTAGATCAAATAGAGTTTTGAGAGAAAGATGATGAGTCACCATCCGTTGGCATTTTCAGATGAATATAATCTACCAGGAAATTAGATTTAAGAGTCTGAGGACAGAAATAACGCTCTAGGCAAATCAGCTTGGGGAGACAGAGGAGAGATGGTGGTAGAAGGTAACACTGCTTGGGAAGCATGCAGAGGGTGAGAAGAGATGAGGGACAGGGATTGAATTTCGGAAGTTTCAAAGCTTAAGAGGAGGGCTGAAGAAGATGAACTTTAAAGGATGCTGGGAAGAAGTAACCATAGCAAGAGGGGGAGAAAGCAAGAATTTTGTGTTATGGAAATCACGAGTGGAAAGTGTTTCGAGGAAGGATTGGTCATACGATGTTCTAGAGAGCTCAAGTATGGTAAAGGCTAAAAACTGCCAATCAGATTTGCTAAGTAGGTCATCAATAGGCTTGGTGGTAGGAGCACCTTTCTGTGGAGGGCATGAAACTGCATTAAGCTGGGGTAAGGAATAAACAGGAAGCATTGAGATTTTTTTTTTTTTAAAGATTTTATTTATTTGACAGTGAGAAACACAGCCAGAGAGGGAACACAAGCAGCGGGAGTGAGAAAGGGAGAAGCAGGCTTCCCGCCGAGCAGGGAGCCCGATGTGGGGCTCCATCCCGGGTCTCCAGGATCATGACCTGAGCCGAAGGCAGTCGCTTAATCAACTGAGCCACCCAGGCGCCTCAGCATTGAGATTTTGAAAGTGAATCCCTTTCTATGGCAGCTTGTTAGTGATCAGAAGAGCATACTCAGGGTAGTGTCTGTCGGTAGTTGTACCATTGAAAGAGACTTTTTAAAGGTATGGTGATGGAGTTCATACATTTAAGTTCCTAGGGAGATGGGAGGCTACAAGATGAGGAAGGAAGAAGGAATGCAGATAAGTAGCCAATAGTATTTCAGAAGAGGCAGAGGGGAATGAAATGAGGCTACTGTTTCTTTTCTGTCTGTCCCATGTTGTTCTTGTCCCATAACACACTGAGAAGGGAAGGTCACTTCCTTGTAAAACCTGAATATTAATTTGGTCTCCATATGGTCCAGTCTCTGTGGTGTTGAATTCAAAGGAACACAGCCCAGCTACCAAAAAAGTAAATTAAATTTTTTATTGGTGTTTCCGTAAAAAATGCCCGGGGCAGGAGAAGTACAGTTTCAACTTGGAATAAGACTTCTTAAATTTCTCCTTTGACATCTCTCCCCCTTAACAATCCCCTCTCCCCCCACTTTCCATGGCTGCATTCACTATGAGCTTCCATAGTACATTGGGAAGCAAAGCACACCACCTCTCGTTTTCAAGCCCTCTCCCTCTTGCCAAGGTCACACACTTGAAACTGGCAGAACAATCTTTCCTGCTACATACTTGCCAAAAGAAGTTTGCTCTGGTAGAGAGGAAGGACTAGAAAAGAACAAAGGCACTCACGGAAATAAAGAGGAATCGAAGCTAAGGAAATGGCCCAGTAGTTCTCAAACTTTCATATTCATCAGCATCACCTGGAAAATTTGCTCAAACAAACTCCATCTGAACTCCATCCCAAGAGCTTGTGATTCAGTAGGTCTTGGGTGGGCCCAAGAATTTGCGTTTCTGTTAAGTTCCCGAGTAATGCTAATTATTGAAATACATCTTGAGAACGACTGAACTAGTTAGCTTAATGGGAAGCAAATCAGAGCAGAGACTTGGAAGCTGTGGAATGCCCTTACTAAAACCAAGACAGGAGGCACGGTTTTTATTAAAGGCAAGTCTGGTTGTTAGATGTTGTGAAGCAAAACCTACTTGATGCTGAGAAACTGACTTAATAGCTTGAGTTCTTTTGCTTTTTCTGATAAGTTGTAACTTGTTTCACAGTTAGAGGAAGGGATACTTATGCTGGTAGGGCGGGGTATTGGTGGTACTGGGCTTGTCCAGGTAATGGGACTGGAGGCTTTCAAAGGCAGACAGCAAAGCAGGTTTTCATGCATTAATTGACAAAGGACAAACTGGTAAGTGAGGTAAAAATTACTACTCCAATTTCTTTCCCAGAAGGTCTCAAGAAGTCTTGCGACTCCTCCAAATTTATTTTTGCATCCAGACTGAAGTAGCTTTTGACTCTCTAGGTGAGTATTTTTCCACTTACAAGTAGGTAAAAGTATCTTTTTACAAGCAGTTAGGTAGTTTGAGTCTAATGTTTTTGACCACTTTATCCAATATTGAGAAATGATAAATATCCAAATGTCTGTCCTTCCTTCCTTCCTTCCTTCCTTCTTCCCCCCCCCTTTTTTTTTTAAAGATTTTATTTATTTATTTGACAGAGAGAAACACAGCTAGAGAGGGAACACAAGCAGGAGAATGAGACAGGGAGAAGCAGGCTTCCTGCTGAGCAGGGAACCCAACGTGGGGCTCGATCCTGGGACTCTGGGATCATGACCTGAGCAGAAGGCAGATGCTTAATGACTGAGCCACCCAGGCACCCCTCCAAGTGCATTTCTTAACTATATAGTCAGGTATAACTGCAGTGAAATTTGGGCCATATATTTCCAGTTCAAGTTAAATAACCAAATTTCCATACTGTTGAGTAACTAAACAAATTTTATGCTTAAGATAACCTTTTAAGAACTTGTCAATGTACTTTTTACAGTGCTTTGTTTTGCAGAAAATGTTAACTTCTATCCCGATAAATAGATGCCGAAGCAGGGAAATCTATTAGGCCAATGAGTCTTTGTTTTATAAATTCTGATATAATTTTAACACAGGTAAAAAAACAAGTTTGATCCCCGCCAGAATTTTTCTAAGCAAATAATGTTTAGAATTCATCATGTTGCTGTGTCTGTTGCTATACAATTGAGCAAGTTAGTTTGCAAGGAAATAACTGCATTTGTGAGAGAAGAAAAACAACAGACACATAATCACCTAAACTTTGGACAAACCTCTGTAATGGAAGCTAATATAGCAATGCAATCACAATGAAATTATAAATTTATGGAGGAAAAGCTGGGAGGTTAATTTTACCCTTTAAAACCTCAACGAAGCACAAAATTCAGGGGAAAAACTAATAATTATGACTAAGATTGTAAGATTTGGAACATCAACTCAGCAAATGAAGACATTACCACATGGCAGACATTAGCCAATAAAATGCATCCAATCACTTTAAAATGAGCTCATAATGCAAAATGTGAGCACTGTGGATTTTCAGAGAGATGGTGCATTTATGAAAAAATCCATTTATTACTTTCTGTGACTGAGCTCATTCAATCCACATTTGCGCTTGCACTTTGTGTGAGGTGCTTAGGAGGATGAAAAGAAGGCATCAGGTACAAATCCTGACCTTAAGCAGATTACACTTTAGTTGGAATAGATGATTGGAGGGAAAAGAGACAAACAAATCACCGTAAGATAAGGAAAGATGCCAAAGATAAAAAGAGGCAGAAAGAGGAGGGTGGGGGAAGAGGAGGCAGAGTCTAGGATGATCTTCAAGGATGAGAAGAAATTGCACAGAGCCTACAGCATACATAAAATTCTTTGGTTTTTTATTTTAGATGTTCTCAAAGTACATACTGCATCAGTAAACTGAAAATGCCATGACATACATGTTTTCGAGTGGCAATTTGATAGCAAACCAGTACACCTTAGCATGAAAATCAGCACAGATAGGAGTATAAACCTCTTGAATGGGTAGAAGTCAACATGAGCTAGTTTACACATCAAGCAAAAAACTTCCCCTGTATCTCAGTTGCTTAAACTACAGTTTAGATAAGATAGATTATCTGTAGAAAGGTAACATTGTAAAAAGCTAGGAGAATAGTTTGGAGGCAGGGGCAAACCTTTACCAGATTCCTGGAATAAGCTGGGGCAAGAAATAATGAGGGTTTGAATGAGTACAGTAGCAGCATGACTGGGTGATGATACAGAGTCAAGAGATTTTCACAGGTAGATTTCACTGGAACTATTTGATGTATGAACTGAGAAACGAAGAGGTGTTAGACCTAATTCACATCTAGTTTGGTTGACTGGGTGAGGGGTGATGCTATTAGCCAAGAAGTTTTGATCATTTACCCAGAAGCAGCCAGCAGGTTTGGAATGACTTTGATTGTGGTATTTACAGAAGAAGTCCCTTTGGAGATGCTGATCAATAGTTAGAAATACATATCTGGGTCAATGAAGCGATATAGGACTAGGCATGCAGATTTGGAAATAGTTGGTCTTAAGGTAATAGCGGAAGCTGTGGGATGGCTGCAGTTTCCCTGGGAGGAGGGAGCTGAGCACAGAACTGTGGGGAAAGCCTTTACAGAGTAAAGACGTGAGTCCAGAATCCCACTCTGCTCTTTTCTAGAATAGATCGTTATTAGTTTTCTTGGGCTGCTGTAACTAAGTATCACAGAGTGGGTGGCTTAAGCAACATAAATTTGATAAATTGATTGTCTCCCAGTTCTGGAGGCTAGAGGTCCAAGATCAAGGTGTCATCAGGATTGGCTTCTTCTGAGGGGTGTAGGGGAAATCTGTTCCATGCACCTCTCCTACCTTGTGGTGGTGTGCTGGCAATCTTTGGCCTTCCTTGACTTGTAGGTACATCACCCCCATCTCTGCCTCTGTCTTTGTGTGGTGTCATCCCTGTGTATATCTCTCTCTCTGTGTCCAAATTTCCCTTATTTATAAGGACTCTGATCCTATTGGATTAGGATCCACTCTAATGACTTCAACTTAACCTGATCATCTGCCAAGACCATATTTCTGAATAAGGTCCCATTTTGAGGTGCTGGGGGTCATTATCTCTACCTATGAATTTTGAGGGGATACAACTTAACCCTTAATGGGCTTCAGAAGACCTCCCTCCTCCCAGCATGTTTTGGAGTCAGGAAAAAGAAGCTGGACTGCAATAGCCTGAGAATTAAGAGGAGATAAGAATGCTAAGGTTATGAATGTAGACTTATTTATTTGAAACTATATCAATTACAAATCAAATGGTGAGAGCTAGGGCTCCGTGGATGATACCGTTTCCAGAACAAACCACTTTAAGTTTGTCAAAGAATCATTCAAAGTCTGTGGTATCTTAACAGTGCTTCCTGCAAGATTATTTCTTCAACCTAAAACATATGGGCTTGTTTATTTGGTGAATAATGGTGTGTATCCCTAGAACATGAGTTAGTAGTCATTCACTTTGCATCTAGTGTAATGTGCTCTTTTGTGATGAAACTTAGAAGTTTGAGTTTGAAAAATGATGTGCCTAAGAGAGTATGGACTAAGCAATTTTAGATATGGCAGAGCAATAAAAAACATTCTTGCCATGGATTCATTGGAGGCGCAAGGACACAGATTAACCTTGGGAGGTGTATTATAGCATTTATTTTTTCAAAAGAAAGGGAAGACTTGGTATTTAAATCCTCACTTTCATTTGAGGAGGGAAAAATATAAATCTTGGGATGTCTGAAAAATATTAAAATGTTCACAGAATTAACCGTCAGTGATAATATCAAATGTCACATTTCTACTTCATCACATATTGGGAGCAACTGAAATATGTAACCAAGTGGCCTACCAGGGTTTTCTTACAGTGTGTTAATTTTCTACCAAAGTTTCTGGGTATAAGTATGTGTATACAGTTTTTTTTGGGTCTTAGGCGATGAGCTTTGTGATTTGCAGGTGAATTTAAAATAATCACCAAGGAATTCAAGTGTTTTTGTAACAGAATTTTAATAGTATCTATCTTTTAGTGGCATTTGTTTATCCCCCTAATTTCTCATTTTTATTTTATTTGTTTATTTTTTGGTCAAAACATGCTACATGTTGAGAAAGTAACCAATTGAACGTATTTTTCCTAAACATCTTACCTTAAAATCTGTGATGCTTCAGGAGCATTTGGATTCTGAAGAGCAGTTTCATATCTTATGGTCCTTTGTTCTTTTTCACAATTTGTATAAGTGATATGTACTGTTCCTGGGGAAAAATAGTGATAATGTAGACAGATACTGAACTTTTCTCTCCCTGGGTGAAAATTCAGAACATCCAGCTATTTACATGTGGTACTTTTTCCATCAATACACGCAGAGTGACGACAGTGGAAATTGAAGGTGTAGTGCTACTGTGTCTGATATGATTTTTCTATCCTGGTTGCCTGAGTTTTCTCTTTTGCAACTGGTCTTGGGGACTTCACTGTTGCTTCTGGACCTGGTGCTAGGTACTGAGTCTCTTCCTTTCTCTCTCCCTGTTGGGTGGAATGGCACCTCTCTTTGTTTTGCCCATATCTCTCCATTTGCTCTGAAGGCAAAAGGACTAAACCTTGTTTTATGTGGAAGCATTTAAAATGTTAAGTCAGAAGAGTGTCAGTAAAAAGAATACTGGACTTGGAATTAGAAAACATAGTAGATGTTCTTTAATCTTTATTAGGCTGCTTATAGTTGTGTGTTCTTAGAGAAGACATTCAACTCTAACTCCTTCCTTCATTAATTCATTGGCTCTTCCATCCATTCATCTACTTCTTTCTGACAAGCATTTATTGAATGTTGCCTGTGTTGTCGGCACTGTGTTAGGCACAGATGTTAAGACAAAAACCACAGATCCTATCTTCAAGGAGTTCATAGATCAGTTGGGAAGATAAAAAAAAATTATGGTAGGAGTGATGAATGTTATAGTAGAGATAATCATGTGTAAATGAGGAGGTAAAATAATATGATTTCTAATGTTCTTTTTACTTCTATAATTATATGGTTCTAAGTCTATAAAAATCCTAAAAGCTGTTCGCATGCCTTTCGACTTGGGGATAAAACAGGCCTAGAGATATAAAGATAAAAAGTCAACCTGTTTCCTCCACTTAACAGGCCCCTGACTTGAAAGAAAAGTAGACAAGTAATTGAATGTGTGTATGTGTATACTTTACTTGCTCTCTGAGTCCTTGGACCACAGCATTCCTTATTCCTGCAGGTGATTAATGGCCCTAGCATCCTGGCACCTTAGACTACAATTTGTTCAGAGTCAGGGGAATTTGGAAGTAAGTGGATGGTAGTCCTTGTGTGCTAGATGGAGTAAGGCAAGAAAGATAGAACTTTGTCATTCTCATCTCCATGTGTTACGTGAGGGGAGTCATCAGAGAGGTGAGAGCAAGACTCCAGAAATGTGCTTGGTGTTTCTTCCTGCACCTGAAAACATTTTATAAAGAGTGTAGACAACACATGACTATTGGAAATATGTGGGAAAGAGTAGAGCCATAATAAGTAGTATTTCTCATTGGCTGCTATAGACACCATCAAGGTCCTGGTGGAGACATTATCTTGTGAGAGTCAAACTTCTCAAGGCAGTTATGATGGTCAGTGACTATTACCCCAAGAGTTTACCTCCCATTCTTTGCAACCACCAGTTAAAAAAGAAGGCAACTGAAAAGACTTCAACAGGTAGACTTTGTACAAGTATAATAAAGCCGATGTGATTGACATGTTTAAACAGGCAGTGTTTCATCAGATAAACAGATCCATTTGAAGAATTTCAAGCAGAGCTATTACAGTTGCAAAGTACTAGAAGTACTAGAGGGTCTGATGGGGAAGGTTATCGAGAGAGAAGAATCTATAGGGAAGCACTCTCAACCCAGAGACCCAGAGGCCCAAAGGCGAAAATGATATGTAGTGTTCACGTGTGGCTGAGGCTTCTGGTGTGGGCACTGAGTTACACAAATATGACTTGGAACCATGCTTACCTGTCACTATTGTGACTGCTGAAACTGCTGATAGAATCTGGGCAAAATGAATTCTTGTTCACCTCAGTTTCCCGCCAGTGGTGCCCACCAGCAGAACTTTACAGGCAGTCAGGTGGCAAAGGAGTCTGGGAAGTTCTGCTCTGCAAGCTTCCTGCCCATGAGGACCAAAGAAGATAGAGAAAAACAAAGGAGGGACCAAGAGACAATAACATTCCAGTGCACCTCCAGTTGTCTTTTCTCTCCTCGATAATCTGGTTTATTTTCCTGAAGCTTGTCTACCACTATCAAGCCAGTGAAGGGGAGAGTGAATTAAACTGAGGGAAAGAAGAGGATATAAGATGGTGGTAGTCTTTTTTTTTTTTTTTAACATTTTATTTATTTATTTACAGAGAGAAACACAGCTAGAGAGGGAACACAGATCAGTAACTTTTGAATTACTGCATTTATTGTTTCATGTGATATAGAATAGTATAAGCTAACTTTTGAGAGAAAGATTCTATAATTATTCAGTATTTATGTTATGTGTGCGATATTTTTAAGAACCTATAGAAAACATGATCTTGTGTTCTGAGAAGCTCATAACCTAAAGTGATTCATTTATTTGTAAAGCTAGGGTTATTGTAAGAACAAAAGGAGAGTTTTTATTAAACTTTATAAGCTAAAGGAGAAGAGATTGTTTCCATCCATCCCCATCTTTCCATAATGCTTTTGTAATGGGAACAAATATTAAAATGATCCATTCTTGTCAAAAGAGGGTATATTCAGATTTGGGCAACTTAATAAATAATAACAGAACTCCTAGACTACCTACCCTAGTATGGGACCCTGACCCCAAAGGGGCCATACCAGAGTGAAGTATTCCAAAAGCCCATAAATTACATTTTTATTTTAAAAATTTATTTGTGGTATCTACAACATTAAATTGTATTAAATAACAACTTAAATAAGATAATAATTTAGAAGGGAAATGGTTATATGTCTGTGCTTAAATTCCCAGAAACAATGTATACAGACTCGTTATTTGTGTCCATGAATACATGTTGATCTCATAATGAGTTAGTTTATAGTTTTATGCATTAACTTCTCAGATTGCTTGAGTACCATTTTCTACTGGCTATATTATATTATTGGGTCACTATAATACTAAACTGTAGGATGTTTTAGCTGATAATTCCTGAAAAGTGCTTACTTTTGAAATAAAAAGCAAAGCAAAAAAAAAAAATCAAGCTACAATGCTGACTGAAAAAAATATTTATATTTATATTAAACCCCTCAGCTAGATTCTCAGACACATCACTGCTTAAAATGCAGTCACCTGACAAAAACAGTTCTAATTATTACCCCCTTGGGCTAACATTTTTCAGAGTGACTGGCTAAAATGCACTCCAGCTCATAATTTCTGTCTGTGACAGTGGAAGACATAACCTAGTTTCCTCTAATGCAAAAGTCTCTAATCTAGAGGGCAAGACCCTGCTCCATATAACACTGAAGGGAGAAAATGCAATTTGAGCACAAGGAAATTGCACACACAGTTTGATAGTTCTACCACTCTCCGAATTTTTTTTTTTCCTCCTCGGGTTTAAATGTCTTGTTTTATTTTATACTAAATTATGACCTGGCTGAAATTGCTATGTTTTCTTTGTCATATTCTAGAAACCTCTTACTATAAAAGTGAAGGGTATACTATAGTTTCATACTTTCATTTTTTCAGGGGGTGGGAATGTTCGCATTTTGACGGTTCAGCAGTGAAAACATTAAAAGTTACTGTGCTTGCTACAGCAATATTTTTTTCGTGTTGAATAATAGCTCTTTTGTCTTGGCAAATGGAGCATATATACTGCATTAGAAAAAGGTAATTAAATCATTTTGAAATGACGAAAGCGCAGATTTTTGACTTGGGCTAATCAGTAACAATTTCATTGTTGAATCTGTGAGCGAACAAACTTTTATGATTGCTAGGAGAGGTGAATTAACCTCAGATCGTTCTGGTTCACTACACAGGCGGTGGCTGAGGAATGCATTGCCCTGAAACTGATAAGCCGGAAGGCTAAAGAAGTTCCAAGGAAGTAAGTCAGAAGTCTTGCAAAAACGGCAGCTATCAGGGTACGGTACCAGAGCTTTTCATTAACAATTTTTATTTCTGTAAATTGGAGAGACTTCACCCCTCTCCTATCTCTTTCTGCTGACAGCTGCTGCTTAACACCTTCCTTCCAGCTGGGAGGGCAGCCGGATGGCTGCACATGCGGTTAACACCAGGATGGCTCCTTAGCGAGCATCCGGGGTATCGGTTTCCTCCTGGAGACTGCACATGTCACCTTCACGTCCCGTGCATCTTCCATCATTTATGGGAATCTATCAAGGGGCTCTGGTAGAAGGCACTAGGCTATGAAAGTGCAGTCTAACTGGTGACTGAGAACAAAGGCCGCCTTCAGCTGCGAATGTTTCACTCCAATGGTAAAAAAATTCTTCCTTTTTTCCTCCAAAATGACTTTGAATCC
>PITA01001015.1:94833-218874 GCA_004023965.1 Spilogale gracilis
CCCCCCCCCCCCCCCCCGCATCCTTCAGCTTCTGTCAGCACGTGTCACAGTCTGATCACTACATATGGAAATAGGGGCTGCTGATTTAGATAAGATTATTTTAGGAGTTATGTGACTATAGCTAACAGGTACTTTAAAATACATCCAATGGCTCATTAACTGGTTTAATCCAATGAGTTAATAAAGAGACTCCATAGTTCATCTCTGGAAAATGAAAGCATTGATTTTATTTTTCAATCATGAAATTATAAACATCAAAATGTTTTCAGAAAGTACTTGTTTTCTTACTACCCCATATCATCTGTGTGCTCAGGAGCAAATAAGAATGATGAACAGGAATATTTTATGCTTAAGCATATAACCCTGAGATTGGCACTAAAGCATCCTGATCTCTCCCCTGCTCCTGGCCTGTTTAGGAAACTGACCCCATCTCAACTAAGGTGACATTGAAAATACCGAGAGGTTTCATCCCAGAAGCACAGAATGGGCATCTTTGGTGCTTATTTATGAGACACTTATGGACACCATTTTGAGGAAATCCAGAGTACGGATGCATTTGGCACTTGCTTGTAGATATTAAGAGACTTGTTTAAAAAGGGTTTATTTAGTATGTTTGGCAATTGTATTTTGAGATTAAGCTGTCAGTAGAGAATACATGCTAAATTTTGAATGCAAGGAAATAGTTCACAGCAAAGAACAATTATAAACTGAATTCAATATTCTGGAAAATAGTTGGATATTAAACTTATCTTTATTGGTATTAGTTATAGGTCCACAGGACTATGTTACAATCTATCCTTTGTTTTGCTTTAACCTCACAATATTATTCCCAAGGGAATTTGAAAAACAGTAGATTGAAAAGCTTGCTTCTAAGCTGTTCAGTCAGGTCTGTCTTTCATAAACTTAATAGTTTCTAAATATTTTCAGATTTGGCTATATGATATTGTCAGAATAACTATAAAATACTTTCAGTAATACTGTGTCAACATAGTCTTTGGTATTTTTTAAAATGCCTCTTTTTAACTTCTTCAAAGCATGGAAGTTACTAAAAATAATTTACAAATTAGGTGAACCAAAATTAATGGCCCATCTATCCAGGATAGTTTTATACATTGCATTTATTGGGGGTTTATTGTGTTCAGGTACTTTGGTAAAGCCATATGTGTATTATTCTATATGATCCTCAAAACAATCCAGTGGAAAAGTTACTGCTATTAGGCCCATTTTTTTAAAAAAAAACAACAACATTTTATTTATTTGAAAGAGAGAAAGAGAGGGAGAGAGAAAGAGAGAGAGCATGTGCACTTGCATGAAGGGGGAGGGGCAGAGGGAGAAGCAGACTCCCCGCTGAGCTGGGAGCACCATGCAGGCTAGATCCCTGGACTCCAGGATCATGACCTGAGTGGAAGGCAATGGCTTAGCCAACTGAGCCACCCAGGAACCCCTATTAAATCCATTTTTATAGATGAGGAAACTGAGACACAAACATGGCAGGTAACTTGTCCTGAGGTTCATTGCTCCTAAGTAGAACATCAAAACTTAGGTAGGCTGATGCTGTGTTCTTTGCATGGTATGAGAGGCTGAGCAGTTTTATGGAAAATGGGCAATTTTATATTTTTTCTCTAGGTACATTTAATTAAAATATTGACTTACGGATATCCAGGATAATATTATATAGCAAAATGATATGTTGAAATAGATTTTTTTTGAGAAGTCACAATCATGCTTTTAAAAAAATACTCACTTTTTGATTCAAGTAGAAAATCCTCTGATGAAAATTTCTTGGACAAAACGGAATTCAGGTTAAAAACGGCGAACCATGAATTTTCAGGAAGAGCTTTATTTTGACCTAAATGATATCTGAGAGATAAACTTCAAGCTCGAAACATTTTTAACATGACAGAGGCACTGTGGCCTCTCGGTGGGTGTCAGAGAGGAAACCCTTGAGGAGGCCTTTATCTACCAACCTTGGGCCAAGGGGCCCAGCAGCCTAGGGTCTCGCTGGTCTATTCCTGATTCTTTCCTAGCAGAAAGGACAGAAAGCAGAAAAAGTGAAAGCTCCTTCTGAACAGATTACTTTCATTTATGAACTTCATAAATGTCAGAAAGTTCATGTAGTGGCAAATTAATATTCCCAGTTCTTTTTTGGTAGTAACATACAGCCACTAAAATCTTGCTAATTTATTTTTGTCAAAGGTGAGAAAAATGTGCATTTCTATTGTTTCTCACATTTATTTTTCAGGGGACAAAAACCTACTTTTATTTTGTCATTAGAGCCTGTTAAATAAAATCCCAGTAAAATTCATGTATACAAATCTATGCAAAGCAGTGAAAAGAAAATATTTGCATAAGTGTCCTGTTAATGAAAGCCAGTTTCTGACAGTTTGAGATTTATATTCTTCGATGTCTTTTGTTTACCTTTCCTGTCCAATTTATATGGGCCTACTTGGGAATATATTTAATGTGTGTTTGCACACATATATGTCACAGAAAGTAGTTTGGGTTTTCAATTAGTAAAAATTTCAGAGGCCAGCAATTACCCTTTTCACTTAGCATTTCCCTTCAGTCTCGTATTATTTGTGTTTTCTGCTCACTTCTGTATAGACCACAGTAAACATTTGGAAGGCATTTTGTATGGCAAGTTTGTGTATTGCAATTTTTGAGCAATGCAAACATCCCCCTTAAATAAACGAAAACAGATCCCAGAAAGGGTGTGCTTCCAACACATTCCCCAAAGATCTGAGGGCCGCTGTGCATTCTTGCTCAATTTAAACAAACTAAACTTCAGTTAGTCTCCCCTCCCCTAATGGGCACCCCCACTGGGAACATTGTTAGGTTACCACCATGGACAAGGCCTCAGTGCAGCTGGATCTGTAAACAAGACCATAATCCGCATGAAAGAACTCTCAGAGTTTTGGCAGCACTCAGAGTGTTGTTAACATATTGTGCCAAAGCAATAACAAAGCCATCATTTTTAAGTTTGTTCACGGATTTGTATTAATCAAGAAATTTTCCAGAAATTACTTCTAAATGAGGAAACTTCCAGAAAGTTACCATTTGGCAAGAAGGCTTCCAGATGCCTTTTTTTTTCTTTTGCTTATCTGCAACATATTCTTCCAAATAAATTACAAATTTGTGGAAGTTCAGTGGAGACAGAAAACACATTGCTGCTGTGTTGGTGGAAGGAGGCTCCCTTCAGTTCACTCCCTGCTTCATCAAAGCCTGGCTAGTGCTTGGGGCATTTTTTCTTATTAGGAGGAGGAGGAGGCCAGGATATCTAACTTTGCATTCTGGTGATAAACATTAAGCATTGATATTTGGGTCAGAAAACAATTATTAGATTACAGTTAGAACTGCACAGCAAGCATTTAGGAAGAGACTAGGAGAAGGCTGTTGGGCTTTTGCTAGAATTTAGTTGTTGGTTTTTATTGGCATATTAGGCGACTGAGTCCCACAAATTCAATCTTTTTCAATTTAGACCCTATTTTCAAAACTTGTGTACAAGCAAGCCTTCTGCAAACTATTACATCTACTCTATAGGAAAAAAGGGAAAAAGAGGAAACTATAACAATGCAATTAGACATGAGTAGTGGGGCAAACCTCAAAGTTTTGATTTTCAACTTGGCCTTATTCCTTAAGTACTTATAATACTAGTTTTTCAGGTATATCTCATGTGATTAAAACAGTCCTGGGTGTATGTGCCAAAAATTCAAAACGCAGCAAGGTGCATGACTCAGCGTGAAGGGAGGGTACCTCTGGGGCTCCAGGGAGGGTTACTGTGTATAAGCTTGAGACTGTCAGGAGGTGAGGACCCATAACTGAGTCTATCACCAATGGTCTGTGTAGAGTTTTGGTTGTATTTCATCATTTATTCATGTCCACGATACCTTCTGGATGACATTTATTTTTGCTACAACAAAAGAAACTCTTTAAAGTAACGACTAATAGTAAATAAGTCCTTTCTCCAGCTGAAGACAACCCCCAACCTCCAAGCTACACATCTTTCCTGTTTCCTCCTATGGTGCATTGTTTAAAGCACCGATATATCATGTTTATAGTCTGCCTTGGTTTAGAGTTCCTTGTGTTCATTTCTTCTTTTCCCTTTGAAAATGTAATGTTCCTGGATGTTTTTCTAAATATCGAATATGGTACACTGTACATAGCAGACTTTGCTTGAATGCTTTACTTAAAAAAAAAAAAAAAATCCTTCTCTGAACAGATAGCACTTTGGACAGCACTTTAAATTGTGGAGAGCACCAGCATTCTACTGGGTCAATTATTGCTGCAATTGAATTAATAATACTCCAGTAGTCTCCTAGAGAACTACTCACTTATGGGAGGATCTATAGTATATGATAATAAGCACTACAAGGGCATGAAATAATGACAGAATCATAGCTTTGGTTTTAAAGTATGTAATTGTTCTTCAAGAAACGAAACAGCAGGCCAAGTCCTTCATAATCTTTTTGGGACTCAGCACCCTCTCCTCAAGGAAGTATACTTGATTTTTTTCCAAGTATTTGACTCTATGTTATTGTGGTTTATGCCTGATATATTTTTTTCTGTGTATATAGTTGTTTCTCTAAGGACTATGTATTTACTCTGTTTTTGAATTAACTCGTCTTTGAATGGTCTATTGCTGTATGAGATTGAGTGAATTAATTCTTGAAGAGAGCTTTCGTCTGAGAATACTCTTGTGCCTTAGTGATGTGGTGACATCACTTTTGTTTTCTGTCAGTCAGTGGCCACATTGCATTATTCAGGTGGCTATGTCCGTTTAAGTCACCCCAAACATGTTTTTACAAGTATTTTAAAAATTTGACTGAAGGTGAAATAAATCAATAGTTTGAAAATTACCCTTTCTTTAGTACCAATAGAGACTTGAAAAAATTAATCAGATAAATACATTAAAGTATTTCAACCAATGGGACATCTTTAATCACGCCCTTGAAATTTCTTTCCTTTGAAATTGTTTCTTTATTTTTAGAAAAGGAATTATTTAATCTTCTTCTTGAAAGTCATAATACTTAATTCCCAAACAGAAGCCACTGAGATTAAGATATACCCTAAAGGGTAAATTCAAGAAACAAACTAGAAAAAACTTTAGCAGGGCACACACAACAAATGCAGTTTAAGTTCTACCAGCTGAATATTCTCAAGGTTGTGCAGATCCCTTGTTGAAGATGGTCCAGGGGAAGGGTTCCTTGTGTGCAGGGGTGGTCAAGGAGGCTGGCAGGTTGTTATTTGGTGTTTGATTCACAAATATTTAGGGTTGCCTCAGCCATTTTTAGGTAGGATCAGTTATTTTCTAGGAACAGCAATACGAAAATAAGTAAGTATTGTTTTATAGTCCACCGATGTTAAACTAAAGAGGCTCTCTCCAGTAAACAACAGTTTGCAAAAGCAGATGTGAAGCCTCTTTTTGTTTCTTACGAATTCAAAAAGTAAAAATGAGCCCTGAAAAGCTGAGAACTCTGGCACAACCACGTCAATCAATGAAACAGATAGCAGCTCCCTTTCTTGGCTGCTTTTGCCTACCTGACATTCAATATCCCTTCAAAATTTTTACTTTAAAAGATGCTTTAGGTGTTTTGCTTTAAAAGTGATAACCAAACAAATGCTTGCCTGAGTACTCTAATCACAATTTTGGAAAAAGGGTAAAAGATGGACAGTTTTCCATGCTACTGATTACACTATTTGCTTAAAGTTATTGGAGTATTCAAGAGTCTATCAGAGAGATCAGATTGTAGAGAGGAACTGTGGTGGTGATTATGGATAGTAACTAGGGATAATAGAGGGAAATGTAAGTAAGAAGAGGAGGGCAGCTCTGGTTGACAATGGAGAAATATTTTGCTGATGAGAAAAGACACATGAGCATATACAACAAAACATACAACAGCGTGCACACACATTATGAAAGCTTTCATTCCCTTAATCTGGCCAGTGGAAGATGAAATTCACCCAGGAGGGAGAAGCCACTGAAACATTAACAGTACCAACAAGATGGAAGCTTGTCTTTTGATCGGGAGAGGAAAGTCATCTAACTGTAGAAATTCAGAAGGTTCAATTAATCCATTGTTCATGTTATTCATTTTTTTAATCAGTGTGGACTTGTAGGGTGATCTGGACATACAAGGTGAAGTTCCTAATAAAATATTTCTGAGATATGATTCTAGATTGAGATCATTTTCATTTTAGTTAGCTGATTAATCCTTATATGCTGGGTATTTCGGCAATAATTTGGCCAAAACAGAGGTCTCTGCCTTCTTAGAGTCTGTGGTTTAGTTGGGGAGCAAGAAATAAACAAGTAAATTGTATTTAAATATACATTATGATACGTACTAGTCTTCTAAACTCTGATCTAATTTTTATAACTGTTTTTTTTAAAGATTTTATTTATTTATTTGACAGAGAGAAATACAGCCAGAGAGGGAACACAAGCAGGAGGAGTGAGAGAGGGAGAAGCAGGCTTCCTGCTGAGCAGGAAGCCTGATGTGGGGCTCTATCCCGGGTCTCTGGGATCATGACCTGAGCCGAAGGCAGTCGCTTAACCAACTGAGCCACCCAGGCACCCCTAATTTTTATAACTTTTAAAACAAGTAGTGCTTGTTCTTGTGAATTTCAAGTTCTACCCCTCCCCACTTATTATTAACATTTATTTAGCACGTAAAAGTGGTGTGTTAAATGCTTTATGCATTGTCTTATTTAATACTCACAATTAATTTAAAAGGTATGTACTATTGTATTTATATAGTATGGTGTTCCCAAAGACATACTAGTAATTAGAAAAGGGACTAAATTCACACCTAGGGCTGTTAGTGTGTCAAGCTTTTTCTCTAAAGAGCTTTGCTATACTACCTTCCCGGTTAGAGGATAAGACCAATGATCCAATATGTTGATATTTCTAATTAGTTTCTACTTTGTCATATATATTTAAATATAGGAACATTCACAAGGAATCAACAAGGGAAGAGAATTTCTCTACCCTACCCAGGGTCATCTTTACTATTTCTCTCATCACACAGCTGGGCTGTTGAATGTTGCTATAGAAAATCACAAAACTATTCTGACTGGATCTGTACAGAGTCATGCTTTCTAATTTTATGGCTGCTCACAATTCTTTTGCTGACTCCCTATCGCATTTCCTACAGCAGCATTTCCCCCCCACCCCCCCATCCTCCATCTCAGCAAAAGCCTTTATTTCTGGCTTGACTGATTAATGTTTGGAAGTGTGTTCTATTGGAGAATTCTTTCCTGGTCCTCTTTGTTTTCATGTTTTGCAGGAATGAACAGCATTGGATGAGTACTTCCTGTTTCCCCTGTACTCTTTACCCTTATCCAGGAGAATGAGTGATTTAGTTGACCGTTGGTACGAGTAGACTGACATCTACAAGTTCACATTCTTTTATTGGGCAGATTGTATGTTTCAATTAACTGCTTCGTTTGCTTACCCTTCTTCTACGTCTTCCAGAGTAGCCTGAATGTCTTCTCTTCTCTCCTTCGTGTGACTACTTAGCAGGGCAGGCAGAGCCCAACAAGGTATATCTTTACTCAGTGTATACGGTAAAGTCTGTATACTTCAATGTAGCATTTACTGATCTAGGCTCTGGTCGGGGAGGGGGGGGGCGTCTAAAGATTTTTAAGACTATTCAGGTCTTCAGGGATCTTACACACTGTTTGGCAAATTGAAGCCAGTAACAGTCAGATAAGGCCTATGCCTGTAAAAAACAGCTATGTTTCTAAGAAATATACAGACTATAGAATTCCAGAGCAAAAAACAGCAGTCTATGTCAACCACGTAAACAATGGAGTATGGTTTTCCAGAGAAATATGAGATCATTTTAGTGGAGATGATCAAAAGAAAAGGACCCTTTCAATGAGATGGTCAGGAAAACATTAGAAATTCTCTACAGTCTGAATATTATAAACTTACTTGAAATTATATGCCACCATTCCTCCATAAGAACAAGAAATAGTGCCTTCCCTGTTTCAATAATCTTTATAATATTACGTGCTCTGAGGAGGTATTTTTAGGTCCATTTTATGGACACAGAGCTACCTAGAAAATTCTGAGAGGTTAAGTAATGTGCTCAAAGTCACATGGTTAATAACTGGTAGAAAATGAAAACCCAAGTTTGACTCTTTGGATGTTCATGTTTTTTTTTTTTTCTTAAAACCAGGGCACTTTTCCAAGCTGGTATATGATGAAGGACCCTGGATAAGATTAAGAAGGTCAGGGTTTGAGTCTTGGATCTGCTATTTTATATGTGTGATCTAGAATATTTTACCTCTCTACTCTTCACTCTTGGGTCTTGGATCTGCTATTTTATATGTGTGATCTAGAATATTTTACCTCTCTACTCTTCACTCTTTTTTGTAGAAATAGAGATAAAAAATCCTACCTACTTTGAGAACTTCGGGAAAGTAAATGTAAGATAACACATTCTAGTGTAGTATTCTGCACTAGAAGTTTTTTTCGCCTTACAGCTGTGTTAGTAACCATACTCTTAACAACATGAACAGAGATTGGGTTTCCTGGAACCAGATTGTGAGATGGGGAGCTGCATGTTGAGGTTTTACTGGAGAGTGGTCTTGCGCCATACGTTTAAAGAGTCAAGAAGTAAGCAGGGTAGTCCTGGGCAGAGTGAACGGCTGATGGCAGGCCATTGTAAGGGAGGCCTTAGCTGATCATTGCAGGACCTCTAAGGCTGGATGGCTCTTCAGAGTTGACTCAAATCAAGAGAAAGGAGCCGGTAGCTTTGTTTCCCTGAATGAGCCAGTCATTGGCTGTGAGTTGCCTCTGCCACCCAGGGTAAGGCAGGTCTCTGCAGCTAAAGGCAGCCCCCAGTCAGGGGTGTTACCATTGATACTGATGTTCCCACCAGCCTGAAATGGGTGCATCAGTCCTCAAAAAGGACATCTGGATAGAGCTCTGCAGAATCCACTGAAAAAAGATGAAACTCTCAGAGCCCTACCGCCTCCATCATGTTGTCTCCGAGCTTGCTCTGTTTCTTTGGTCTTCCACCCTTGCATGTACCGTCCATTTGGCACTTTCCTCCCTGCTTGAACTGTAACTATAGGGCTGTGTCTTTGGTCTCTGAGCTGTGTGCACTGAGGGGAGGACTGACACCAGGTAGAAACAGCTCCATTAGTATTTGATGTTGGTGATGATGACATACCAACTGTACTGCTGGCTACTGAGGGGTCAGAAAAAGAAGATAAGGCCTGATGGATTTTGTTTGCCAAATATAGAATCATAGAGTATAAACTAAAGGATGTGAAAGAATTGCTGTAATTACCAAAGAATGTTAGACATACAGAAGTGCTCAACATATTTCTGTTGGAAGAAAATGAGTAAGAGGACAATTAAGGGGAACATGGTTTTGTTCATTCTGAGCATAACTCAGGCTCACTTTGGACTGTGGACTGGGAAGTCAGAATGATTCCCTGAAGATGGTGGTCTTGAGTTGGGTGCAACAGTATGGGTGGCATGGAGATAAAAAGGAAGCTTGACGAGGATGCAGTGTGGTAGGTGTGAGAATATTTTATGGCAGGAAAATATGACCTGAGGGATTTGGGTATGTACAGGGGCAAGTAAGAATGCTTGGCTTGGGGCGCCTGGGTGGCTCAGTTGGTTGGGCAGCTGCCTTCGGCTCAGGTCATGATCCTGGAGACCCGGGATCGAGTCCCACATTGGGCTCCCTGCTAGGTGGGAAGCCTGCTTCTTCCTCTCTCACTCCCCCTGCTTGTGTTCCCTCTCTGGCTGTATTTCTCTCTGTCAAATAAATAAAAATCTTAAAAAAAAAAAAAAAAGAATGCTTGGCTTGCTTGGGGTGAAGTGTATTTGTGAGTGAATTGCAGGAAGCAAGGCTTAGCAAGTACGGGGGATTGGAATAGATTGTGAATGGCTAGGGAGGCTGACAGCACTAAGTCCGGATGGGGTCCTTAGTTGGGGAGTGAAAAATGGAAAAATGGTATTTTTCAGAAGTAGATGGCTAAGAATGAATTGGAGGGGAAAAATCAATGAGAGTCAGACCAGACAGAAGGTTGCAGTGGCAACAAAATAAGTGATAAAAACCTGAACAGAAGTGGTTGAAGATGGAATGGAGTGTAAAGGTGGAGTTAAGAGGTTAATCTCCAGGAAACAAAAATAGGAATTAATAACATGCTAATTTTTCCTACTTTTTTATTCCTTAAATCTAAAAATGTTGATAAAGATCACTAACAAAGGGACCTCAAATTTCTGGAGTATTTAAAAAAATTAATGCACTATCCACAATGTCTATGGTTGTTTCTTTTTTTTTAAGATTTTATTTATTTATTTGACAGAGAGAAACAGAGCTAGAGAGGGAACACAAGCAGAGGGACTGAGAGAGGGAGAAGCAGGCTTGATCCCGGGTCTCCAGGATCATGACCTGAGCCAAAAGCAGCTGCTTAACCAACTGAGCCACCCAGGCACCCCTGTCTGTGGGTTTTAAAAACACTGAGACTTACCTACACAACACAACCACAGTGACTGTTTGACTGAACTGAATAGTCCTTTCACTCAAAGAAGCTGCTTGTATCTGCTCCCTATAAAACTCTTCTGTTAAGTGTGTTCACATTGTGAAGTGACCAGTTAAAACAGTGACTCAATTTAGCCCAAACATTTAAACCAACTGAACAGCATTATCTATCTCTATCTACCTCTCTCCTTCCCTACTATATATTCACTTATCTACCTACCTACTTACCTACCTCCTTCCCTCCCTCTATCAGCAAAACTGAAGTTAGGCCGTTTATTTCCTGAGCTAATTTTGTAGTGAACTGGTTTTGCCTCAAGGCAGGTCTGGTCCAATGTGACCTTGGTTGAAAAAGTATGTTTCTTATGAGTGCAGACACGATGAGTGATGTATGCGGTATTTATCATATTAACTTGGACATCATTTCATAAGTGCAAAGTATATCAGAATTCATTTTTTTGTTTTTCATCTGTTCTAATTTAAATTGCTGCATAATTTCATGAAACAAAAACACACGAGTCTCCTTAAAAAGTAATTATCCTGACTGAATTTGGGGCTACCTAAAATTCAAAATTTATTCTTTTTATATTTCTATACATTTTTCAGTGTAACCTTCTCTACCTAGTAATTAATTATATTCTTTTTTTAAAAAACATTTTATTTATTTCTTTGACAGAGGGCAGGCAGAGAGAGAGAGAGGAGGAAGCAGGCTCCCTGCTGAGCAGAGAGCCCTATGCGGGCCTCGATCCCAGGATCCTGAGACCATGACCTGAGCTTTAACCCACTGAGCCAACCAGGTGCCCTAATTAATATATTATTACAATTTTTAGCTCACTGGTTTATCCCATTACTGTTTATATAAAATTTACCTATCTTAAAAATTTATTGAATGTGTAGCAAAATACAATGGTTGAGATTATACTCCCAATTCCTTTCTCATTTTAGATTGCTAGGCAAATAATCTGGAAGCAAGAGGCATACTTTTCTCTTCATGTTTCTTTTTTAAAAAATTTTTTATTTATTTATTTTTACATTATTTTATTTTTTCAGTGTTCCAAGATTCATTGCATATGCCCCACACCCAGTGTTCCATGCAATATGTGCCCTCAATACTTAGCACCAGGCTTACCCATACCCCCACCCCCTCCCTTAGAAAACCCTCAATTTGTTTCTAAATCCAAAGTCTCTCATGTTTCATCTTCCTCCCTGATAATTACTCCAATTCACACTTTGTTTTTTTCTCCCACTGTCCTCTATGTTATTCCTTATGCTCCACAAGTAAGTGAAACCATATGATACCTAACTTTCTCTGCTTGGTTTATTTTACTCAGCATCATCTCCTCCAATCTGGTCTATGTTGCTCCAAAGTTGGATATTCATCCTTTCTGAGGGAGGCGTAATATTCCATTGTATATATGGACCATATCTTCTTTATCCATTCGTCTGTTGAAGGGCATCTTGGCTCTTTCCACAGTTTGGAAATTGTGGCCATTGCTGCAATGAACATTGGGGTACATATGGCCCTTCTTCTCACCACCTCTGTAGCTTTGGGGTAAATACCTAGTAGTGTAATTGTAGGGTCATAGGGTAGCTCTATTTTTAATTTTTTAAGGAATCTCCACACTGTTTTCCAAAGAGGCTGCACCAACTTGCATTCCCACCAACAGTGTAAGAGGGTTTCCCTTTCTCCAAAGCTTCTCTAACACTTGTTATTTCCTGTCCTGTTAATTTTGGCCATTCTGACTGGTGTAAGGTGGTATCTTAATGTGTTTTTAATTTGAATTTCCCTGATAGCTAATGATGACGAACATTTTTTCGTGTGACTGTTACACATTTGTATATCTTCTATGGAGAAGTGTCTGATCATGTCTCCTGCCCATTTTTTGATGTGATCATCTTTTTTTTTTTTTTTGATTGTTGAGTTTGAGGAGTTCTTTATAGATTTTGGATATCAGCCCTTTGTCTGTAGTGTCATTTGTGAATATCTTCTCCCATTCCTTGGGTTGCCTCTTTGTTTTGTTGACTGTTTCCTTTTCTGTGCAGAAGCTTTTTATTTTGATGAAGTCCCAAAAGTTCATTTTCACTTTTGTTTCCTTTGCCTTTAGATATGTGTCTCTGCCTCATGTTGAGGTCTCATCCATTTCGAGTTTATCTTTGTGTGTGGCATAAGAGAATGGTCGAGTTTCATACTTATGCATGTAGCTGTCTAATTTTCTCAACACCATTTATTGAAGAGACTGTCTTTTTTTCCAGGGGATATTTTTTCATGCTTTGTTGATTATTTGACCATATATTGTGGTCCATATCTGGACTCTCTACTCTCTTCCATTGGTCTATGTGTCTGTTTCTATGCCAGTACCATGCTGTCTTTGTGATCACAGCTTTGTAATAAAGCTTGAAATCAGGCAACGTGTTGCCCCCAGCTTTGTTTTTCTTTTTCAACATTTCCTTGGCAATTCAGGGTCTTTTCTGGTTTCATATAAATTTTAGGATTGTTTGTTCCAGCACTTTGAAAAATGTTGGTGGAATTTTGATCAGGATGGCATTGAAAGTATAGATTGCTCTGGGCAGTATAGTCAACCTTGCTGGATAGAGTATCCTTAGTTGCATATTTTTTTTATTTAATTTCTTGAATATTTCTTGCCAGCCCTTTCTGTCTTGCCAGGTTTGTGGACAGGTCTGATGTTATTCTGATGGTCCTCCCTCTGTATGGAAGGGGTGTCTTTCCCCCTACCTGCGCTTAAGATATATTCTTTGAATTTATGATTCATCAATTTCACAATTATGTGCTTGGAGGTTTTTCTAGCCTTGTTGATCTTGCGGGGTGTCCTCTCTGCCTCTAGGACATGAACACTTGTTTCATTCCCCAGAGTAGGAAAATTTTCATCCAGGATTTGTTCAACTATATCTTCTAGCCTCTCTCTCTCTCTCAACTCCCTCACGGATCCCAATAATTCTGATATTGGAATGTTCCATGGTGTCATTTATTTCCCTAATTCTATTTTCATGGGATTTTAACTGTTTGTTCCAAGACTTCTCCTGCTCCTCCTTCTCAATCAATCTGTCTTCTAGATCACTAATGCTATCTTTTGCTTCACTTACCCTAGCTGTTTGAGTATTTAGATTAGATTGGATCTCACTGATAGCATTTTTAACCTCTGCCAGATCGGCTTTCACTTCCACCCTTAGATATCTTGCCACTAATGGTTTTTTCCAACTTAGCCATCACTTGGATAGTTGCTACCCTGAATTCCATTTCTGTCATATTGTTTATGTTCATATTCAGTAGTTCTGTGACAAGGGTTGTAGTCTCTGAATTTTTCTTCTCTGGGTGTTTCTCCTCTGAGTCATTTTGTTGAAAAGTGGTTCGGGGGATGTATAGCTGAATATATCAACCACAATCCAGGTGAGTTGCCTGTTGGAAGGTTTATGAACAATCAGAAGTCATCACCAAAAGGGAAGAAGAAAGAAAAAAGAGAGAAAATAGAAAAAAAGCAAGAAAAAACCTGGCCAAAATGGGCCCCAATGGTAGGATTTATATGGCACCAAAACAAAAAAGAATAAACAAACAGACCATCAAAAGTAAAAAAAACAGGAAAAAAGCAAAAGCAAAACCCAGCCTAAACGACCCAGAAGAATAAGATTTATATAGTACAAAGGCAAAAACAAATACTCAGAAAGACTGTTAGAAGAGATGGGAAGGTGAGTACAAACCCTCGTTGTGGGTGAGGAAAGTATTTCAGTTCTCCTGGGTGTATCTTGTTTTTTTGTTAGAGGACTCAACTTTCTAGAGATATAGGGAAATTAAAACTGGTTTGTATATAGGGGTAGTATTGAATAGGAAAGAAGGATTACCTTGAAGATTATATGTATATGTATATTTAAAAAAAGAAGAAGGAAAGAAACAAACACAGGTATGTGTATGAAAAAAGGTCATTTAAAAAAGTTATTATGGGATGTTGTATTAAATATCAAGTTGTAATAATAAGTGGATTAAAAACTTAAAGAACAAGAATCATGAGAATGAATTTAAAATTAAAAAAAAAACTTTGAACATAAAAATGAAAAGAAGTTAAAAAGAAAATAAGATGAAAAGCTGTATCTATAAAATATACAGGCTTTGGGGTAGTACCAGGAGTTTAATATATTGTTTTTTCTTGGTGTTGGGGTTTTACAGTTTTATGGAGACCCTTTGGTGTTGTCCTCTTGCCTTCTGGGGGAGGGGCCTGCCGCATTGTTTTCCAGTCAATCTAGGCTGAGTCCCCCTGCCCCCTATCAAGGGGCTGAGCTCTATGGAAATCAGTTTTTGAGGCTTTCATTCTCTGGAGGTTTTTGTTCTTTTGCAGCTTTTTGCAACTTCTCAGAAGTCAGAGCAAAGTAAGCTGTCCACACCCAGACCTCCACCTCAGAGAGAAGCCTCAGTCTCCTCCCCTCTGGATGGTGTGAGACACACAGACTCCCCCTCTGCATTCCCCTGCACACTGCCACCTCTTACAGGTAGGATGCACCCTCAGTCACCAGCAAGAATGGTGCCCAAGACCCCTGCTTGTCTCTTCACCCCCTTGCCACAGAAGCTGTGAGTGATACCGGTTTGTGTGAGTCTGCCCTTGTTGGGACGGCTGTCTGGAGCCCACACCCACACTGGGCGCTCTTGGACTTGGTGGTGGTCCCACATGTGGTGTGGAAGGCTGTGGGATGTGGGGCCTCTGGCGCAGGCTGGGTGTGCCCAGCCCACTTGGTGCAAGTGGCTAAAAGCCACGGTTTCAGGGAGTCCCCTCTGGGTTCACTCAGGTGCCGACAGGCACCATCTACTGCTGTCTGGGGACCGCAGTTTTATGTCCCTGCCAGTAGCCATCATATTCCCCAGTTGCCTCTTAAGACCTTTTGTTTTTGAGTGCTTTTAAACAGACTGCAAGTTGATGCTGGTCCCCAAGCACAGGGCACTTTAATATTGGAGTATTACTTTCTAATGGGTCACTTCTGGTGGCTCCCTCTGCCTTCTGTTTATCCTCCGAAATCAGTCTGAGCATTTCTGCTTCGCTTTACCTCTCCACCAATGCTCTTCTGCCCCCATGGAGATCCAGAAATGTGTAGTCTTACATCTCAGGCTGATTTCATGGGTGTTCAGAGTGTTCTGGTAGATATTTAGCTCACTTCAGGGGACTGTTTGAAACAGGGTCTCCTACTTCTCTACCATCTTGCCCCTATAACCCATGTTTCTTGACATATCTAGTCTTTGTGTTTAATATTTGAAAAGGTGACAGCTGTTACATTGAATTATTTTAAAATTTAACTTTTCATTTTGAGATAATGGTAGATTCACATGCAGCTGTTAAGAAATAACACAGAAAGATCTCTGTACTCTTTACCCAATTCTTTCAATGGTAACATCTTGCAGCACCATGGTATAATATCACAACCAGGATATTTACACTGATATAGTAAAGTTATAGGAAATTTCCATCACCACAGTGATTCCTCATCTTATAGGCTTACTTAATTTTCTTCTGTCTTCTCTGTCCTGTTCTCCACTAACCTATGGGGAACATTTCTATAATTTTAGCATTTCAAGAATGGTCCATAAATAGAATCTTATGGTATGGAATCCTTTGGGATTGGCTTTTTTCACACAGTATAATTCTCTGGAGAGTTGTTCAAGTTGTTGCTTGTATCAACACATTACTCCTTTTTTTATTGCTAGGTAGAGTATGCCACAGGTTGTTAAAACATTCACCTGTTGAAGAATATTTGGGTTGTTTCCAGTTTTCAGCTATTTTAATAAGATTGCTATAAATATTGACTTATGTCTTCATGTCTCTGGCATGAAGAGACAAGGGCAATTTCTGGGTAGTATGGTAACTGCATTTTTTAAGAAGCTGCTGCTAAACTTCTCTAGGGTAGTTTAGTAGTTTACATTCTCACCAGCAATATATCAACGATTCTTTCTCTGCATCCTTGCCAGCATTTGGCATTGCAATAGGCAGGTAGTAGCACGATAGTGGTTTTAATGTGTACTTCTGTAACGGCTAGTGAGGTTGAATATTTTTTCATGGGCTTATCTGTCATCTGTAGATGATATTTGGTGAACTGTCTCTGCATGTCTTTTATTCATGTTTTTTAAAGATTTCATTTATTTATTTGACAGAGAGAGAGAGCACAAGCAGGGGGAGTGGGAGAGGGAGAAGCAGGCTCCTCACTGTGCAGGGAGCCCCATGCAGGCCAATTCCAGAGCCCTGGGATCATGACCTGAGCTGAAGGCAGACGCTTAACCAACTGAGCCACCCAGGCATCCTCTTTTACCCATTTTATAATTAGGTTTTTGCTACTGAGTTTTGAGACTTCTTTCTAGTATTCTAGATACTGTTCCTTTGTTGGATATGCGGTTTTCAAATGTTTCCTTGAATCTCTTGTAAAGCAAAAGAAGGTCGCCTGTAAAACAAAAATGTTTTAAATTTATTGAAGTTCCATGTACCAAGTTTTAATTTTATGGATCACTGTTTTTAGTGTTAAACCTAAGAAGACTTTGCTGAGCCCTAGCTACTGAAGATTTCCTCCTGTGTTTTTTTCTAAAAGCTTTATAGTTAGAAGTTTTACATATATGTCTATGACCCATTTTGTGTTAATTTTTGTATAAGTTGTTAGGTTTATGCCACATTTTGGGGGGTTTTGTTTAGTTTTTTGTTTTGCTTATGGAGGTCTAATTGCTCCAGTACTAATTGAAAAGTCCATCCTTGCTGATTGAGTTTCTTTTTTACCTTTGGCAAATATCAGTTGAACATATAAGTGTGGTACTATTTCTGATTTTTTTGTCCTCTTGACACACAGATTTATCCCCCCAACAATATCATACTGTCTTCATTGCTGTAGCTATCTGGTAAAACTCATTATCAGGCTGAGTGATATTTCTCTACTTTACTATTCTTTGTCAAGATTTTCTTAGCTATTCTCATTTCTTTTTCCCTTTCACATACATTTTAAAATAATATTTTCTAAAATACAAAAATATTGCTGGGATCTTTATAGAAATACATTTGGGGAGAATTTTTAACATACAAGACTTATGCATATTTTGTTAGATTTATACCTTAGTATTTACTTTTCTTTGAGCAGCTGTAAGTAGTATTACATTTCTAATTTCAGTGCATGTAAAGATCACTAACATATAATAATATCACTTTTTCATGTTTAGTTGTGTCCTGCAATCTTTCTGAGCTCATTTATTACTTGTAGGAGTTTGTTATTGGTGTTAACCGTTTTTAGAGATTCCTTGGGATTTCTATGTAGACAATCATGTCATCTGCAGATAAAGACATTTTTACTTCTTCATTTCTTATCTATATGCTTTTTCTTTTCTGGTCTGATTAAAGTGGATAGAATTTCTAGCACTATGTTGAATAAAGATGGTGAGAGGAGACTTTCCTTGCCTTGTTCTCAATTTTAGGGGAACAATACTCAGCTTTCCAAAAAATATGTTAGCTGTAAGTTTTTGTAGCTGATTTTTATCAAGTTGAGGAAATTACCTCTATTTCTTTTTGCTTTTTTTTTTTTTTTGGACAGTTTTTATTACAAGCGGGTGCTAAATTGTGTCAAATGACTTTTCTGCTTCAACTGAAATAATCACATGAATTTTTCTTTAGCTTCTTAATATGGTATATTACATTGATTGATTTTCAAATATTGAACCAGCACTGCACCTCTGGAATAAACCCTGCTTGGTCATGGCATATAATTATTTTTATAACTTGCTGAATTACAGTTGGTATCCAAGTGATACTAACTTCATACAGTGAATCAGTAAGTGTTCCTTCCTCTTTTACTTTTTGGAAGAGATTTTTGTAGAATTGGTGTTAATTCTTCCTTAAAGCTTTGACAGAATTTGCCAGTTCTCCCTGTGGGCCTGAAGGACTGAGCAAAGTAGTTTTTAAATTACAAATTTAATTTCCTAAATAGATATAGGACCATTCAAATTATCTGTTTCATGTAGGATGAGCTGTGGTAATTTATGTTTTTTGAGGAATTGGTCAATTTCATCTATGTTGTCAGCTTATGTCAAGTTGTTCATAGTATTCTCTTATTATCCTTTGGATGTTGTCAGAGTCTGTAGTGATATCTCCTGTTTCATTCCTGATATTGGTAATATACATCTTTTTTTGTCAATCTTGCTAGATGGTTGTCAACATAATAGCTGTTTTCTAAGAAAAAGCTCTTTGTTTCATTGGTTTTCTTTATTGTTTTCAAGTTTATTCATCTCTTATTTTTAGTATATCATTTTACTGGATTTGGGTTTGTTTTTCTCTTCTTTTTCTAGGGTTCTTAGGCAATAGCTTTAATTACTGTTTGAGATTTTTACTTTTTTCTAATATGTGAATTTAGTGCAAAAATTTCCCTCTCAGCACTGTTTTAATTGTGTCCTACAAATGTTGATATGTTATATTTGGGTTGGCATTTAGTTCAGTATAATTTTTGACTTACCTTGAGACTTCCTCTTCAATTCATGGATTATTTACAAGTACGTTGTTGAGTTTCACAGTGTTTAGAAATTTTCCTGTTATATTTCTCTTACTGATTTCTAGGTTGAGTCTATTATGGTGAGAGAACATACTCTAAATGATTTCATTTGTTTTCAGTTTGTTGAAGTCTGTTTTACAGGAACACAATATGGCCTATCTTAGCATATAATCCACAAACACCTGAAAAGAATGTGTGTTTAACAAATGTTAATTAGATCCTGTTGGTGATGATGTTGTTGGGTTCTTCTATGTCCTTGTTCTTTTTCTGTCTAGTTCAAATCCATTATTCAAGAGAGATGTTGTAATATCACTATATTGATATCCAGTTATGTTTGTGGATTTGTCTATTTCTGGATTTAGTTCCACTAATTTTTGTTTTACACTTTTTGTAGCTCTGTTGTTTGGTGAATGAACATTTAGTATTGTTCTTTTTTTTGGTTATTTTGTTATTATGTAATATTCCTCACTATCTCTAGTAATTACCTTTGATGTTAAGTCTACTTTGTCTAATATTAAGTAGCCATTCCCGTTTTTCCCTGTTATGTGATTGTCTTAAATATTTCCTGTAGACATAGTTAGAACCACATTAGACAATGTTATAATTCCTTGCTTTAACTATCAAACATAATTAGAAAAGTCAAGAAAAGATCATACCTATTTACCCTTTACCCCCTTCTAGATCTCATATTTGTCTTCTACTCTGGGCCACTTTTTATTTGCTATTCTACATTTTTCCCCCAGATCTGTGAGTCTTACCACTTTCTCCTGCTACCAGCCACTACTTCTCAGCTGAACTTGTTTTTTTATTTTTAGTGTAAATGTTCACATATTTAATAGTACACTTAAAATAAACATTGCTACATTTAAAATCTTCTAAAATTTATCTACAAATGGCAATATAAATAAAAAAAACTTGAAATAATTTAACATTAGCTATGGTACAAATAAGTGTAAATGTGTGTGAGTCCAGTTATGTCACAGCTATATTCACTTCTGGAAGACAATAAAATCTAATTATTAGATTTTTAAACAAAGGTAACAAGAGTAATAAAATCCTGGAATATAAGAGGGAGATGTGAGAAAGAGCATCACAATTAGCTTAGAAAGTTTAGAGACACACATTTGATGTGTACTCTGGTCTGCAGCAAGATCTTGACATTGTTCTATGACAGTAAGATTACAAAATAAGTAAAAACAGTGTTTTTATCTTATACTAATTTTTACCAAGAGATATGCCCAAATAAAAGCCAGTTGAACCTATGCTAGTCCCCAGGCATATGTAGAAGGAATTGCACAAACATGAAAAAGCAAAACCACAGTAAATCACATGATTGAAGTAGATGCTGCAGGTGAGTATAGCTTTTATTTTGAATAAAAAAATGAACTATATTTTCATTAATATGACTTTACATAGTATGTTCTTCCAAATTTACATTCCTCAAATGCAATTTACATTATGATTTTTTTTTGCTTCTAAGTTATTTCTTATCTCCACTTTCTATTTCACTGTGAACTTCAATACAAATGATAAGTCTTACTGTTTTAAAGTACACTGGTTATTTATACAGTAAGGGCTAATTGAAGAAAAAGTTCCAGATCTGTATCCAGAAAGTTGTGTGGGACATTACTTATTAGATTGTAGAGTCTGATTAGAGATCTCAGGGGGTACTCCTTTCTCCCTGACCTTTTGTAAGCAAAGACTTTGTTCTTTGGGGGCATTTTTCACATTGCATCTTAACTTATTGACATGTCTTTCTCTCATGAGAGTATGAGTTCCCGGAAGGCAGGGATCAGCACCTTATATGCTTGTGAGCTAAGCCAATGTATTAAAAGGGGTGATTTTTATTGCAAAGTTTTTTTATAACATTTTATAAATGGTAATTTTGAGGAAATGAATATGCTCTAGCTAGTTGCAGAAATACTGCTTTATTATCATTTTCGAAGTGGAAATGAACTTTAATATTTATCAAACTATTAACTCATATGTATTTGACACCCACTCTGGGTTCTGCAATCTACTGATTACTGTAAGAATGTAAAAATAGTATAAAGCTTAATTCTCTCCTACTAGGAGTCTCTAGTTAGGAAGAGAAAACTAATATTTGAAACAATTCAAGTAAATCTAAGCTTATATACAACTTCAGCCTAAACTGGATGGGACAGTATGCACATTAGAAGTTCAAAGTAGAGGCAGAGCACAGAGGACTGGAAGATCAGGTAAGGGTTCCTGGAGTGGATGAGACTTGAGTAGGGTCTTGAAGTATGGGACAGGGTTTGAGTAGGTGGAGGAAAAGACTAGTGGTTTTGGGAGAAGGAGGAGTTTCCTGAGGAAGGGATTGTATATAGGAAATATATTTTTAAATTACAGAAAAGAAAGAAGGGTTTCAAAGAACCATTGAATCTTTTGAGATTGTGTTTCCTCTTTGTTATATGATGAGGATCAATCATATTTCTTAGAAAGATGGTGAGTGACAGATAATGAAAGAGGTTCTTGGGCGAGTGCGTGATCAGGATACTTGTTGTTCAGTCCTGATGGGCCATCCTTAATCTAGTTAGAAGAAAGTCAGTGAGCAGACTAAATCTTCTAAATGGGGGAGAGAACACTCAATAAGGAGAACTACCTTAGATCCATGTCTTTAATTTGCAAGGGTGCCCAAGGTGACACGAGTGCAATGGTCTCAAACTTTACACCAATGAACTCATTAAGAAAAGGACTTCTGGTTAAGGATTTATCTTTTTCCCCCAACCATTTCCAAATACACAGACCCTGGCATGGATAAATATCTTTAAATTTGAAAGATTATGCTCATGTGTAAATTTAATACATCAGTGTTTAATTATGTAAGTCATGTATTTTTGGTATTTGTTTTGAACATGATTTATGAAGTGTTGGCTTGAAGAAAACTGGCACATATAGATATGTTGAAACAGGTTTAGAATCTTTATCAACACAAATTTGATGTAAAATATACATTTTATATATCCTGGTAGTGTTACCACTCTTTCTAACACATTTAAAGGAGGACACCTATTTTCATGTTGTGGGTCTCAAGGAGAAGTAGAAAAAAAGGACCCATCAAACAATTCTCTAGGTTTCCCTAGAAAATGTTCTTTCTGCTCCATATGTGCTTTGAGTCTTAACTAAATTAAACTCATGCCTGGACCAATGTCATTTGAATTTTAAAGGTTATGTACATAGAATGTCAAAACAACCATTTAAAACACATTACTGAAATGAAGGATTGGCCAAGATTACTTCTAAGGTTCTTACCACACTTAACATTATCTAATTCCATGAACAAGAAACATTCTATCTACTGCAAGTGGTTTGGTTTACACTTTGCTAAGCAACTGGTTGACTGGCTTTCTTGACTAGGTTCCAGATTCTTTGGGGATGCAGACACAACCTCATGCAAAGCAGCAACCCCCTCTAATCACAAGTTGATCACAAAGTAATCATGGTAGCAAAGCAATGAGAGAGGCAGCTGTTCCACTGCCATTTATCTGCACACCACATGTTTGCATAAAAAATTTGTTAAGCACTTTAAACTTGGAACTTGTTTTGTCTGTAACTTTTGGGAACAAGAGAACTTTTATCGCCAAGTTTAGAATGGTCTTGAATTTCATGGCTGCTTCGATTTGTGTCCAAGTTTGTGTCATCTGGATTTCACTCCGGTCATGTTGGCAACACATGACTTTCTGGTTTTGAGGCAGACTAATTAAAAGGTGCACCGTCATCAAATTGCTAACCACACATTTTAGGGAGCTAAGTGTAAATAAATCAAAATCATATGCACCAAATTTATTGAAAAATACACGTGAATTTAAGAACGAATGGAAAAAAAATCAGTGCCAAAATGACCTGTTTCTTTCCTCAAAACCAAAAACACTGAGACATTATTTACTGAATTTGATGTAGTTGGGCTTGTCAGTTTCCTATTAGAAAGAAAAGAAGCTCAAGATGGCAAAGCAGTGAATGGAAAAATATTCTGACCAAAAAACAAAAGGCAAAATTCTATTTTATAAGGCTGTGCTTTTCTTAGATTGTGAGGGTCATCATGATTATCTCAAGAGAGAAACTTTTCCATGTAGTGTCAGAGGATATTGTCTCAAGACTGGAAGGGACCCTAAGGTTGTTCATTCAGGCATTTCATACAGGGTTTGGGTCCCTGCCACCCGGCTAGCAGCTTGTGCTTGGACTTCTCTGTGGCAGACCAGTCTCTGTTTCTTGAGGCAGCCATTTCACATTTATGGATTACTGGAAAGAAGCCAGTCTCTCTGAAACTTCTACCAATTGATGTTTATCCCTCAAGAATCTAGAAAACTGGCTTAATTAATTTTTTTTATTAGATGTTTTAGTTTTTATTTTATTTACAAGGGCAGAAACTTATTTTATTTACAGGGGCAGAAAAAGTGAGTTTATTATATGCATTCAAATGGAATGGAAAAAGAGAGAAGTTGGCAGGAATGGAACCAGCTTTCGAGGACTAGATTTTCTCCCTCTCTCTCTCCTGTTTTCCCTGTTTCCCTCTCAGCACCTTGGCTGCCTTCTGAAGTTTGCTCTGTTTTCTTCTCTCTGCTGCTGAAGTTTCTCTGCTTACAAAGTGTTTTGTTCTGTCATGATTGAAGTTTATACATGGTCCTGGTTTACTGCGGGCCAACTCTATCTTCTGGCTTCCTTTTAGCTTTTGCCTCTGTTACTAACTGGTTCAGTCTGTCTGTGTTTTCCAATACAAATTCCATTTAGGGAGCATCAGGTCCAACTGACCTTTTACTCCAAGTGCTGGTATAATTATGCTGGCTTGTGGACTGGCTTCTTGAGTCATTGTCATATGTCAGCTAGGAGTCCAGTCACCACCCCTGCCTCCCCCCACCATGGGTTGTGTGATATAAAGCATGGCCATCACATGGTCTCCAGAATGCAGGATTTTGATAGAGGCAGTATCCCTAAATTTAGAGTGTGGCGTGGCTGGAAGGCCATAGTTGACAACCCCATACACATTTCTTAAGCTATTTGAAGGGTGTCCTTTTTATCTTCCAGGTTAAAGATTCCTGGGCTTTTCTGCTGTTTCTAATGGGACATAATATTGAGTGCCTTTACCGATGTATCTATATTCTGTACATAATTAAGTTGATTTATAGTCCTCTTAAAGTGATGGCTGCAAGTTTAAAAAACATCCCAAGCTGATCCGATCATGAGGTTTATACCACCCGAGATTCAATTAGCCTTTTCTGAAAGTCACCTTATCTTGTTGACTTCTAGAACTTGCTGTTAACTAAAGCCTCTAAGTCTTTTTCGCCCATGCTGCTAAGCCAGCCCTCCTCATGCCTCATATACAATTGGCTGTTTGTATTCAAGTTTAAGATCCTTTATTTATATTGCTTGAATTTTATTTTATTTTTTAAGGAAAAATATTCATCAATAAAACAAATATATTCCCTGCCCTCTGGAGGTTTTACATTTCCTTTTGACTTTACTTGGCACATAGAAAATCCCTAATAAATAATAATTTTGTGACTAAATGTAGAAAAATCATTTTGTTAAGGTTGACTTTGTAATTATCCATTAGATCTTTTCAGACTGATCCTTAATCTGTTACTCAAGATTTTTACTCTTGACCTTATGGGCAATAGTCATTTGATCATGTACCTTTAGATCCAACTTCTAATGTAGTGAAAAGAAGGGCCATATGTAGATCCAACTTCTATTTATACTCATATATTGTATGATATACTATGTATTACATAATACACCCAATGGAATCTAGGGTACCAATTAGTAAACATTGACATCTTTTGCAGCTAAAAATCAGAATCAGATGTTGCTGCCAAATAAATTTGATCATTTTGCTACCAATTGAATTATAAAAAAAAATCTGGCTTTCAAAGGTTTTTGGATTTTAGAATTATGTGTAAGGGATTATTGATCTGTAATGCAGAACATTTAGATCAATGTCTGGTTCACAGTAAGCACTAGGTTAAGTGTTGTTGAAAACTACTTCCAGCATGGCATGGATTCATCTTACTCCACCCAGCTTGATAAAGAAGTCCATTGAGGAGGAATGACCCCACGTCTTTCTTGGATTAAATAGTTCCAAAATCAGGATATAGGTCAACTTCCAATTTCTAAAGCTCAGAAATGCCACACGTCTTTTGCATTAATTATTTTAACTCCATAGGAAAAAACCAACTCACATGGGAATTTAGGAAATCATCCGTTGAACCCATGTAGGTAGAAATCCACTTCTGTTTTATCATCCAGAAGCTTCTATGCTGAGTGTTGAGAATTATGAAATACAGCAGCAAAAATTAGGGAAATACTGGTGTGAGTTTTCTCTTTCACCCGGTGTTTGAATCACTCGATGGCAATGACTAATTCCCAGGAAAACCTGAAGTCTTCTTCTGCAGTTTGGCTGACTTCTCAATCAGTCTTATGTAGCAACCCTGAAGACTGGCAATTCTATGAGTTTCTTCAGCTTTGATGGATTCAGTAGGCTACATTTTCTCGGCCATTTGAGTTCTAGGATAGAAACGGAATTGATATTTTTGTTATTAAACTTTAAGATAAAATATAAAAAAAAGCTTTCAAAGATAAAGTATAGCAAAACCTTCATAAATTTAAAGATTGGAATTGTATTTGCCCCTATTAGAGTTGGTTGAGTTAGTACATGCATCATGGATTTTCTTCATAACTTTTCCCTGCCTGAACCATCACTTTTCCTGCTCACACTTGGCTAATATAGAAAATTTGAAGTCCATATCTCAGACTAATTTTGCAAAAAGGTTTTTGGAGCTCTACTAGCACTCTTAAAAATCTCACTGTTCAAGCACTCTAACACCGAAAGTATTGAATGAAATGTCTGTTTTGTTCCTGGCAAATTTCCCTTTCGTCATTTTCTGTGGCTCTGTAGGCCTATTTCTCTTGGAACTGCTCGTAGATGTTTGTTCTCCATTTTTTCTAACATTAATAATTGTTGCAGAAGGTAAGAATACTTCTCAACTGAGCCATTTAACTCACTGAAAGGCTCAGTAGACTGAGACTTTGGCTCTGCTCTCCCACACAAACCATGCCCTCCAGCGGCAGAGCTGCCCCAGCAAGGGCATGAAAGGCCAATTTGTCAAAAGCAAATTTGGATCTACTTCTTCCCCAAACACGGAGGGAAGCTCTCCTCCACAAAAAGCCCACCTCTTGTTGCTTACATATTACATAACTTCAGAGTGGAGGTGTAAAGCAAAGGGCATTATCCTCACCTCCATCATCTGTGCTACCCTCTTGTGATCATTATCAATAGTTCCTTGGAAAGAAAGCTTTTTTCTACCATCTCTGTTGAGCAAATTTCTGAGGTTACTTCAGCCAGACTTGCTACCTTATTTCAGGCCCTGACTCACAACCTATCTTTGGGAAAATTTTTTATTTTTAAATTTTTGTTGCTAAAGTGCCTTCAGGTATTAGATGTTCTCTTCTGGATCTTTGTCTCTTACTATTTATTTACTTACTACTGATGAAAGAGCAGGTTTCTTCTTTCGATACCTGTGAATCAGTATCTATCATTTATATATCGATATCTTGTGTCTAAACATAATATATAGTGTGTCTGTATGTGCAAATCTGTATATATAAATCTGCTGTAACAAAATGCCATAGACTGGTGGCTTAAACATCCTTTATTTTCTCACTGTTCTAGAGGCTAGAAGTCCATGATCAGGGTTGGGTTCTGGTGAGATCTTTCTTCCTGGGTTGTAGGATGTTGCCAACTTGTTTGCTTACATAACCCCTT
Source organism: Spilogale gracilis (assembly GCA_004023965.1). NCBI lineage: Eukaryota > Metazoa > Chordata > Mammalia > Carnivora > Mephitidae > Spilogale > Spilogale gracilis. The sequence continues at coordinate 121,624 of PITA01001015.1, forward strand.
TTTTGTCTGGAAGCAGAGAGTGAACAAGTTTTCTGGTTTCTGTCTTTACAAGGATACTAATCCAATCATGAAGGCCCCAACCTCATCACCTAACTTAAACTTAATTACCTCCTAAAGGCCTCATCTCCTGATATCATCACATTAAGGATTAGGGCTTGACCATACAGTATGTATATGTTGGAGAAGCTCATGACCCTGGGTGCTTAGTTCTGCAATCACATTTAAGACAAGTCTGTGGTCCCATCTAATTTGAGGGCAAAGCTGTCAAGATTTGTGGTGAGATGATAATAATTTTGCTCTTTATTTTTTTAAAAAAAAATTTTAATATTTGAGAGAGAGCATGTGTGAATGAGAGTGTGGGGGAGGAGGGCAGGGAGACTCTCAAGCAGACTCAACACTGAGTGGGGAGCCTGATAAGGGGCTCCATCTCACAATCCTGAGATCATGAACTGAGCTGAAACCAAAAGTCAGATTCTTAATTGACTGAGCCACCCAGGTACCTGATAATTTTGTCCTTTAACATATACTGGTAGCGGGGTACCTGGGTGGCTCAGTGGGTTAAGCCTTTGCCTTCAAGGCTTGAGGTCATGATCCTGAGATCCTGGGATGGAGCCTCATGTGGGGCTCTCGCTGAGCTGCAGGGAAGTCTGCTTTTCCCTCTGCTCTTTTCCTGCTTGTGCTCACTCTCTCTCTCAAAAAAATAAATAAAATATTTAAGATAAATAAATAACATACTGGTAGAATTAAATATGTTTTGAGAAAGTCTCAGTCTTGCTAGTAAGCAGAAAAAGTTTAAATATAAATTTAAAACAATTATAGGCAATGCAATACATAATAAGAACGAGACAAAGGTAAATTACAGAGACTCAAAAGTACAAAATATTGCTTTGAACAAGTTTCAGTTTCTAGTAATTCCCATAGGAAGTGCCCATATGCGACAATACATATGTGAAGCAGCTTTGTAAGGCATGAAGCTTTTGAAATGCATTTTTATTATTTGCACTGCTGACTTCTGCTCTTCTGTTGTCACATACCTCAGGCCAGATTCTCATTCCCCAGGGCCAGGAGACCAGATTAACAACAGTCTCCAGTGGGGAGGCCCTGTGGGGCTTCTGTAGATGGGGGCGAGGACGCCAGCTGCTGTGCAGGACTGAGAGAGGCCGGGTCTGTAACTTTTTGCCGCCTCTGATTCCCACAGCCCATGGACAGGATATCGGAACACAGCACATTAGATTCCTCCGACCACTCCTTCTGAAGTCCATCTGAGAGAAGCTTGAAATGGTTTCTGTGATGGCAACTAGAAGACATTGGTATGCTTGGGAGAATGTGTGGGAGGAGAGGGGAACCCGCAACTAGGAGGGTGCTGTAAGGACCTACTTAGAAGTTCAAGCTTCCTTGCTGTTTACTCAGAAAAACAGCTCCAGGAATTATGGACAAACAGCCCCTGAAAACAACTGGCGCACCAGTTTGGGGGAGACTCCCAATCAGTTATCCCCTTAACCTCCTGGTTTCAGGAGCAATGGAGATGCAAATTAAGAATGGATAGCCAGTTTCCGATACTTAGGACCAGGTGGGAATGCCCAATCAGTTAATCCCCTTAAACCTCCCAGACCCTGACTAATGGAGATCCCCTGGTAAACCACTCCGTGTAAAGGGGATTATGAACTTAACAGTTTAAATGTATTCATATCACAGCAGAGTGAAAGAATTAACTCTAGGCAGCTGTGTGATTGCAATCAGCTTGTGGCTTGCCCTATAAAAGCTAGCTTGTAAGAATAAGTGTGGATGCTCTCTCTCTCTCTTTAGAGCGACCCTGGTCTGGCCAGTGAAATTCTGATGCTTGGCCAAAATAAAGCTTTGCTTGACCGTGGCTTTTGTATCAGCCTTGTTCCTTTGACCACGGATCCTATTAGGTGCAAGCCAAAGGATTGAACCTTAGCAACCTCTTCAGATAGAGAGTACAACGTAGCAGAACCTTACAGTGAGGGGCTGCTTGGCCTCTCAGCCTCCTTTATTGAGATCTCTGTGACATTGTAATTATAAGCTTCTGCCATAGAGTCTGCCCTTTACCAGCTGTGTGGTCTTGGGCAATTTATTCAACCTCTCTGGGTGTGCTCATTTGTCAGGTGGGCTAGAATTAGTACCCATGTAACATTGTTATAGTGAGGATTAAATTAGGTAATTCAGGGAAAACACTGAAGCCAATATCTGGCACAGAGTACCATGGTCAGTAACAATTCGATATTCTACATTTTACAGCGGCTGCTCTTACTGTTCCTGTCAGAATTTGCATCCTGGCTCTGCCGCTAATTAGCTGTGACATCGCTTTGGCTATGATGCTTAGCCACTGTCTCTCTGCTTCAGTTTTCTCATCTATAAAATGGGGATAATAATATTACCTATCTTGTAAGATTATTATGAGGATTAAACGAGCATAATTGCTTTAAAGCCCTCGGAAGAGTGCCTGGTCCAAAGCAGTGCCATATAAGTGCTGGTTTAATAATTAAATGACATTATTATCATTACACTAATCAAATTAAAAGACATTTCCCTTGACTTTACCTAAAAAAAAAAAAAAAAAATACCAAACCAAGAATTTAAATTCCAAAAGAACCTGCCTATCAAGATCATGGAAACATCCAGTTAACTATACTTGAATTAAAAAAAAAAACAGCCTAGATAGTTTACAAACCTTAGAACTACTTTATTAATGAAGCACTTTATATTTTCAGAATATGAAAATAGTGCATTTAATTCCTAGAATTGAGATTTTCATAAATAGTTACCTATGTCTTAAAACCTCCATTGCATAAAGCTTGCAAGCAAACCTTCCCACAATCAAAAGGCTTGCCTCAGGGAAATGTAAAATAATAATAAAAGGGGACACTGGGCCATTGGAACTGATAACATATGCTGTGAATGGAATTATGCGAATGGCTATTCAAGCTTTAGGAGGTAAAGCCACAATATTCATGGATAATAGCTCCTCTTTCCTCCACTTGTGAAAGGAATGTGGAATGTAGGTTAAGGGAGGGAATGTGAATTCCTTCCCTCCAGGTGAGGAGTGGCCAGAAGCTGGGATGTGGCTGCTGAGGTGGCTTGGCTAGGATTCCTAGGGTAGTGGATCCTAAGCTGCCCTTGGCTCACATACTTCTTCGAGGATCCCCTGGGATCAGCAGACTATCTACCCTGAACAATACTTTTTTTTTCCCCACCGATTTTTCAGGGAGTTTCAATGACTGTATCACATCAGGTTGAGAATTTTTGGTTGAGTGCTTTGGAGAAGGCTTGGGTTCCACATTTGGGAAGAGTTCAGTCTGACATCAGGAGGTTGGACTTTTCTGGGATCTTTTTAATTTTTTATTGTCCCTGTGGAAGTGGGGCAAGTCACTTTTGAAAGGCAACACCCGAGTTCCCTTGATGGTGAACAGGCAGACCCCTGGCAGGTGCGTGTGCACATAAGCATATATGTATTGAGATATTGAGATGGGTAATTACACCACCACTTCTGTGTACTTGTTGACCTGAGATACAGCATTTTGTCCCTTTAAGTAGAAAATCTTTCCTTTTTTTCTCTTTTCCTTTCCCTCTTTTCTTTCCTTCCTTCCTTCCTTCCTTCCTTCCTTCCTTCCTTCCTTCCTTCCTTCCTTCCTCCTTTCTTTCTTTCTTTCTTTCTTTCTTTCTTTCTTTCTTTCTTTCTTTCTTTCTTTCTTTCTTTCTTTCTTTCTTTCTTTCTCTCTCTTTCTCTCTCCCTCCCTTCCTTCCTTTCTCTTTTCCTTTCCTTTCCTTTCTTTTCCTTTCTCTTTTCCTTTCCTTTCCTTTCCTTTCCTTTCCTTTCCTTTCCTTTCCTTTCCTTTCCTTTCCTTTCCTTTCCTTTCCTTTCCTTTCCTTTTTTTCCCCTTCCTTTCTTTCCCCTTCCTTTCCTTTCTTTCCCCTTCCTTCCTCCCTACCTCTCTGCCTCTTTCTCTCTTTCTTTTTTCCATTAGCCTTCATTCTTTCCTTCCTTCCTCCCTCCCTCCCTTCCTTCCTTCTTTCTTGCAGAACAGAAAGTCAAAACTTGGAAAGGATAAGCGGGCTATCCGAAGTTACATTGCTAGCCCCAGTGCCTACTTACTCTTCTTCCTACATGAGAGAAAGAGTAATTCTCTTGTCCATTCCTTGAAATATACTTTGAATTTTTAAACCTGGCTGAAAGAAGGACTTGCCATCAGTGGACTTTAGGTTATAACCTTTAATAAAATCATTGGGAAGGATTATTGTCTTCTATCTTGTTTGTATGTAGAATTTTATTCTTGCAACCTTTCATTCTCTTGGTGAGAAATAATACCAATCCAAACTTTGCATTTATTTGATAATTTTAAGGAGTGCAGTGAATGTAACCCCTGATAGTTCCAAAATTCTTCAGTAACTTGATAATATGTTCAGAATGTTGAAGTCAAATCATATCTTCCAAAGAGTTTACTTTTCCTATTAAAGAAAATTTCAGTTTATATTAAATCAGTTAGTCAGTTGATCATTAACATATATTAAGTACCTACTATGTGCCCAATATTGTAATAATATACTGGTTGGACTGACTGAATGAATTGATTTTTTTTTTTTTTTAAGAATCCAATTCAAAAGAAAAAAAAGAATCCATTTATTATAGTCAAATTTCAGATTAGCTTGAGTTTTTATAAAGAGCAGGACTCCAAACACCAGGTTTTTCAGATATTGTGGTAATTGGAATAATCACTTATATTTGAGGACAACCATGCTGGCTGTTACCAGTTTGTCCTCTAGATCCGTGTCTGCACTTCGTTGCCCTGCCCTGTTCTTTGAAGCGTATGTGGGCATGGATGGTGTGAGAGTGCTGGTTTTGAAATTGTGATTTTTCTGGCATCTCTTGCCATCTGTTGTTTGGTTGTTGTTGACCAGTAGTGGACCAACAGGAAATCAGAGGGTGGGAGGCAAAAGAACCCATTGTATTTATCCTCCTTCTCTCCCTTGCTTGCCATGGTCTGGCAAGAATGTGCTCTTCTCCTGCTTTGCATCTGTCAGAGGTTGCCTGTCTCAGCCCCAGCCTTCCCTAGGCTGTGTGCATCACATGGTACATCTGTAACATTGTTTTGACCGCTTGCCCTTGTCAGGCCTGGGGCTGGTACTGGCTTCCCACTGTTGCTAGTCCCTGGATGCCTCGCCATTCCTTATTGGTTCTTTTAGCTCTGCCCACACCCCTGTAAATAGTCCTTTATTTTGAATGTGCCATCTGTTTCCCTTAGCATCCTGACTGATACTGCCAATTAGTCTGTGCCAAGCACTACACTACGACTTCAACATGGATTATCTCATATAATACGTACTCACTGTATGTGGCAGGTTCTAATATTATTCTTATTTTTTTTCCAAACTGATGGAAAAGTGATTTAAAGAGTAAGTTGCCCAGGGGAACATATCTTGAAAGTAGTGTGGCAAGGCTTCAACTCCCGTATGATTCTAGAGCCGTCCTCTTAACCATGGCACTCTAGGTCTCTACTTGGAATCTCTGGGAGGCAGACTCTGAGATAAAGATTTGCCAGCAGGCAGACTTTTGGGGTGTAAAGCTCTCAGGATCAACACCTGTGGGAGGGGATAAAGGAAGCAGGACTGGGGAGAAGTTGAGGTGTAGTGTAGCAAGAACAGAAGCGTAAGTTGAACTCAAGAGGAGCTTGGGAGCTGGGAACACCCCCTAAACTGGTGGAAGGGGGCTGGACTTTTATACCTTGGCACTGCGTTGTCACTCAATGCAAAGTCTAACCTTGGGCCCTCTTCAGCTCAAGTGAGTCTAGATGGAGACTTTGTTGAGAATATTGACTGCCAACCCTTGGAGGCTGGGGGGTTAGGGACTAGTCTTGGAGGGTAGATCTGGACAGAACACCATGGTGTCAACTACATTCTTTGACACACATATGGAGGTGAGGAGTTGGCAGCTTGCTCAAATCATGTGTGATCTCTGAAAACTTTATTAGAGTCATAAATGTAGCTGGCCTTCCTAGCATATGTGTATGTGTGTGTGTGTTCTGATCATGGTATAATTATTTGAAATTGTTGAATAAATGTGGAAGTAGGAGTGAAGAGACCTGGTTTCCCGTTCCTGCACCTGTGCTGACTATCTGCGTGCCTTTGTTCAATTCACTTAAGGCTTCTGGATCCCAGTTTCCTTATTCTGGAGGGGCTTTGATTAGATGTTTCTAAGGCTACTTACACTATGAAGTTCTTTGATTCTATTAATTTATTACCTTTCTAAAATCCAGAAATAGTAAAAGTAAACATGTTGGAATGCTTTTTAAGTAATGCTGGAGACTATTCCTTGCAGCCTCCTGTTAGTGACTTCCTCAAGCTCTCTCAATAAATCATGATGAACTTCATGAACACTCACACAGCCCCCGTATCAACCAGGGTTTTCTGAAGAACAGAGATGCCCCTTGTCTCCCCAGAATGTCTTTATTTGATATATGTGATTTTAGAATGCTAGTACTTCTCATTCTGAGTATAGCTCATACAGATGTTTTAGTTTAAGAATTTTTTTGAATTTGTTTTCACAGCGTAATTGTTACAATTTGAACAGGCATGGTCTTAATTTGTCCAGATACATCATGACCAAAGCAAGAAGAAATGGAAACTAGCCTCAGTTTGAGTTGGTGAAATAAAACTGATTCTCAAAGTATAGAAAAGCTAGAGAAACAAATAGGTAAACAGACAAAAACTAGTAACAAAAAAGACAAGTCATTGATGATAGAATTCTGAAAAAATGTTGAATAAGTACTTAACAGTGTGCATTTCAACTAAAATCTACAGAGATATATCTTGACAGAGTAAAGGGTTAAATACTGGACTGAGTAAATATAGAAATTCTTTAAGATTGATTTTCCTGAGCTGTGGCAAATGATTCAATGAAAATGGAAAATAACTATTATTGTCAGTCATGTATGGCCCTGCTTGTATGATTTCCCAATGTAAGCCTTACGGTCGAAGCTGCTTGGACCATAAATAAATAAATAGACATACCTTCACTCTGGCTTCCTTACCTGACTCTCCTTAAACCCTATCAGCAACTGTAGAGGGCCAAAATGGCAATTTCAATAAATATTTCATTACATGGGAGCCCATTTGCTGGTATTTCAAATAAATAAGTATATTTTCTCACTCGGTGGACACTAGAAGGGAAAACTCTCCAGTTTCCATTTTCAGACTTTCTTTTACTTTCTGAGGAGGTCAGTCATTTTTGTTTTCCAGTGTACAACTCGATTATTTATTGGAAGAAAATGTTTTAAATCAGGAAAAGGGAAAAAAAATCCTACCAAATAATTTATTGAAGATTGTCTCCTGGCAGATTAATCCCTACCACTTAGCCAGGACTCTCTGGTCAAGCTTAAATTGTATGTCCACAACAAGTTGCGTAAATAACCCCAAATACTGTGAACCTTTTTGCACTTGGTCATCTCCATGACCTTCAGAGAAAATGTCAGAAAGGTAGTAAGAAAAAATATAGCCTGAAATGCTCTAGTTATGGTATTTTCTAATAAATAAAACCCTTTTTGGCTTCTTTCATCCAAACACATTTATCAGTTAAGACACATATACTTCTTGCTAAGTGAGTAGAAATACTGCCTTTTTCCTTGTGTGTAACCCGGAAATCCAATAAATGTATTCTAAGTTGTGCATAGGAACAACACTGAGAGCCAGAGGGCTGACTTAGGTAATATCCTTATATTTTTCTTAATTTTATCACTCTGATTTGCCTTTACAATGTACTGCAGTCCATTTTCAGTTATCCCCTTAATAAAGAGACCGTGTTTGTGGGAGTGTTTGAAGAGATGATTTCCTGAAAAGCTCCAGCTTCCATCCAAAAGATGGGCCTTGTTTTAAGTTACAGAGAGACAGGAGTTGTACTGGTTAGAGACGGCCTGGTCTCTGTTTGCCTAGTAATTTCAGTTCAAAGCTGAAGTCCTATTCTTGGCCAAACTTTTTCCATCTTCAACTTTTTAATTTTGGCAGGGGACATGTTCAGGTCTCCCAGACCTGAAATTATAAAGTTATATTAATTCTTCTCATTTCCTTTAGTTAATATGTTATGTGTTGTTGACCCCCCCCCCCACCACCTTGCCTTTTAAATGAAAAGAGCACTGTGTTTAGAGAAGGGGACCTGCAGTTCTAGTAACCCTGCTCTGCTCTTACTGATAGGGGACCTGGCAAGTTACTAGGAGTTTGAACGTCTTCCCCTGTGAGATGAGGGATGATAGTACATCCGATTTGCTGACACCACAGAAATGTTTGCATGATGAAATGAGTCAGTGTACTTTGCAGATGAACCCAGGCTCTATGGTGGAGACAGACAGGAGTAACCTGACAAGATTGCTGCCGTTGAGGCCCAGAACATGAAGCTGTTGCTCTCTGCGCACCATCCACTCCCAGGCATTTGCCAAATTAGGAGGTTGAGGGTGACTGGCTAGCGGTCACTTACTGCAGATACCCAGCTTTGATCCTGAGGTGTAAGTCCTCTAGAAGCTGCTCATCAAATTGCTTGCCCATGTAGACCAAGCCACATCCCACACAGACTGTTCCTGCTAAGCCATCCTTCTGGGCTGCAGCTGAATCTAGTGTGATCAAGTGTCCACAGTTCTTCAAGAGACCACAGAGATTACACTTACCCTTCTTCCCATCACTGTTTTCCTCAGATGCCTACTGGACATGTGCTTTTGGATATCCCACAGGAGCAGCATGCTCGATGTGCCTGAAACTGGAGTCGATATTTCCTCCTTCCACACAGTTCCTCTCCAGTGTCCCCCATTTAGTGAACCAGTGAGCAACACCATCACCCACTAACCTGCCCAAGGCAGCAACATGGAGTAGACATCTCTCTCACCAATATCTAAGTAAACCAAAACTTCTTGTGTCTATCTCCTTAACAAAGATTTTTTTTCCTAAAGATTGTATTTACTTATTTGAGAGAGGGAGTGAGAGAGAGCATAATCAGGGGGAGCAGCAGAAGGAGAGGGAGAAACACGTTCCCCACTGAGCAGGGAGCCCGACTCAGGGATAGATTCCAGGACCATAGGCTCATGACCTGAGCCGAAGGTAGACACTTTACCGACTGAGCCACCTCTCACACACGGTGCCCCTCTCCTTAATAAAGCTTAATTCTATTCATTTTTCCTCATCTTCATGGTCACTTACCCATCCTACGGCATCATTATGCTTTACCTGAACAACTGCCACAGCTCCCTAAATTATCTCCCAGCCTCTATTCTCATCCTCTCCTTCTCTCAGTTCTATCCATACATTTTAGCCAGAGTTGTTCTAATGTGCAAAGCTGACTACGTCATGACCCTCCTTAAAATATTCTCAGTGACTTCCAGTTACCTTAAAAGTACTGGCCACATTCTATGGATCCTGTAAGGTCAAATTTCTGCTATTGTCTCCAGCTTCCTTCTCCTTACTCAGATTATTGTATGAACAGTCTATAAACTTGAGTGATTACTTTCAGTTCCATGAGCATGTACCATGAGCACCTTCATGACTTTGCATATGCTATTCCTCCTCACGCGGATCACTTTTCCTCTCTCTTTGCCTGACCAGTTCCCAGCCATTCCTTGGATTTCAGTTTAGATGTTGCTTCTTTTGGAAAGCTTCCCCTAAGTCCCTAATTTGGAGACTGCCCTGTCCTGCTGTCCTAACACTTGCCACATTATCAGGCTTGTGTGTTTACCCATCTGTGTCCCTCACTAACACCTGATGAAGGCAGGAATGCGGACTGGCTTCTTTGGCACTCTGTTCCCAGTAGACAACACAGTGTCTCTCACAGAAAACTCGTAAGTTGTTGTTGAAGAGAGGCATGAATAAGTGACACTCGTTTATTTTCTTGGGAAAGCAGACTAATTCGGTTAAAAGAAATCACCAGAGTTCTGTTTTCCAGTTCCCCTCCCCATTGCTTGATTATGGATATCACAAAACCTGTCTAGGAAGTGGAATAATGCCCATCTCAGCTTACGTCAGGAGTTGCTTTTAATAATAGATCATTCCCAGGAAATGTCACTGTAGAATGTACAGCTTCCTGCTCACATAAATGTGACACTATTATCACATCCTTTGTGTTTTCGGTAGCATGTTCTTGTATGTTAGGGTGTTAGGAGAAGGCACAAGAAGCTTTGGTGTTTCATTAGATATCGGTGAGAAGAAGGTCTACTCCACATTGCTGCCTTGGGCAAGTTAGGCCTAGTATTTGCATTTAGTCATTTATAAAAGTCTGTACTGGGTGTATTGGTTGGCTATTGCCACATAACTCCCCTCTCCAAAAACTTAATGGATTAAAACAACAACTATTTATTTAGGTCCTGATTCTGGAGGTCGGTAGCTTAGGTAATTTCGTTTGTTAGGTAGAAGGTTAGTGTGGGCTTGTTCACAGGGTGGAGGGAAGGTTTCCATGAGAGTAAACAAAAGAACATAGGAGCTCTTGGAGTTGAGGTTTGGAACTGGTGCTGCATAACTTGGTTGTGTTTTATTAGGTAAAGCAAGTCCCAAGCCAACCCCTATGAAATAGGTAGAGAAATATTTAATCTCTTATGGGAACACTTCCAGAGACAGAAAGAGGAGTGGGTACAGGGACAGAAGTAGCTGTGGCCATTTGCAAACCATCTACAATAGTCTGTCACTATCTTCATTTGGTTATTTACCAAGTCACAAATCTGACCGTATAACTTTTTTATTCGAAATCATTTAGTGGCTCTCCATTGCCTATAAAATAAAGTCAAATTCATAGCAAAGACCTCCATGAACTTCCCACATTGGCCTTTTCTGCCTGGTCTTTTATGCTTTAGGGACAAAACCTTTCCTATAGTTTCAGCGAATCAGTTGGGCTGTCTGTGCCCTCTGAAGTTCATGCTGCTCCCTCCTTCCTTGCCTTGCCTGGATAATCTTACTCATCCCAACAATCAATGACATTAACAATACCACTTATTATATGGCAGGCACCGACTGTTTTAAACACTATCCCCATGAGGGAGGTGTTATTATTATCTCCTTACAGATAAGGAAACTGGGACACTGTGAAGTTAAGTAACTTGTCCATATTCACATGCCTTAAAGTCTGGTTTTGGAATTGGAATCTAGAGTCTGTGAATCTAACCGCCAGGTTCTCCTACCTGTTAAGACTCAGCTCAGTTTGGCCCGTTCCTCCATGTGTCTTGCCGTTTGCCATGTTCAATGATCTCTTTCAATGTCTGATGCCCCTTGAGTGCTGAGCATCTCAAGAGCACAGAACAGGACTTGCCTTCGATTGTAACTGAATAACGCCTCCGTTGCCCTCTCCATACTTACCAAGATGCGTCTTTTGCACCATTAAAAATCTCTGCTTCTTGGAAGAAAAAAAACCAGAGTGAAGACTATTAGTCCTCACAGCATCTCCAAGAAAGAAGTGACGAGTGGGAAGCTCTATCTCATTTTGCAAACAGGAAATTCAGGCATGTGGAGATGAAATCACCCAGTGCTGTGCCAGGATTCTTTTTTTGGTTTTCCGATTCCTAGTTTTGTGTTCTATCTACCAAAAAGTGGTATTTGTCTATGAAGTGCAGCTGATGGTTGCTTAATTTCCCCCAGAACAAAGTTAAAAAACATAACAATTAAATTAAATCACCCAAGAGGGACGCCTTCTTCCTTTGTAAAGTTTGGAGAGAACAAACTTTTGGGGAAACTTTCTTTTCCCTGGGGTATAGTGCTCTCTTCTCTTCCAGCAGAATATATTGTGTCTGATGGAGCAAAAAATTGTTTTTAAGAAACCCTGCACCAATCTGTCTGCCCCAGCTCAGACACATGCTCTCACAGAAAATTAAATTCACAGAAATGAGAGAAAATCAAGAGAACCAAAGGAGCATGTCTTCCGTTTCTCAGAATCATTCTCTAGTATATTTAGTGGACTGTTTAGTGTATTTAGTGGACTGTTGGGTGATAGGGTGATGGGGGGAAAGGTTTGGTTGAATGCAACTAATTTTTCATGTCTGTTTGCTTATTTCATCAAAGCACCACGAAAAAGTAAGCATTATGCACATTTCACCTGTATGGCTTTACTCTGTAAGAAGCTTTATTAGAACTTAGTTGAAACAGTTTTTTTTTTTTTTTCCAGCTTGAGTTTCATTACTATCATTTGCTTCATTAACGGCAGTAAGTTCTAGGGTGTGAAGCTTGCTTCAAATGGTAACTACTAAGAGAAAGTGGGGGGAGACGGAGAAATAAAAAAAGAGGCTTAAAGAATAATGCCACTGAGACACACTCTTGGGAAAGAGAATTGACTGGATGATCTCTGGTCGTCTAACATGGTTTTCTTCAACATTTTTTTTTTTTTTTGCATTTGTCTTAAATACCATTACTTCCTAAATCAGAATCTCTAAATCTCCTATAATCAGCTATCTTGTACATATTTTGATCATGCCTTAGTTAGAATCTTTATTGATATAGACGTGTTTTGTGAAATGAACAAAGGAAAAAAGAGATAAACCAATAAACCAGACTCTTAATTCTAGAAAACAAACTGATGGTTACCAGAGGGGAGGTGAGTAAGGATGGGTGAAATAGGGCGTGGGGATTAAGGAGTGCACTTGTCACAAGGAGCACCGAGTGATGGGTGGAATTGTTGTACACCTGAAACCAATATAACATTGTATGTTAATTATACTGGAATTAAAAAAATAAAATGTGTTTGTGTTGTTTTGTGTCATAGTGACTTCCCAGTTTTACAGCTTTCCTCTGTCTTCTATGTCTGGGGACTCCCTTTGCCAGGACACCCATGCATCAGAGTACTGGGCTGTAAGCGTTGTAGAAAGGGGGACTTTGGCATGTCTTGCAAACCATGCTCCTAATAAATGTTAGATGAAGATGCTGCTGCCGCTGCAGTTGTTAACCCTTTGTAGTAATCTATTTTCCTAGAAGTAACTGTATTTGCCTCAGTGAGTCAAAAAAAAAAAAAAATCCACCCCCTCCCCTTTTTTGATATCTGACGAGGGACCAAACATCTTCCAGATTTTGTTCCTTTCTAGTCCCGAATTAAGAGCTTGACTGAGAAACCAGAAGCCAAGTCCCTCCGGTCATCGTGCACAATCATGAGGCTGCATATGAACTGGCAGTTAAAGCTCGCCAACTCCTTAACACGTCTCACATTCTTCCACCCGATCTCTTCTCACCTCTATTCTCAGAGTGGCTGGTTTGTTATGAAACTAATTTTTTTCTAGGCCAAGTTTCCTTTGAGCAGGGTGCAAAGGCATATGATCCTGTGGATTAGAAGTGGGTTGTCATCAAAACGATATAGCTCTGTTCTTCTCCGTTCCTTTCTTGGAATGGCTGAGAACAGACTTGCGAAGAGAAAAACTTGTTGGCGTTTGGGAGCTGCCAGGTTTTAGAGAGCCCAATTATGTCTTTTTTGAACTAGCATTTCTTTAATAGAGTTTAATTTAAAAATGTTTTTTTTTTCATTTTTGACATTTCTTGTAGTTTTTAATTTGAAAGAATGAAGATCTGTTTACTTATGGGGAAAGTGAAAACAGATTGCGTGTGAGTGAGTGGGGTCACCTGGTCACCAGTTGTGATGGTATGTTGGGGTGGCCAACAAATGGCTTATGCATTCCAGAAAGTATCCTTTTTAGTGGCTCAGTCCCTAAAATTGCCCCGTTGCTTGTGCCTTTGCTTTAAACCATTGTAGTCCCATGAAAGCACTAGTCTTGTTAGTGGCTTAGCAATCTATTCCATCTGCTTCTTGTTATGAGCACCCACAGGTTTTTTATGAAAATCCTTCCTCCTCCATTTTGGAGGAATGGATTCTGTCTGAGTTTCAGGACTATGCCAATAAGTCCAGTTCAGTTTCTTGATCAGGGAAATTGGTTCAGGTATGGGCACATATCCAACTGAAGAGATATGAAAAGAGTTTTGCTAGATACAATTTTTTTTGGTTTTTGAGGAGTCTTTTGTTTTCAATAGGATGTCTTAGACTTTTGATTTATTTTCCGCTCAAGTTGCTGCTGGGAGGATGAGTTATGTGACCGAGACTTCATTTTCCATCATGTAAGTCTAGAACTGAGGAGATCAGTGAATGGAGTCAGAGCATGGAGCTGAATGCGTGGAATGCAGAACAGAGAGCAGGAAACTGGGCCCTTGGTGACATCCTTTGAACACTGGATCAAACCTGATCTGAACCCATTGCTATCTAGGATGCATGTTATAATGTTTAGTCACATGAGTATCATCTATTTAGATTTCATTCTAAATATTACTGTCTGTTAGGTCTAGTGAGTTTGGAAGGGGTTAGCTGAAGCTGCTTAGGCCTACATTACAGCTTGACTTCTCTGTCTACCTAATCCTGCATCTTCTTTTTCATGGGGGTTGATGCTAAAGGACCCTCCCTAATAAAAATCCTACATAGACGTTGGCTAATTGAACATAATAAAAAAAAAAAAAAGAAAAAAGTCCTACTTAGGAAGTCCCATTTCAGAGTATTATTCCTGGGGAACCCAAACTCTGACGGCAGTAGCTCCTTCTAGGCAGACTGATTTACCATGGGCTAACCAGAAAGCAAAATAAAATAGAATATAATAAATTTGCTATTCTTCGCTTTTGCACAATTGTTTTTGTAATCCATCTGTTAAATTTTGTTCAAAGATCCCATAATCAACCTAGGAGATTGACTTATCCCAGAAGGGGGTAGGAGGGAAAGAAAATCAGTTAGACCACTATCTTACAGAATCTCTAATCCAATTTATGGGTTCATTTTTTATTCAACATATCTGCATATTCATGAAACTATCACCATGTTCAAGATAATAAAAATATACTTTATCTCCAAAAGTTTCCTCCTTTGCAATCCCTCCCCCCCACCTTCTACTATTTTCCTCTTCCCCATGCAATCACTGATCTGCTTTCTTTCACTATAGATTCCTTTACATTGTTTAGAATTTTATATAAATAGAATCACAAAGTATGCAGACTTTTGGCTTGCCTTATTTTACTCAGAATAATTATTTGGAGATTCATGTATACTGTATGCATCAATAGTTCCTTCCTTTTTAATGATGGGTAATTTTCCATTGTGTGCATATGCAATAACTTGTTTATTCATTCACTTGGTAATGGACACTTGGATTGTTTCTAGTTTTGGGCTATTATAATTAAAGCTGCTATGAGCATTTAGGTACAAGTCTTTGTATAGACATATGCTTTCATTTCTTTTGGCTAAATACCTAGGAATGGAATGGCTGGATCATATGGTAGGTGTATGTTTAACTTTTTAAGAGACTGCCAACTTGCTTTCCAAAGTGGTTGTGTCATTTTACATCCTCACCAGCAGTGTATGAGAGTTCCAGTTCCTTCAGTCCTTCCCAGTCTTTGTCTGTCTGTCTGTAAAATTTGAACCACTCTATAAGTATGTAGCAGTATCTTATTGTCACTTGTAATCTGCATTTCCCTAATGACTGGGGATGTTGAGCATCTTTTCAAGTCATTACTTGCCATCCATATATTTCCCCTGATGAAGTGTCTGTTCAGATTATTTTGTTCATTATTTGAGAAACTTATTTTTATTTTTATTTTATTTTATTTTTTAAATATTTTATTTATTTATTTGACAGAGAGAAATGCAGTCAGAGAGGGAACACAAGCAGAGGGACTGAGAGAGGGGGAAGCAGGCTTCCCGCCAAGCGGGGAGCCCGATGTGGGGCTTGATCCCGGGTCTCCAGGATCATGACCTGAGCCAAAGGCAGTCGCTTAACCAACTGAGCCACCCAGGCGCCCACTTATTTTTATTTTGTTAAGGGCTTTTAAATATAATATGTTCTATATAACAGTACTTTATCAGATATGTGCCTTGAAAATATTTTCTCTGAGTCTGTGGCTTGTCTTTTCATTCTCTTCTCATAATTGTGTCTTTCAAAGTGCAGTTTTAAATTTTGATCAGGTTCTACTTACCATTTTTTTAAATTTTATGGATCATGTTTTTGGTGACAAAACCAAGAAAACTGCATAACCCAAGGCCACCAAGATTTTGTTCTATATTTTCTTCTAGAAGTTTTATAGTTTGGGGATTTACATTTAGATCTATATCCATTTATTTTTAATTTTTTGTGTGATTCATTTTCAGTTAATTTTTATATATGGTGAAAGATATGGATTGAAATTCATTTTTTTTGCATATGGATATCCAAGTGTTCCAGCACCATGTGTTGAAATCACTTATCTAATTTTAAAATATGGAGCACATAATTCCAGTGTGGTCCATAGACTATCTCAGCATAATCACGCCTAGTACTTGTTAAAAATGCAAATTCCTAGGTCTCACACTAGCCCTTTTGAGTTAAAATCTTATGGCAAATACCCTATGTGATTCTTGTGGATACTAAACTTTGGGAACAACTGGCATAATGCCATTATTACTCATTAACACTTTACTTTAAGTCAACACTGTCTATATCAGAGCCCAGAAAAAGATATAATTTAGAAAAAGTCAGTCTCCATAGGATGGAAAGAAACCAGAAAGGTTTCTGTTTTTCTTAATACAAAAACATTTATACACATACAAAAGTAGATTGAATAATATAATAAATTTTCATGTATTCAGAGCTTCGGTAATAATATTACTTTTTAAAAACAAAACAAAATACAGGTAAATTTTTGCTGTGTAGGGAAGAACTTACAAGCTTAAAAAGCAATGGGAAAAACCAACAGTAGAAAAAAAATCAAATGAGCAACTGAAAAAAATAATCAAAGATCAAATATATTTGCTAAGATAAATATTAAAGACCTCAACTGATCAAAAAAAAAATCTTAAGTAATTTAAAAGACAAGTAATGGTCAGGTAATATTTTTAAACAGAGAAAGTGATTAATTTTTAATCTATGAAGACATAAAATTTAAAAGTGACAAGAAAACTCACTAAGTGATAAATGGATAAAAGGGCATAAAATATACCATTGAGATAACAGAGGATATTATGGAGCCAGTCATATTATCTTTAAACATAATGTTTTATAGCAATGGGAAACATTTATGGGATAGTGAAAAAAGCTGAATACAAAATTGTACTTTTTGTATGTTCTCATGTATTTAAAAAAAGGCTTAGGAAAATAAAAAAGACTGGAAGAAGATTTGTTTCTGTAGGTTATTTTCTAAGTTATCCCCAAAGAACATGTTTGTTTTGCTGATATAATCAGAAAATAAGTCTAATTTCGAAGAAGAAAGCGTCTGAGAAGGCACTGGGAAGGCGCAGACAGGTTGTGTATGGCATTGTCTTACGTGTAAAGGCAGAGACAATGGCTTCCTCCTTTGCAAGTATCAGCAGTTGATGAAGGATGCTTTATGTGAGTGCTGCAGACTGCGGGGACTGGCCAAAGGGGATAAATTTTAATGGCTGTGCCACTGTCTGTTTTCCTGATCAGTTGTAGACCCTGCTCAAATCCACAGAGCCTCTTTATGTGACACAAGGAGCTGGGTGCAGAGGAAATAAGCTAGAGTGGTAATTTACAGCCCTTTCTTCTTGTCCAAAGCCACCCAGTGGATGAAATGTCTGTTTGTTCATGGGCTCTGAAGTGTTACTTTGTATCATTTTCCTTCTACAATTCAGACACTACATCTAAACTATTTCACCAAATCGGAAACCCACTCCTGTCTTGTGGGTTTGCTCTTCTGAACTGAAATTGAACTCTGGCACTTTAGTTCACATGATGGTAGAACAATGTAACTTTCTGTTTTGAAAAAGAATGGCTTTTAGAGTCTCATAAATGGGTCTTGCCTGTTCTTGGAAATGAGGTAACACTTGTAAACTGTACTTCCTAAATGTTGTGTAATTGTGAATGA
Organism: Spilogale gracilis; assembly: GCA_004023965.1. Taxonomy (NCBI): domain Eukaryota; kingdom Metazoa; phylum Chordata; class Mammalia; order Carnivora; family Mephitidae; genus Spilogale; species Spilogale gracilis. The sequence continues at coordinate 139,468 of PITA01001015.1, forward strand.
ATAAATACCAAGGAAGCAGAAATGTACAGATTATACATCTCAGTTTATACACAGGTTCAGAAATAATAAAAATGTATTCATTCTTTTAAAGTCCTACCATTGGGAATCACATCAAGAATTGCAGAGAGAGAGAGAGAGAGAGAGAGAGAGAGAGAGGAAGAACTGCAAAAAAAAAAGATATTAAAGGACACAAACAGATTATGATTCAGAACAGTATGTTAATCCAAAAAATAGTAAATTAAAATGTCAAGTAAGGCCGGTGAGATTCGCAAAAAGTACGACAAAGTTTACCACAAGAAATTTTTATATCTTTGTTCTTTGAGGATTCTCTGATTTTATGGTTTCAGGTGGTATAGAGTAATATTTTTATGCAGTCTTCTGTGATCAGTTCTAAAATAACTATTATCAAAACAACTATTGAGTATTTAAGTGTGCAGAACAAATCTCATAAAATAAACCAAATTTGTATGAAAAAGTTTTTCTCAGGCTTGTCAGGGAAATAATATGGAGTGACTGTGAACTATAAAAACTAGGCAACTTCTCCAAAATAGCAACATAGGACACCCTAAGGAGGTTAAAAAATAGATTTAAGGATTGATCCAAGTTCTTTTCACTACTTTTGTGGAGTCTCTTTTCAAAAACCAAGAATTGAAACATATAGTATGATGATTATGATTCTACTTAAAGGAAGAACAGAATATCTGAAATAAGAAGAGGGTGAAACAAATAGTATGTGTTTCATTGCTTCATATTCTTAAATATGTGCTATTAGATTTCTCTGACATGAAATACACATTGGTTTCCTTTACGTATAACTGTTAGTGTGGAGTGTGCTAAAAAGTAACCTCAAAAATAAGGTCAGATCATCATAGGATTATTATAAGGCAGGAAAATGGAGGATTATTAATAAGGCATTGAGGTCTGGATGCCCATGTACCTGCAGGAGTAGATATCACATCAAATTGTCAGACCAGACGATCTTAACTTTTCATATACTTAACCCATCATATACGTTTTGGTTAATTTGAGTGGTTTAATAAATATTATAATAAATACCACATATTAAGCATCATAAATGTATAAGACATTCCACAATGTTCTGACTTCATGGAGAAGGGTTATCAGAAAGGACATATAATATCATTTTGAGACTGTTTTGATCCCGTCCCTACCAGGATAAGCTTGATTTCCACAATTAGTTGGCTAGATCTAAGACCTATTTTGCTTCTGTTACTTAGCTGGTAAATTCTGTACTTTCTCAGATTCTTTACTGCAATGAGCAATATGGTTGAAAACTCCTCATTTGACTACTCTGAAGAACACTGACTAGTTAGCAATACGTGAGCCATTATTTTGGGAAATATAGACATACTATTCTAATATACTTGATTTGCCTAAGTCCTTGAGTTTGAAAAGCAGATAGTCTCATATGGGCTGAGTCTCTTAGTGAATTCCAAAGTTATTACTCCTGCATCCATATTTGCAGATAATCTTTGAGAATACATTTCCCAACCTTTAGCCATGCTGTGCCTTGTAGAAAAATTTCTTGGGTTCTATTTAAAAAAAAAAAAATTGGTTTTCTGGTAATAAAGGAAGTACTACCTTCCATTTTAAATCTAGAGGCACTTAATGAATGAATGCTAACTTCATGTCAAGTACTGTGCGCATGGTCCCTGACTTACAGTGATTTGATGTATGCCTTTCTGACTTCACAGTGGTGCCAAGTGATCTGCATTTGGTAGAAATCGTACTTTTTTGAATTTTGGTCTTTTCCTCGGCTGGTGATATGCAGAGTGATCCCCTCGTGAAGCTGGGCATGGGCAACTCTGTGAGCCACACGATCACGAGGGCAAATAATCGATCCCCGCACAACCGTTCTGTGTCCCTACAGCCTTTCTGTCATTCACCTTCAGTACTGTAGTCAAAAAATTACACAAGATATGTGGCCGGCACCGTATTATAGAATAGGCTTTGTTAGGTGGTTTTGCCCAACTGTAGGCTAATGAAAGCATTCTTTTTTTTTTTTTAAACATTTTATTTATTTATTTGACAGCGAGAAACACAGCCAGAGAGGGAACACAAGCAGGGGGAGTGAGAGAGGGAGAAGCAGGCTTCCTGCCGAGCAGGGAGCCCGATGTGGGACTCGATACTGGGTCTCCAGGATCATGACCTGAGCCGAAGGCAGTCGCTTAACCAACTGAGCCACCCAGGCGCCCCAAATGAAAGCATTCTGAGCATGTTTAAGGTAGGCGGGGCTATAAACTATGATGCCGCAGGTTAGGCGAATTAAATACATTTTCACCCTCAGACGTTTTCAGATATAACCCCATTATAAATTGAGGAAGATCTGTGTTAAGCACCGGATTAAATAAAGCGAGCAAAATGTACTGTCTCTTCATCAATACACTGTTTTATATTTGGCAGCCTACTTAGTGAAACCTCAAGTTCTTGTGAAACTTCTTGTGAAACTTGTGAAAGATAGATATTATTTCCCCCATTTACAGGTGATAAAACTGAAACAGAAATGTCTCTTGCTCCAGATCATGCTTTTAATAGAGCCAGGACTATAAGCCACGTGTTCTTGGACTTCACATTCTTTTTTCTATTATCCATTTTCCCTAGTGTTTTTCAGTCAAGATAAACCATGTAACTATTGTAACGCAGATATCTTCCCAGTCCAAAGGAAGGGTTTCTGTATCTTGTCTAAATTTCACTGGCCATTTCAATACCACAGGAGCAGGAAATTATTCAATTCATGAGAAAATTCATGCACCTGTGGATTTCATCTTTTGTGCCAGATGAATAGGTGAGGTTGGATTTGATTTACTCCATGACTAAACTCTAAAATTGGGATTTAAAATGGATATGTAATCTCACTCTGATTCCATTTTCCCCCCATACTGCTGCCTAATGGTTATGCAAGCTCAGAAACATATTTAAAGTAGTAACATGTCCTTTTATCCAAAAACATCAAACAGGGATCTTTTTTGTTCACGTTTGCTAGACCTCTAACCTTTAAAGGTGAGTCAGGCAGCTGCAGAAAACCTGATCTTATTTTCTGCCCCTGGCAAGACTTTTTCAAGTTCATCTTTTTTTCCCTTCTCTCAAAATCTGATGAAAAATGAAATGTCAGAAAAACAAGCTCTCGAGCTAAAAAACTTGTGTCTGTCCTGTGACAGATGTCAGTTTGAAAGGTTTCAGGTCACCTGTCAGAAGTGTGCCAGTGTGATCTGTACTCACATCGACTCGACCTCACACCAACACTGAGTTCTGCTTTTAAAGATACCTTTGAAAAGGAATTAAATGATTTGAAGTCATTGCCTTTTCCTCTTTTAGCTCTGATTAATAAGACCAAGAAGAGAGAGACAGAGACAGAGACAGACACACACAGAGAGAGACAGAGACACTGACTTTTAAAAGGACAGTTTGACCTTTGGGTGCCCCTGGCAGTGAGCCAATCAGCATTCTTGTAATCCAAACACAGATGCCTGAAGCTAAACAAATCCTATACTTGTGAACAAGAATTCAATTTGCTGTCAAAATACAGTGAAGATCAGCACAGTGCTCCTTTGAACAAAATATCATGAATTAAAGTTTAAATGTTTGTGATTAATAGAGAAGAGTCATATTGAAGAACATAATATCTCAATTGTGCCTCAATTCAGTAATAAATATTTCCAGTTTAAAAAAAATGTGTTTTTAAAAGTCCTGTATCCTAACTCCATATCTTGGACATAACTCCCTAATATTTTTATGCCTGAAACACCACAGATATTATTGTACAAGTCAGTAGTTTGTAATGACTAATTAATGGTGTTGAACTCTGTTCTTTTCTGGATTACTTACACAGTATTTCAATTATTTATCCTAGTGATAAAACTTTTTCTTTCTCTCTTCATGAACATTTATAATAGCCCAGGAAATCTAAGGATTGCAAAAAATAAAAATGAGATGGATTTTATTTCATCAGTTTGGGAGTATTCAGGACTCTGCCTTGTAACCAAGAAGATAAAAGATTACAACTCTAAAGACATGTTTGCCAATCTACCACTCTTAATAAGAGGCTGCATCAAAAGAGACAAAAAAGTCAATGGAATATAAAACCAGAAACTAATAGCATTTTGGAGATGTTAGCTTTTTTTTTTTCCTTTGCTTGACTCTTTTTTTTTTTTTTTTAAGATTTTATTTATTTGACAGAGAGAAACACAGCCAGAGAGGGAACACAAGCAGGGGGAGTGAGAAAGGGAGAGGCAGGCTTCCCGCAGAGCAGGGAGCCCGACGCGGGACCAATCCTGGGTCTCCAGGACCACGACCTGAGCCGAAGGCAGTCGCCTAACCAACTGCGCCACCCAGGTGCCCCTCCTTTGCTTGACTCTTAAGTATACAGTACATCTCTTCTTTCAAGTGGGCCCACCATGACATGAAATAAAAGTTAGTTTATTGAAGAATAGGTTCACCGTACCCATGTCTAGAACAACATTATTTTTATGGGTGGAAAATCTTGGGGAAATAAAGAAGTGCAGGCCGGAAAGGTAATTCATTAGCTTGAAGTAGACATGGAAAGCTGATGCTTCACAATGATTTATATTGTATCTGTGAAATTCTTCACATCTATGCTTTAGACCAGTGCTTCAGGCATTCATGGGCCTACGAATCTGCTGGATCTTCTTAACTCGAGTTTCTGACCAGTAGTTGAGGGCGGGGCTTGAGCATCTATCTGCCTTTCTAACAGATTCCCAGGTGATGCAGTTGCCTGGGAGCCCGGAGCACACTTGAGTGCTTGAGTTTTAGCTTCTTCGCTCTCCACCAGAGTGGGTGTCAAATGCCTCAAGGTCCCCAAGTAGTTCTGAAGTCCAAAGCAGCATCTCTTATTTTGACACATTCCCCTTCTGACATATTTTTCCTGTTTAAGATATTTTTTCTATGTATCTTTAACTTGATCTCTTCTTAGGAACTTCCCATTTTAATATAAGGGTCATTGTGTCACCTCAGAGTGACTCTACTGTATTACAAAGTCAAGGGCTATGACAAAGATGGTAACGGTGTCAGGTTTTTTCAACCCCTGCTTTTATTTGTTTATGTTTTTCCTGATTTATTTTTTATTTTCATTCTAGGATAGTTAACATACAGTGTTATGTTAGTTTCAGGTATATGATGTAGTGATTCCACAATTCTCTACATCACCCAGTGCTCATGAGGACAAGATGACCCTGTTTTTATTTTATTTTATTTATTTATTTTAAGATTTTATTTATTTATTTGGCACAGACAAAGAGTACAAGCAGGGGGCTGTGGCAGGCAGAGGGAGAGGGAGAAGCAAGCTCCCTGCCGAATAGGGAGCTCGATTCCAGGACCCCGGGATCATGACCTGAGCTGAAGGCAGACACTTAACCGGCTGAGCCACCCAGGCACCCCTTGACCCTGCTTTTAAATCATTAGTTTTTTTCACTAGATCATGGTCTTGGTGAAGCATTTTACACTCTACCAGGTAATTTCATTAATACTGACTGATATCTCTTCCTTGCTATGTAACAATCAGAGTGTTCATAATCAGAAGGTTGAAGTCTTTGAAGTCTTAGCCCTGGGCCCAAGAAGCACCCAGAGGGAAAACAGTTAAAAACAAGAGTAGTCGGAACTATCAGCAGTGTTTAGACCCAGATAACCACAAACATCCTGGAATTTACTTAACCATGTCTGATTTCCCAGTGAGTCATGTTTACATCTCTAGATGTTAGTTTACTTTCCCTTCATTTTTTTCTTGATCACTCATGCAGTGGAAAGCGGAAACGAAATCTTCCATGGCAATTAAAGTGCCAGTACTTGAGCTAGCTCTGCGTTCCTGCTACTGATAGGGAGAGATATGGATATTAGTCAAACAAAGCTCTACCAATTTTCTCATGCTCATTGTGTATTTATAATGTGCACATTCTGGTGACATAGCAGGCAACTGTATTAGCAGTAAAATCATATCTAATGAGAGAGGACCAGATTTTGCTTTACCGAGTTAAAATGCACCATATTTAATGCTCAGTTTTCATTTAGTGTGTTAGATAGACACATGATTGCTGAGATTTTCATACCAGTGTATTCATAATTGCGTATGTCACTCTAAGCTGTTCTTATCCTTGGTAAAGATTCTTAATCTCTCTTCTGTCAAATGCCAAGATCATTTAAGCAAGTGAAAAATATTTGCTAATTTTCTTAAAAGGCTCAAATTATTTCCTGCACAGAGGGTGTAACCCATAGCTCCCTTCTATTAGGAGAACCAAAGCGGGAGGTGGGATGCTTATCACCCAGTGAGACTTAGGGGCTACTGTATCACTACTGTCTTGAGAAAGTTTATTTTATGTTGCCACCTTCATGTGGTGTATCCGCCAGACACACAGGAGTACAAGATTGTAGATTAGAACCAGAAACGTAGATTCTGTTCTTGCTATCATATAGACTCTCAGTAACTTAACTCTGAACAAACCTTCCCCTGTAAGAAAACTGCTTCCACGTTTTGATGAATTTTGGTGGGGGTTAAAATGGGGGAGAGCAATTGGGAGAACAGGTTTTTCTGGTTGAAATTAATAATTCTGAGCAGTACTAAAATTAATTACTCTGTGGTTATAAGTAGGCAGCGGATTTATGGTAAATGACAGAGTGTTTGCAAATTTTCCTGACTACTCGATTAGAAAATGCGCAAGCGGAGGCGTCAGCCGAGCATGCATTATTTAAGTGGTTGGTGTCTGGCGACAATCTGGAAACTGCAATTGTTGTGGTTGCCGTAGGAAAATTCGCACTTTCTGAGAGGAATTCTTTCACCTTTGTGTGCCCACAGCCTGGATCTCTCCTCGTGGCAGCTGTAGGAAACACAGGAACTCCGTGACCTGGAAAATGTGGGACAACTGCCACAAGGTGACCCTGGAAGGCTGGGGTAGGCCCAATTAATTTAAAATTTTGCTTGGCCTTGTCTCTTCCAATTTTCTAAATCCTCTGGAAAAATGATTAATGCGTACACTGCCAATGCGAAAATATTTTTGACCCTATTAAAGTCGACCAAGGGTAAACCAAGTGTAGGCTGGCGTTGTATCAAACGAGCTTTATTAAATTTGATTGGAGGTTTGTATGAGGAAGGGACAGGCAAGGACATTATTTTGCACAGCGGCTCTCCTTTAAATGAAAATATCAAGAGGAATACAAAGTAGCAATATGCCCTGGACAGGAATCATTTTAAATATAGGAAAACACCACAAAGAACTTTGCTTTAAGGATGAACCATATTTGCTAGAAAATTTTCTGCTGTCTTATTGCTCTGCTGGTCAGTTACCAATGAGGCTGTTTTAATTTATGGAAGAGGCTATGGAAGCCTTATATTTCTTCATTTATAGATGAACTAGTTTAACCTTGCTTGCTTTCTCTTATCTGTCATTGAATTCTGCAACTTAAAATGATCTGTCTGCAGTTTGAACCTTAGCAGAACAAGGCTTAATCTCATAGTGTCCCCCAATCCTATGCATTCATCTCATTAATTAACAAAGTGATTTTTTTTTTCCTAGTGGTTATTCTGTTTTGAATAAAAAGGGCACACTTCAGGCACAATTTCAAAGGAGAGAAATTTCTCAATAGTGTTTCTTCCTTCTTCAAGAAAGCGAAAATCCTTTAATTTCAGAGCCAATACCCAGATTTCACACATAAGGTTTCCTATAGTTTTCTTACACCTAGGAGATATTCAACCACATGAATGTCATCATAAAGAGTATATTTTAACTGTTTATCATGTAGGAAGTAGAGCAATTTCCTTTGTGGCAGGCATGGATCTTAATGATGGAGTAAGCACATGGTAGAAATCACCTACCGTAGGGATGCCTGGAATTACAGTTGGAATAGCGGCTTAGGAGGTGGCGGTAGCCCAGGGAAGGTTCTAAAATACACTGGTCATTTTAGTCATTTTAGTCTAATGAGCACAGATGTGGGCAATAGATAGTCCTAGGCTGGGGATTTTAGCTTTGCCTAAGACTTTAACTCAAAGACGCGAATGAACCATCTTATCTATAAGACTTGTCATAGATTGTGTTACTCTTCACCCATGTTCCATGGCTTTGCGGTATCTTCCTATAGGAAGATTTTATGTCTCTGTCCTGTATAATGCAAGTATGGCCTTTTGATGTGCTTTGGCCAATGAAATATGAGAAGTGAGGTGTGTCACTTCCAGGCAGAAGACTTAAGATCCAGGGCATGCTTTATTTATTTTCTTTTTTTCTCTGCATGACAATCGGCAAAATTTCAGATGAAGGACAGAATGGAGCCAAGTTATGGCTAACCTGTGATACGCACAATAGTGTGAATGAGAACCGTACCTTAGTTATTGCTACATTGAGATTTTGCAATTGTCTGTGAACCCTGCAAACACAGCCTATCCTGCCTGACACAGATGTAAGCTGCAGGCTTTCAGCAGGAGCTAAAGAACATGGTGTGCAAGATGCCTCTAAGCTCTGGCATGAAATTAGCTCTCATCTTTCTGCTCCCATTTCTAGGAACCTCCTTTGCTTCCACACCCATTTCTTCCTTCTTTAGTGGGCAGAGCGAACCTACTCTGACCTACAGTCAAGATCTTTACTTGTGCTCTGGATCCCACCTCCTCCTAAATCCTTACAGCCTTGTTTCTTTAGTTGTTCCTTCTCTTTTGAAATACCAATCTTTCCCTCTCTAACAGATCATTCATATCTTCCATGCTAAAAACAATTCTTTCTTGGCTTCACATTTCTTTCAGCTAACCCTTTCCAGTTCTCTCTTCCCCTTTTCAACCAAACTTCTCAAGATATTTAATTGTGTGTGGGGTCTGTGTTTCCATTTAATCTCTAATCTAGTCTAGTTTTCATCCCACCACTGAAAACACATTGCACTCCCAAAATTACCAGAAATCTTCACATGGTCCAGTTCGGGGACACTTTTATGTGCTCATTTTATTTGACTTCTTAGCAACATTTCCCTGAGGTGATCATGTCCTCCCTCATGAAGGAATCTTTTCATGGCTTCCAGGACAATTCCTGGATTAATTCTTACCTCTTTTGTGATCGACTCTTTCTCCTTCTTTACTTACCTCCAAAATTCATAAAAAAATAGAGCTCCTATGGATCAGTATTGAGCCCTCTTCCCTCTCTCTTTATTGGCTTTGGTCTCATGACAATTCTTACTGTTTCTGGAGTAGCCATTTTGAAGTCCCTACTTAGAAATACTCATAAAAACCCTATTTATATATACTTTTGTATTTCCCACTTCAAAATATTCTTCATGAAACTACAGGCAGAATTCATAACTTTGTTATTTTAATTCTCTCATTTTATTCTTAAAAAAAAATCTCTTGATCATCCACAGCGTGCCAGGCACTGTAAAAAAAATGTTAGGGATGTAAAATTGAATCAGATATAATTCTTTCTCTCAAAAAAGTGCTTAGTGGGGAGGAAAATATGCACACAATTATGGTAAAATGAGTAAAATGAGAGCATTTCTAATAATGTATCTTGTATAACACATGGTGGGAACATAAAGGAAAGAGAATCTAGGTTTTCTGGGGCAGTAAGAGAAAGATTCCCAGAGGAAGTTATATTTGGGCTAAAACTTAGTCAAACAGGAATTTATCAGAAGCAGGGAAGAGGAAACATTATTCCAAAAGGCAAAGCGATGTGAGAAGGCCTGTCATGTTTAGAGAATTTAGAATAGTTCAATATTTTTGCAAAGAACGAGGAAAGTGGGAGAAGAGTGAGAGTTGAAGCTGGACTTGGGGACTGGGCTCAGGGCATGAGGGCTTTTTATGGATCACAGTCTTCGGAGGTGTGGGCTGACATTCCCGAGCCCTTGAGGTATTTCTGTTTCATCTTTCCCAACCCTCTTGACATGGGCTTTATTATACTGGGAGAGGAACAATGGAAACAATACTAAAATTTTTGAGACAGAGAGCACTGCATTGTGTCACTATTCTAGTCTTTATATTCTTCTATCATATCTATCTGTTTACATTCTAGTCTTCTTTTATTATCTTTTTACTTCATTTGGCTTTGAGTAGCAGTTTCCTAAAAAGATAGATGCTCAAAGTTGGAATGTTTCGGCGACCACTATTTATGGTAATCCAGTTCCGTTCCTTTATTTTTTAAAACTGTAAGGAAACAATTCTGAATATCGAATGGCTGTTTGAGGACTAAATTTCTTCTGTTTCAGCATGGATAAAATCAGTTATGAAGTGTCAGTGTTTCGTACTGGAAGAAAATCCCAACTGATGTTGGGTGAGTTCGTGTAAAATGTAGTCTATCCAGCAGAATTCACTGAAAGGGCATGCATCTTGGTAACTCAACACTGTTTTAGTAACAGTGAGCACAACGATTTCTATTTTGTTATGTTTACATTCTAAGCCTCAGCTTATTGGTGTTTCTTGTTACACTCAAGATGAGTAACAGTTCTTTAAAAATTAAAAATGGCCAAGCAAATATATATACATTCTTGAATATTTCACTTTTACCAGAACAATACAACAAAGAACTTCATTTGAATGAATGAATAATTTGGGAGTAATTTAGGAATAATTTTGGGAATAATTTGGGAAGGTAATTTTGCTTCTAAATATTATAAAATAAGTAGTTAAAATATTTAAATTTTGTGATGCAAAATTCAGTTGAGTAGTGTGAAAAATGTTTTGACATTGTTTTACCCAAAATAACCCCCTCTATTTTCATTTATTAATTCATAACAAGAATGACAAATAGATTATGAATAGGCCATTCCAGATGAGTTCTCTAACTTCATGGATAAATACGTTGGGGTGAATGAATCACTTCAGGACCAGACCTTCCGCCATGGAGTGCTAGCAGGCACCATTGTCTTACTTGAATTATTTTATAGTTCCAATTGGATGGACTCTGATAACTTTTGCAGTAAATTAGTCATTCTAGTGAAGTGCCTACAGCATTTTTGTGAAAGCAGTAGAACCAAGAACAGAGAGACGTTAATAGTATGAATCAGATTCTGCCCTGTGACTTCCAAACTCAGCTGAAAAAAAAATGGCTTGGTAGGAAGGAAGGTGCACAAGCCTGATTTTCTGAAGATGGAGGCTGTTTGTAAAATGACTAAATATGCAGTGATTTCTTATCTGTGGTGCTCTGACCCCTTCAAATGCTCAGTATTATTTTCCATCAGCATTTGCTAGACCAGAGCTGGGTGGGTGGCCATCGACATGCAAACTGGCTCCAACGAAGTCAAGACTCCTCCTTTCTCGCATGGGACTTGAGCTACTGGGCATGGAGATACTTTCTAAATACCTTCTTCCCTAATCCCTCCAGCCACATGTTATTGGGACATGTGACATCCTTAACACCAAGACAGGTTCAAGAATGAAGTCTATACTGCAGATGATGTAAGGAGAGACTAAACAATTTGTAAGATGATTGAAATAGAAAGCCAAGTAATTACGGGCTTCTTTTCCCCCCACAGTGCCCATGTCTCTTATCAGCATTAGGTAAAGTGTTTAGGGATGTTCATTAAGGATCCCAGGCCACTGGAGTACTACTAAGATCATTAATTTTTACCGCAAAGCCTCAAATGTATTACCCTAGTCAAGTGGGTACTGGGGAAATATGGCTCATTATTTCCTATGATGCAAAATGTACTTTTGTGCAAGGGCAGCTACACAGCTTACAGTTGTGAATATTAAGGAATTATGTATTAGTTTTTCCTGGTATGTAGGGTTCCACTCTGTATCTCACTTTATATGTTACAGCTCTTACAAAGCAGCAGATACACTGACAAAGAACTTAGCTTGTTGGAAGATGGGGAGGTCTCAAAATGCTGAGAAAAGATTGACCTGGGCCCTAAAACTAAACTAAATACAATGAGATGAAAAAAAACAAATACTCCCTGTTTGTCCTTTGGGTTAAAATAAAGCTAAATACATAAAAATGTTTTATTCAAGTATTTATTTCTTGTTTCTCAGAACTGTCTTAAAGGTTTAATTTGTGTGGATCAAGCTTTTAGTAATTATTTATTAGAATTAAGTGAATACAAAAAGAATTAGGGATATCTGGTATGTACAAGATACTATTTTAAATATTCTAGGGGATGCAAATGTTGAAGACTAAGGAGATGTTCTGATCTGTCAGTAGTTTCACTTCTGATCATGGGAATGTACCAAATAACCACAGAGCAAAGCACATGAGATTAACCGCTATGCATTGTAGCAGAGGATCGTTCTAATAGCTTGTTCCGATGATTGACTCTCTTCTTTGTGGTGGCCGACATTAAATGAAGTGGAGGTGCCAGAAATTCTTCACTATTTTATGGAGGAAGGGATAATAAGAATTGTTTTGATAGAGATGTTACAGTAGAATTATGTATCACTGCCCACCCATTCTTTAATTGTATTTCTCAAGTAGGGCCAGAGAACATTCTCTTCAATGAGGCATTGAGTATTACATTAGTGAAGGAATACTAAAATTCTTTAGAAAATCAGTAATTCTGCTCTCTGTAAGTTGGGGGACTGGTGGAGGAAGTTACAATAAAGATGGACTTCTCATTTTCATCTAGGATGATAGGATTTCAGAGTAGCAGAAGCATTTAATCTCTACTTTAAATCAGTAATGGGGTTGCATTTTATTAAAAATTCTTGGCATATACTTGACATATTTTCTTCCTTTAATCTACTCCTTATACTGAATTATTGTATTAAATTAGGAATTTAGAGTTACATCAGCCTTTCATTTCTATGATAAATTTTATTTGATAACAATGTTTTATTTGGTGGCTAGACTAGTGGATTCATTTATTAATAATATTTGAATTTAGGTAATAAGTGAAATTGGACTACAATTTTATCTTATCGTCTTATCCTTGTCCAGTTTTTGGTATCAAGATTTTGCGAGCCTTGAAGAATATGTTGGGCAGACTTCCACATTTTTCTATTTTTCTTTGCTCATGGGGATTATCTGTTCTGGGAAGTATTTAGTAAAACTTTTCCATAAAATCATCTGCTTTTGCTACCATTTTAGGCATGATCTTTAATACTTTCTTCTATAGTAATTATTCTCTTTAGGATTTCTACTACTTCTTACAGTGTTTGAGGTCATTCTGTAATCCATTTTATTGAGGTTTACATTGGTATGAAATAGAACCTTCTCAAGTAGTTATTTTTAGAAAAGATGTGAGGGTGGCAAATTTTGGTCTTTGCTTTTCTGAATATGTCATTATTTTCCCCTTATAATTACTTAGGAGTTTAGCTGGGTGAAGAAGTATGTTTAAAGAAATGTCCTTCCTGTTCTTTGAAGGCATTGTTCCAGTGTCTTCTATAATAAGTTGTTGCTCAGGAATCCGATAAAAATATAGTGGGTTTCATTGCTTTGTAGGTCACCTGGTTACTTCTCCAGGGAAACTTAAGGATTTTCCCTTTCTTTTGAGTTCTGAACCTCTCCTGTAATTTGTCTTCATGTGTATCTCTTTTCTTTTATTCTGTTGAACCCTAGGTAGGCCTAAAGGCAAGTGACTTTTTTTTTTTTTTTTAAGGCTCTGGGAAATTTTCTTATATAATTTTCTTGGTTTATTTCCTTTCCCTCTTTGTGTTTGTTTTTCCTTCTGTAAATCTAGTGTGACGGGTGTTAGAACTTATACTTCTATTATTTATGCGATTTAGACTTTTTGGGGGTACAGTGTTATTATTGTCTTTTTGTATCAAGTTTTGAGAGAGTCTTTCAGGTTGTTTTTCCAGTTTGTGAGTTCATTCTTTAATATGTTTTCATTCCATTAAGCCTTCAAAACTACTGCTTGAATTTTTTTTTGACAATCACATTTAAAATTTCCAAGATCACTGTTTCTATTTTTGTGTATGAAAGATCCCTTTGAAGTTCTCTAAATATATCAAGTATTTATATTTGACATGTTTGCTCTGCTAAGCAAACTGTTAATTTTCAGCTGTTATCCTTGGATGATTTTATTGTCATTGTCTATCATGCTGATGACTTCCTCCAATGTTTGGTGATTATCTTTCTGCTTGTCTTTGTGCTTAAATATCCCTGTTCACAAGCTATAGGTTGTGTCTGGTGATTGTAGGGAGAGACCATACATCATATTGCACAGAGTTCGTGAGTTGTTCTATAAGAAATTCCCATTCTTCCTGGGCTTTGCTAGCTGTCTGGTCTAAAGAGTTGCCTTTTCATACCTAACACATGTATTTGTTGCATTATTGTTGTATCCAGGCAAACACCTCTGGTGCCCACTGTCTTGGGCACGGGGCAATCAGCCTAATGATGTTCCAGGAACCTTTCTTGCTGAGCCCAGAGCACCCCAGGATTGCTTTCCTTTTTTTGTCTATTTGATTGGTTATGGTCTTGTTCTTAGTAATTCCTGAGAATTTCTCATCTGGTAATGACATTCTCCTTTTCACTGATGTGTATTAATACATTTTAGAAGTATATTTCCTGTCATTCCAAGGACTTTAGGTGGGAAGGGAGAAAAGCACATGCATTGAGTGTGGTGCCTTGGTCAAGTGCTAGCTCTGCTCTTTGCAACATTCTGCGGTCTTGGTCTGCTGTGGCCAGTGTTCTCAGGTCTGCCAGTGCATTCCTTTTATCTTTCAGAGTTCTAAAAAGTGAAGTCAGGCTGTGGGAAGGGTGGCCACATCATGCATGAGACCACAACCCTGGGGCTCTTTCCTTTAGAAGACTTCTACTGAATAATTATTACCTGGTAGTAAATATAACAATAAATATAACAGGCAGTTAGTTACCTGAGATCAAAAGCGGAGAACTGCCTGCAGAATCAGAGGATAAGAGAGTTGTTCTCTGCAGCACATCAACGTCAGAAAGATGGGACAATTTTAGAAAATTTTGATTCCTGTTTCTAATAATATTCAAAAAAATTTATTAGGCTAAAAAATAGTTAAGAAAACAAAAGAAAAGTGAGACCCAGAAGTATTATATAGGTATGAAACATGCAGCTGTTGATTGGAACTTCAAGGGAAGCAAGCTACAAACAATTAATAGAAAGAAAATCAAATTAACAAATTAAGAATAAAAAAATAGATGCAATAAAATGTGAAAACTTCAGGAAAAATACAGATAATTGAAAATGAAAAAATTTACCAATATGGACAGAGTTTTATGATTCAGTCTATGTACATTAAAAAAGAATAGAGTAAATGAACATAAGTAATAAGCAAAGATGTAACAGAAGAGGATTCATAGCAAAAAAGTAAGAACTGATTTTTTAAAACATAGAAATAGCTCAGGAGGTCCTGGGAAATATTAATTTTATTAAGCATATATTGGTGAAATTATTGTATTCTAAAAGTTGAGCATGATTCTCAGATATTTAGCAAAAACACTCTGTTACTTGTAAAGAACAAAAATTAGGCTGGTTACAGACGTCTATGAGAACATGTTTTAGATCACATCTGAAACAACATGAAAGAGAATGTTAAATGTGAAGTTATGGACGAAGATTTATCAGACTTAAGAAGAACAGATTAAGTGAAGTGACTTTTTTCTTTTTTTAAAGATTTTATTTATTTATTTGAGAGAGAGTGTGACAGAGAGAGAGAGAGTGAGAGCGCGAGAGTGCATGGGAGAGCGAGGGAGGGTCAGAGGTAGAAACAGACTCCCCACTGAGAAGGGAGCCTGATGCAAGGTTTGACCCTCAGACTCCAGGATTCTTACCTGAGCCGAAGGCAGACATTTAACTGACCTGAGCCACCCAGGCACCCAGTAAGGTATCTTTAATGTAGAATAGAATTCAAGAACAGAAAGCATGTAATATGATGCTTTTATATTGATAAAAGCTAATATCCACAGTAAAATTACATCAATCATGAAACATTATGTGACTAAAAAGACACTATCACACTATACATAACATGAACTATTAGAAATATATGGGAAGAGTGAGAGAAACACACTTATAATGGGATCTTTATCACATACTGTTAGTCTATTAGTCTTTAACAGATCCAGAAGTTAAAAAATAAATAAGGACTGATGGACTTAAAAAATGCAATTAACATAATTATATCTATGTCTATGTTTTACTTATATATGATATATGGTATGTATACATATAATAAAAAGCTTTATACAATGTATAAGTGTCTATGTAAAATCTCTATATACAGAGACAATGTTTTCTTGGCATATGCCTCAAACATTTACAAAAAAGTAATTGTACCCACACCCCCTCAAAAATCTTAATTAAAAGCAAGGAGTAGAAACTTCGTAAGCTGTAGTTTTTAATGGCATTACCATAAAGTGAAAACTTAATTACTAAAGCCTAAACAAAAAATCCAAACCACCTGGATTTAAAAGCAAAATGAAACATTTTGCAAAAGAGCTTTTAGATTTAAGTAACAAAGTAGACTTAGATGGTGCGTTTGAGAGACAAGGAGAAATTTGTAAACTGGAATCTCTCACGTTTCCAAAGTCGGGACTTGAAGGCATATTTATAGTCAGGAGTTCCTGGTTTATTAAAAAACAAGGAATGAAAGTGAATGAATTTAATATTTAACCCAGAAAGTTTGAAGAAAAACAAGAAATCAAATATAAGAAAGTCAAGAGGAAAAATATGTTTTAATAAGTTACTTACTTTTAGGAAACAACAACAACAAAGAGGCAGAATAATACCTAGCAGAAAAACTTTTGGTATATCCAAATAAGGACAAAAGAAAGGTAAAACCAAATGTAGAAGTTTATAATTTTCAAAGGGGATATATTAGTAGAAAGTTTAAACATTTTATGAGAATTTTGTGTACTAGTCTGTGCTAAGAAATTAAAAAAACCCTCATCAAAATAGGGTTTTTAAAAAAATTGGGCATGATAAAAATTGGCCTCAAAAAGAGGTGGAAAATTTAAGTAGACCTGCAACAATTAAAAAATTCAAAAACAAATTTTTATCTTTTGTGTGTTTTAAAATTGCAATGATTAAAAATTCCCATAGTATACAAGCTGACTGAGCGCCTTTAAAGAGAGTACATTTCTCAAGTCATTTTATGAAGCTAGTGAGCCTTGATA
This sequence comes from Spilogale gracilis, assembly GCA_004023965.1. Classification (NCBI taxonomy): domain Eukaryota; kingdom Metazoa; phylum Chordata; class Mammalia; order Carnivora; family Mephitidae; genus Spilogale; species Spilogale gracilis. The sequence continues at coordinate 156,486 of PITA01001015.1, forward strand.
CCAAAGTATGACAAAGTTAGGTTTTAGAAGGTATCCAGCTCACAGTGGCAGATATTAGTTCTCTAAAATTCTAATTTTTGCTTGAAAGCGCTAAGGTTTTGGGGTTGATTGCCACTGCAACCTGAGTCAAAATTATCGTGACCAACATAGAGGTCCTGGGAGACCAGCAAGCTGGTCATCTCTATCTTTACTATCAATAGTTCATGATCCATAAGAAAAATAAACCATCAGTGAAGCTTACACTATAAATATGAAGCATATGTGTATCCCTGGTCCATCAACAGTATGCACAAATTATAATAAACATTTGAAAACTATGGCAAGGATTAAAATATTTATTTGGCAGTGTATGGAAAGATGGATTGGAAGTGAGAGGGTATGGAAGGGAAACTGGAGGGAGTAAGGAAGCCATTGTAGTAATTTAATTGCAGTAGGTCCCAGTGAGGGTGAAGTTAGTAGGAACGGAAATGAAGAAATGTGTTCAAGGCATTATGTATGTATGTCTTAGTTTTTGTCATCATTGCTACTGCAAGTAATGAGCTAAAAGAATGTTTTCGGAGATTGAGAGCTTGATCAGAGATTGGGTAACAGGAAGATAATTCATGTATGATTTTAAGATTTTAATCTGCAGGTAGGAAAGCAAAGTTTGGTATTGATAGTGAGATGTAGTTTAAAGAGTCTGGATTAGAGAAAAATGAACTTGGTTTTGGACATGCCAGATTTGTGAAAATTGTGCTCTGTGGGCACATGGAGATGTGAGTTTATAACTCAGATGAACATCCCCAGACCTGTAATGTTCCAAATGGGACTCCTAATGTGGACACGCCAGAGCTGCTTTAGAAATGTTCTCCAAGCAGAAAAAAAGACAGCTTACAGAAAACATCTACAGGTAAAACAAGAAAGGAAACAGAAGCATCGAGGGAAATGATAGTGGCAATTTCCACTGTAGGGAGAGGAGTATGCTCTTTCAGTGTGGGGATGTGAATCCCCAGGGCCATGAGGGTCTCAGAAGCCCAGCCTGATGGGAGCATCGAGGAGATCACTACAGTTCCTGAGGAGGAGAGAGCCTGTGTTCTCAGATGGGAGACATTTTAGGGACACTGCAGTAGGAAAATCATCTTATAGGAGATCACAGAAATTGAAAGAAGGAGTCAAGATCACCCACTTGAGAATGGCAAAAAGAAGAAAGAAGAAGACATTAGTAATTGGAATTAACCATGAGGTCAAGGGCATATTTGTTTAAAATGGCTTTTCAAGTTCCTGCTGATTGGAAGGCAGATGGGAAAGAGTGAAGAGTGAGAAAAGTTAGAGATTTGGGGAGAAATAAAACAAGTATTGTAACTGGAGCCCCCAGAGTACAGGAAAGGAAAACATCTAGTTTGACTTTAAAGAGAAATGAAGACTTAGTTTCTGTTATATTTGGAAGGAAGATGAGAAAAAGGGATAGCGCTTGTTTATGTTGTGATGATGGTAATGTTAGGAAGTATATACCATCAGGTGTGATCGACTTAGTGAAGATGGAGGCTTTACATGATCTTGTCCTTGGGCATATTCTGTCTGCCATCTGCCCCTGGGGAATTAGGCTGGATTTGCCCATGGAATCTAATTTGAGCACTGCAGAATCACATCTGGTTTTATTTAATGCTACATTGCAATTTTAAAAAAGGACAGGAATAAGTCTCCATTGGAACCTCACTGTTATGGGGCTCTTATGCAACAATGTCATTTATGAGACTGTCTGAATGGGAAGATCTTTAGTAAGGAAACCCTACATACTGGTTTGAAGTTTGGCCCAATGTTAATGAGGCTGATTTTCTTTACTGTCTTTTAAAATTATATATTTAGAAATTTTCTTCATGGAATTGTATTACTAAATAAAATCATTGATTTTGAGAATTGGAATGTAAACAGAGGTAATATTAATTAATTTACATGTTGTTTATCCTTTCTTTAAAAAATGTGCTTTTTGATTTATCCAGGCTATACATTAAAATAGGAATTTTTAATGCTATAATCCACTGATTCTACCACCCCTTTCTTTTCCCATGTTATATTCTGTGGGCTGTTATAATCACTCCCTTTCATTTGTAAACCCTTTGGTCTTCTCTCCTGCCATCAGAGGTACCTTGAAAGAACTAGGTACCTAGTTCTTCTCCATTCTGTGCTTTCACGATAGTATTTAAGGTAGCTGAAGAAAATCACATGTACATTAAGTGTGAACTGGAGTTTTAATGATTTGGAATAAAAAAATTCAATTTTCTGTTAGATTTGCTTACTAAATTTATAAATGAAAGCCATTTTGGTTTCCTAAATCACTTGGAATTTTCACCTCTGCAAAGTCAAGTGAGGTTTTTCAAGAGCCCTAAAAACTTTTTAGAGGAATTTAATGAATGACCATCTACTGCTCTCTTTTGTTCATCTTTTGCTCTTAACAACTGTTTTAACTCATTCATGTGGTATTTTGAGAAATGTTCAGATTCTGGTTACATTTTGAAAACTGAGCAGATAGAATTGGCTGATAGATCACCTCTGAGAAGTAAGGAGGGGAGGCAAACATGGATAATTACAAGATTTTTGTCTTGCAAAACCATTTTTCAGGGAAGGGGAGAAAGTGGGAGGAGCTGGCTTTTGGGGAGATGAAGGTGAGAGGAATCAGAAGTTGTTTTTGACACATTAATTTTAAGATGCCTTTCTAGAGATGTCAGATAGGCAGCCAGATATGTGAGTCTGGAGGTTGGGGGAGAGGTCAAGACTGGAGATACTATACCTGGGGGTCTTCAGGAATAGATGGTACATTATAGCCACAGAAACTGGATGAGGTTACCTCGAGTTGGGTGCATGTAGGGAAAATACATCACAAAATTGAAGCCCGAGGCTCTTCAAAGTTTAGAGATTGGAGAGATGAAGAAAAATCAACAGAGAATGAGAAAGAACAGACAGTAAGGGAGAAGGAAAACAAACAGAACCAAGAAAAGAAACTTAAAAAGGAGAAAGATACCTGTATCAAATGTTGTTGATGTTTAAGGTGAGGACTGGTAAATGACCACTGCATTCATCAGGGTGGTAATCATTAACAATCTTAAGAAGAGAAGGTATGGTGAAGACTTGTGGATAAAAGGCATCTGGGAGGAGGTTCATGGGAGACTGAGGAGAAAAGAAGTTGAGGAATTCTGTCAAGGGGAGCAGAGATACGAGTTGTCAGCTAACAAGCTATGGTCTGTTGGGCTAGGTGCAGTCAAGAGAGGGTATTTTAAAGATCAGAACATTCTCAGGGTGCCTGGGTGGCTCATTCATTAGGTGTCTGCTTTGGTTCAGGTCATGGTCCTGGGGTCCCGTGTTTGAGCCCTGCATCGGGCACCCTGCTCAGCAGGATGCCTGCTTCTCCCTCTCTCACTCCCCCTGCTTGTATTCCTTCTATAGCTGTGTTTCTCTGTGTTTAATAAACAAACAAACAAATAAATAAAATAAAATAAAATCTAAAAGGAAAAAAGATTGAAACATTTTCGTATGTCTGTATACTGTATATTGATCCAGGAGAGAAGGAAAATTGATGATACAGGGTGGAAGAGAAAATAGATACTGGAACAGTGTGTCTTAGTAAGCAAGGGAACATAGAACTGAGGAGGGAGGGAAGGTCAGGGCACTCATAAGAGCAGACAGTTCACCCACAGAAACAGGAGGGAAGCAGACATAGGAGCAAGCTGCAGGAAGGTGCGAAGTTGCACTCCTGAGAGCTTAATGAGATTCTCCTCTGTTCTTTCTATTGTCTCACAGGGTTCTGGAGAGAATAGTGAAGAAGTTGACATATGTAAGTGAATAATGGTGGCACTAGAGCATGGAACCCAAAGTCAGAAGGGGGACGGCAGACAGGAGGAAAGTGAGAGGGTTGAAAGAGGGGTAGGATGAATTAATGACAACATTAAATAAATGGAGATTTTGTCATCTAGCATGGATAAGACCCAAAGTGAATTATTTATTGAGTGTGTGACAACTGTGTAAATTTAAATAATTTTACCTGTGTTTATATCTCTTACCTCACAGATAAATTCTTAGTGAAAACTTTTTAGCACTCAGTCTCAGTGTAAACACTGGGCGGGCTCCCCTTTAGGTACTGCCGTGCCCTGTTGTCTTTTCCCAGCCTCCATGGCAGCAGGCAGCTCTAAATGGACTCTGGCCGACTTCATCAGGTGAAATATGGCTGCACACTCCTGCTGCCCCTGTGGGCTTCTCACCTCCTGCACAAATCGTTGGCTGCTTAGGCATGCGGGCACTGAATTCGTGCTGAAGGGCTACACTGGGCAACTGGAAAATCTGTAGGGAGTTAATAGGGTGGCATTTCAACCTATGCAAGAGAGGAGCTGGTAGAAAAATTCTTCCTTCCTTTGCCTCCTCCAACAGCTTGTTCTGAGAAGCTGGGTATAGTCATTATAGGGAGCCGCAGTCCTTAGAGCACTCAGCAATGCCCAATTTCAGCCACATCTTGGCTTCCTTGTTTGGACTTTTTCTCCCTCCCAGTCACACCCTCTTGGCCCTCCCTCCTGCTTCTGGGCTTGTTCTCCCTGAAAATGTAGTAGGTGGTGGGCCATCAACCTCAGGCTCTGCTCTCGAAACCAGGACTGAGATAAACAGCATAGCACTTTCTTTTTTTGTACTCTACCGATTCCGATAGGGGACTAGAACTTTATACAAATAATTCATCCCGAGTGTAATCATTAAGAGAACCTATTTTGGCTTGAGATCAGAACCTTTTTTTTCTTTTTTAACGCGGACTCTTATTGACAGATGATTTTAGTCACTGGCTCTTGTTTATGAATTTAAATTCTAGTGTTACATTTTGTGATAATATAGATACAGTATACATGATTATTAAGACCTCAGAACTTAAAAGAAGTAAAACAAGATATAAGTTTTTATTGTCCATCATATACTATGTGCTAAGAATTATAATTTTTCCTTTTCTTCATTTTGCTTATTAAAAATTAAGCCTTGGGAACCTAGATGGTTCAGTCAGTGAAGCATCTCCCTTTTACTCATGTCATGATCCTGGACTCCTGGGATTGAGTCCTGCATGGGGCAACCTGCTCAGTGGGGAGCCTGCTTCCCCCTCTCCCTCTGCGTGTGCATGTGCTCTCTTTTCTCTCAAATAAATACAATCCTTAAAAAAAAAAAGTAGGCCTTACCGGTTCTTTCTTGAATTTTTGAAATAGCTTCTTAGCTCATTTGCCTGCCTCTGAATCCCCTCCCTTGCAGTTCTACATGTTCTCAGTGATTTTTCTAAAATAAAGATTTATCAGCTCATATTTCTTGCTTAAGCCCTTCAACAGTTTTTCACTACCCAAATTAAACCCAAACTCTTATGTTGACCTATAACTCCCTGCTCTCTCCTTCCCAGCCTTGTATGCATCCCATGCTCTATACATATTCAATTATTCATTGTTCTTCCCACTGGCTGTACTGTTTCAGTCCTCAGACAATACCCAGCTCAAGTATCTTGTCTTCTGCAAAATTTGGTTCATTTAAAAATTAATACATTCCATACACAGCAAATCTGGATTTCTTTCTTTCTTGAAGAGTGGGAAGATCTGGGACACTGAGCCCACATTTTTCCTCAAGCAAACAATTGGCTAGAGCAGAACCTTGGGTATGAAGCATGTGTTGCCCTGTCTTTTGTTATGCTAGCCCCACCTTGTCCTGTCATTTGTTTATTTTGGTCACTTGGCCATTGCTAGCCTTTGGTTTCCAAATCTTGGCTCTTGGTCATAAAACACTTTAAATAATATTCCTTCTGTATTCCTGCTCTTGTCCTATGAAGCTATGACTATCATTCCATTCTAAGTCAAAATTCGACACAATTTTTTGATAGTTTGAGTTAGTTGTAAGTTATTTTCAGATACCATCTGATTAAATGCAAGTATGTCCCCTCTACTATGTTATCATTTAACATGTATAACTGACAAGCTTAAGTTGAAGTCTGTGATCAACTTGATTTCTTTGTCAGCTCTTTAAAGAACCAACTTTAATAAGGTAAACCCAGTCGCCCAAAAGAATTCAGGTAACTCAAAAATCTGTACCATATTATCTGCTAAAATTGAGGATTTATTTTTTGACATCTTCCACCATGCCAGTGAGTTTCTCTTGTGTCTTGTTGTGTTATGTCAGTTTATGGTAGGAAAAAGCATAACAGGATGTGACATGATGTAAGTGATACACTGACATGTATAATTTAAAGACTACCCTTCTGTTGGAAGCAGACACCTGTAATTAATTCAGATCCTCAGAATTTAAAATGAAACCAATGAACAAAACTAGAAATGCCCATGAGCTGATGGCTGCATGATGTGGTTAACCAACCCAGAAGTAGATTCTGGTATGTGAGTATGTCCTCATCACTGAAGACCTCAAAACTTACTAACACCTAGATTGGAGTCATGTGCTGCTTCTGAAATTTGATCAGATTCTTTAAAAGATGGTTTCAGTAGTAAACATTTAAGAAAAGAATTTTCACTTTTTAAATTTTAATAACTTGGTCATTTAAATTATTTAAATCCCAAAGTAGATAATTTAATCCAAAGCTGTCTTTGCCATACTTCTCTTAATAAATTATGTTAAAGATGTATTTCATTTTAAATGGGTATAATCAATATATTTCTCTCTTTTAAAAATAAGTATTACAGGGGTGCCTGGGTGGCTTAGTCATTAAGCATCTGCCCTTTGGCTCAGGTCATGATCTTGGAGTCCTGGGATCCAGCCCCACATTGGGCCCCGTGCTCAGTGGGAAGCCTGCTTATCCCTCTCTCACTGCTGCTTGTGTTCCTTCTCTGGCTGTGTTTCTCTCTGTTAAATAAGTAAAATCTTTTTTTTTTTTTTTTTTAAAGATTTTATTTATTTGACAGAGAGAAACACAGCCAGAGAGGGAACACAAGCAGAGGGAGTGAGAGAAGGAGAATCAGGCTTCCCGCCGAGCAGGGAGCCCGAAGTGGGACTCGATCCCGGGTCTCTGGGATCATGACCTGAGCTAAAGGGAGTTGCTCAACCAACTGAGCCACCCAGGCACCCCAAATAAGTAAAATCTTAAAAAAAAAATATTACATGTTTATCAGTGAGAACTTGGTAAGGCTAAAAGAATATTCAAAATTATTGATAAACATCCCACTCAGAGATAATTACTGCTTACATTTTAGAGTATTTTCTTCCAGGTATTTCCTCTAGATTCATATCTAGCCATCTTCATTTATCTATATCCACATCTACATCTGTGTCTAGATTTATACATATCATTTATATATTAGCATATTGATAATCACATAACTATATCTACAGATACTTAACTGTATCTCAAATCTGGGATTTGGTCAGGGCTTGGTGGGCATTTCTTCTTACATGGTATTGCTTGGTCACTTTGTGAAATTCAGCCGGCAGACAGCCTTGTCTGGAAGATCTAACATGGCTCTCCTTGCACACGTGGTTCCTTGACAGGATGTCTGTATAACACTGGGCCCACCTGGAGCTGTTGGCCAGGTGAACGAGCTGTCTCTCTGGGCTTCTCTCAAAGACTGCTTGAGCTTCCTTCCAGCATGGGCTGAATTCTAAGAGCTCGTGTTCCAGATGTGCATATATTTTAAAAATGTGGCTGAAATTCAATTGGATATCCAGTTTTGACTCTTGCCTTTAAAGTTTATAAACATGCTACAAACATTTTCCCATTTGACAAAAATTTCTTGTCAATTTATTTTGATAGCTACATACTGTAACGCATTTTACTATGTAATTTACTTAGCTACTATCCTATTTTCACACAAATAATAGTACTTTATTGTGTTAAGAATATGCCATAAAAATTCTGTGCATACATTTTTACCTGACTTTTCTATTAATTCCTTAATATATAGTTCAAGAAGCAAAACTATCTAAGGGTAATGAAAAATTTTAAGATTGGTGATATAGATTATCAAATTGCTTTCCAGGGATGTAGTACTTATTCATCCTATCACCATTATTGTTGAATACCTATCAGTATACCTTCATCAGTATTTTTATTTTCAAGTCCTTGTACTTTTAAGTGCTGTATCTTGTTGTTAATTGTGTTTATGTGATTGCTAGTAAGCTGAGATAGTTTCATGTTTATTAACTTATTTTTTCTCATATATTTGTCCATTTACACTATTTTAAAATCAGTTTATCTGAACTCTTTATAATATATAACTATTTTTAAAGATATAAGCTTTGATAAAATATATCTAGGTACTTTTGGAACAGAGATTCAAACCAACAAGATTCATATAGTTTACGGTTTCTCTCTATGTCATCAATTTGAGTTAGATTTAAAATATTCTTGGAATAATTTTGCTTATTATTGGCAGAGTTTTGCTCACTATCCCTACTTAATCTGGGCTATGCAGAAAGATAATAAAAATTAAGATGATTGTGCACTTTAAAAGATCCCTGTCTCAAAGAAAAAGATACAAAATATAGTCTGGAATCAGCATAAAATTTGATTACTTTGACTTTTAAGATAGCAAACGATTTTTAAAATGTTTCTAAAATTCTGAAAGTTATATTAATTATGTATTGCCCTTTTATCATAAAGTGAAAAATTATTTATGATTTATGTTTATAAAATAGTAAGCATTTGAATATTATTTCATGTTACTGTTATATATATAGTTCCTCAAGACAGAAGAATGGCAATACATTCTACTTAAAAATATTTTTATTGCTTAATTTAAAAAGCTGCTTGAATTACTTAAAGGATATGATTTCACTCTTTCCTTTCATGTTCATTTCAGGACACTGTAATAAGGTTATTAAAGTAGCAAAAGTAAAATGGCTGATATATAGAGAGGTGTAATCACATAAAAGGTGTGTATTTTGAATGTGAAGGGCTGTGAAATTCATTGTGGAAATTCATTCCACAATTTCAGTAGCAGTATCACAAATTGCCTTGGAAAAAAACAAAACTTAACAAAAAGAATGCAGGAAATCTCAACAAGGAAATATATTTTTCTTTTTTTGCTATAGAATGAAAGCATTTCATCATGATGTCCTGCCAAGATTTGTCCTCAATAAATTCAAAGTCCTTCTTTTAACTTTGCAAAAATTCTGTAAAGTGTATTGCTATTGATTTTGAAACATATATTTTCTCACATAATTCTTACTCAGAGCCAGTTTGTTTGATGCCTGCTAATTTGCCTCTTAGTCATTTTCCTCTGTCCTGCCTTTTCTGTCATTGCTTTATTATGCGAGTGTTCCTCTAAACTAGCTTGCCCACTTACACTAGCCTTTCATCGATTTGGATTACAAGGCTAGTTAATACACGCATGAAGATTGTGTGTATGTGTGTGTGTATGTGTATGTATTTTCTTTCTTTTTTTTTCCTTTTCTTTTCCTTTCCTTTTCTTTTCCTTCCTACCTTTTCTACTTTCCCTTCCTTCCATCCTTCCTTCCTTTGCTGTATTTGGCAAACCTATAAGAAATGCTTGCAGTAAAGTTACATTACCAGCTACATAATGTGATGCCATGTTAAACTGTAATCACCCCTCCACTGAACCTAACAAAGGCAACATGCTAATTTTTGTGTTAAGACACAGTGCGATAGCACACAATCACATGATGCTGTTTCATCCCCTTTCTTCTCGAGACTTTCATAACAGTCTTTTTTATTGCACATGGGTTTCTAATAATGGTGTCCATGTGGCTTTGGAACAACAGCAGAATGTTAATTTATTCCCCAGTGTTACCTAGAGGCCCTGATGTGGGTCCAGGATTGGTGATACCCTGATTTAAATACTGGGTAGGATCAGGCTGATCAGGTGGCTCAGCGCAAGCACAATAGGCTGTGAAGGGAAGCCCCACTCCCTGATCAGGGCAGATCAGGAGGATTCCAAATGTAATTGGCCTCCGGGGAGTGTGTAAGTCAGGCTGTACACCCCCTTCAGACCTCCTTAATGCCTTGCCAGCTGGAAGGAAAGGTGCCTGCTTGTATTGCCCACAAAGGAAGCAGGGATTGAAGGGAGTAGAACTGGAGAAATTAAAAAGGAGGGAAGAGACAGCGACACAAATGAAGAGGTGGGTAATAATATTGCACATGTAAAAGCTGGGTGAGTGTGTCATAAACAAATGGGCTTGCAATGGTCAGCAGACAATTATATCCTGTTACCTCATTTCAAATGCTGACTAATTATATAGAGCAAGAGGAAATTAGCACAGGAACCTCATTCTTTGCCAAGTCCACATCAAAATGCTGTAAAAGAAAACATAAAATCAATCTTCCATGGTTTTTAAAGAAGTACTCGTTCTTGAAGTTTAAACTTGACAGAGTCCTCCAAAATATTGTAAGACTTACTGGATGTTCAAATTTCAGCAATTAGACTTGTAAAAAGAAACCCATGGCTTTTACTGTTTGTGTGTGTGTGTGTGTGTGTGTGTGTGTGTGTGTGTGTGATCTGGATGACAAATTTCACTTTTTAAAAATTTCTTGTCTTATTGCCCAACTTTCATCCGAATTGCTTTATGTCAAATAAAGATTTGCTGAAGTGGGAAATCGTCTTCTTGGACAGCATTGTCTCCCGAAATTCTCTTGGGGTACATTTGACTTGTTTCAGCATTTAACTGAGTTCTTGAACTTCCTATTCACAGATATGCTGGTCAATAATAGAGCTGCATTACTAACTTTTCTGACGCTAAAAATTTTGAAAATTGGATCACTTTCCTTTATTGCTTTATAGCTTACAGATGTATCACTATTAAACAGATGAACAACAACAAAAAAACCCTTAGTTCCCCAAATTACTTAAAAGACATTTAAATAGGCACCAAACAAAACACTTTAATGAAAGCACCAGACCCTTGTTAAGATACTCCAAAATGTATGGAGGCATGATATCGTGGAGGGGTTAATAAGCCAAGCCTATAATGACCTTGGGCAGTGAGAGCCTTCCCTAACTCTAAGTTTCCTGGTCCCTAATGGTGGTCATCATTGCTTAACAAAGGATGATTAACTTTGGGATTCTGCTGTGCCATGTATCAGAGGTCACTGTGGGTCAGGGTTTAGGACTCCATCCTGGTTTTAACCAGAGTAGTGTCATTACCTATTCAATATGGGGTTTTGAAGCAAGATTTCTCTTGGGGGAAAGAAAATATTTCATAATTCTGCTAGTTTAAAAATATTTTAAAAGGCCTGGACTAGATGATATTTTGGGACTCAGTCAGCTTTCACATTCTGTGCTTCCCTGTCAAATACTATCATGGAAAACTCACCATGAACTACAGTACTGTGTCTGAAATGGAAGTTATTGGTGGGAAAATAAGGGGTCTTATTACACTTGAAAATAAAACTCAGATTTTCTCCTGTGGCCAAAAAAACCCAAACAAACCGACATCTCTTTAGGAAACAAATTTAAATAACTCTTCTTAACAGCAGCCACATAGAGATTTTTCACTTTTTTAATGGGCTAGTTTGTTGTTGGCAAGGTAGGGGGAAGAGGATCTTCTAAATATCACCTTCCTTCAGGTGTGAGACTCTTCCTGCCCTCCCGTTTCCTTCCTGTGCCATTCTGGTGAAGGCAACATTGCCATAGATTCATTTGCTATCATGGTAGTAAAAAATAGAGGAAAAAAGCAAGAAAGCCAGCACCAAATTAAGACAACTACAGAAGTATAATGAGGTTAATATTTTTGAAAGTATTGCTGATGTCTTTAGCAAGTTGCTTAGTAACTCCTCATCCATTGAACCAATAGCATTTATAGTTTCCATCTGAATCCCTGGGAATAGAGGCCATTACTCAGTTTAGGGTAGCAACCTCAATTCTTAAGTAGAAGGGTGTTCTAAATTTCATAAGTTTCATTCTACATGCAGAGACATGGAGAACATGTAGGCAAAATTCCCATTAGGGGGAAGTATTAAGTCTTCTAATGGTGAAGGGGGAGCAGTAGTAGAAAGAGACAATGGGAAAATGCAAGAATCTATTTGTTGGTGTCCAGGCTTACCTCTGGTGCCAGTAGAAGGGGTTATAAAACTGAGTCCTGGCTTGAGAAGGCTGACACAGCAGAGGGACACTGTGCATACTTGGGATTTATAATTCTGGGAGGAAACTGTTAGAGAAAATCCTTCACAATAGAAAGTGGCTCCACTGGAGGAGACATGGCTGAATGGCTTGTTCAGGCAGACACAAACCTGAGACATGATCTCAGATGGGTGGGACACAGATGAGGTTCTTGGCTGGCCAAGTACCAAAGCTGGTCAATGAGGTGATGGCCATGGTGACTGTGGTAGAGGCCTGCAGCCAAGCAACTGTTCCAGTTGATTCTCAAAAGAGAGTCACATCAGAGCGCAGGTAGACTATATAGCCTAGAGAGCCAAGGGGGTGGCTTGTTCTTAGCAGAGAAGGCTGGGCTCACCAGAGTGCTGCCTCTGTGTACTGTCACTGCCAAGAAAAGGAATTACAAATTTCCCGAGCTCAGACAGATCAGCAGTGGGAGTCAAGGAAGATACAGATGGGTGCCCAGAGATGAGGAGGGTTGGACCTTTTTCTACCCACTTGGGCTCTATAAGCTCCCCATGCACTCAGATGCCAGACTGAGCAGGAGGAGGAAGAACAGTTGCCTGGACGGTCCTAATTTTAACACTGTGACTCTGAAACCTGGGGAATGCCTCAGTACTGGGCAATCTGGGACAGCTGGTCACCCTGCCTTCAAATTCAGAAAGGCAAGATGCATAGAAAAATTGCTTTAGCTTATGGCACAGTGACAGGAAGTAGAGTTGTCCAAACTTTGTGGTGTCTTGAGGATAATTACCATCCAGTAACTAAAGGCATCAGTCGTCATGGAGATTTGCCCGTTAAAAAGGTAGTGCGATTTTTTTTTTTTTTTTTTTGAGTGTCCCACATGAGTTAAATGAGAGGTGTTTTGTCCCAGGATTATAAAAGACCTTAAAAAAAAATCTGGGTTATTGTCCTTTCTGGTAATTTCTCTCATTTTAAATTAGATTCATTCTTTCTTTTAATCTGGGCTGAAAGAGCCCATGATTTAGGGTTAAGAGTTTTAAATTACAAATCCAGTTCTTTGGAAGGGAGAAGGTAATACTGTGTCTTTCTCTAATAGCATTTATACATTTCCTGTCACACGTCCTGTCCATAGCTCATCTTGGTCATATAGCATGGTGGTTTAGCAAGTGAGGACAGGCTTCAGACTCCCTAGGTTCAAATCCCATCTCTTCATTTTCACTCACCATAGCTTGCAGACTGTAACTCATGGTGACTTGGTGCTCCCATCTAATGAATGTGATGATGCCAGTAAAGGGAATAATATGCACCTTGCATTTTTTTGTGAAGATTCAATGAGATAATGAGTTTGGAGGTTTTTTAGTGTGTCTGAGCACATAGAAAGCCCTCAATAAATGTTAGTATGTATTTTTAAAAAACGAATGTCTGGTCCTCTACTAGCTTGTAAGCAATTTGATCATAGGGATACTTTCCACATTTACCCATCTTTATATCCCCAATATCCAGAACAGAATAAGCATTAAATAATTACTAGCTATTACTAGGATTTAAAAAAAAATCCAAAACTTTCATACTTCTCTTTCTGTCTGGATTTCTCTTTCTTACTATTTCTCCATAGACTTAAAAGACAAATGGAAGAAGAAAAACTGAAAACTAATTGGGGGTAAAATATTTGGGCTGTGTTATGAAAATATAGGGCATATATGCAATCCCAAATGTACCATCTCCTGGGATAACTGAGACAGGCAGAAGAGGGTCATGCACTAATCTGGGAATCTGAAAATCTGACTCCTGGTATTTTTTTTGTCTCCCAGGAAACTTCTCCATAGTGTTCTCTTTTAAGTTGTCAAAATTAGGGGGTTGGACTACACAAGGGCCAAGTTCATATCCAGCTCTAGACTTTAGCAATTCTACTATAGAACAAAACAAGACAGTATACAATTAAGTGCTAAGCTGTGAGTAGAGCAAGAGAATAATGCTTTTTAAAAACTTCACTGTCTTCCCTAAAAAACAACAACAAAAACCCAAAACCCAAAACCAATCAACCAACCAAACAAAAAACCAAAAACCTTTTAAATGTTAACGCTCCCCATCTCCTTTTGAAAACCTGCTTTACTTGTGTAGGGACTATTCTGGTTGGGATGGAAAAGGAGGACAGGCCTGTGTAGCCTGTATAGAAGATCTCCAAGCAGCGGAGAACACCTGACAGCGGAGACACAGCCAACATTATCATGCACCCTGCGCCAATGAGGGAATGAGCACAGCTCCTACCTAGAAGGTTCATGAGCTGAAGGAAGCTGGCAAATTACTCTGTAATTACAGCCATCCTTGCAGCAGGGCAGAAACGATAAGCACATTGTCTGTGTATCTTGAGGTAGCTGAACATCGCGCCACCACTCAATTGGCCTCTCTCTTGTCTTTCAACTTTTTTCTTCCATGTAAGACAAATTGCTCTAGTCCTCTTGCAGAGAAAGGAGGAGGTGAGCTGCACAGCTCCGAGTCTGATGGCCTAGGACACTCTCCAACCCTCATTTGTTAAATGTAGGCAGGAGATCATTCCATTTCTTCTGAGCTCCTCTCTTAAAGAGGAGTCTCTTGAAAAATCCTTCATAGGCTCTAAGTTATAACTTAGGATGTACTGTCCTTCCCCTGATGATGCTGACTTTTCCAAGTATTGCTGCTAAGATCAGTCCCATCTAAGAAGGAAGACAGATACTGTAGTCCTGAAATCTCACTCTATTTGGGGAGGCAATGTCACGGACTGTTTGTTCTGGCACTACCTTCTCTGACATAAAGCACAATCTTTTTTGGAGTAAGGAGGCATGCATAAAGGTAGAAAATTTGGTTCTAGTAGAAATTCCCCTTGCTACTTGAATTTGTGAGGGATTTCTTGGTGAGTGATGTACAGTAGGCACAACTATTTCTTTTACTGAGGGTCCACTAGGACTTTTCCACTGAGTTATGGGTCATGCGGTCTCTATGTGGGCTCCAGGGTATGTGGGTAGCACCTCTCCTATCAGGTACCTTTCTTACTAGAAGGAGTAAGAGGTAGAAACCAAACCTGCATCAAACAGGAGATTGTGCACAATTTTATTTGTCTGAGCAATGATGACAAATAGAACTTGATTAAAACCAGATGGCAGATCTTCCATATTTCTTTATGACTCTCAATCTTACTCCTTTTTTCTAAGGAGCAATTGGGTAGAAAGTGATGTACCCTGGAAATACTGGCTTCTTGGAGTGACAGACTGGTCAGAGGTCAGAGGGCCTTGCCTCAGGATATGGCCTTTCAGAAGACTTGTCCCTGCCCTGTCCCCTTGTCTTCCTCTGGCCTCACCCAAACTCCTTGTCACAAGCACCATTGTCCTTTTCCTTAAGACCGTGTAGCCCAGAGTCCTTTCTCGTTGGTATTCTCTTTCATGCTACTTCTGATCTTTTGTGTTATGATGTTGCCTACTCCCCAGTAGGTAGGCAGGTGGGCATATATGGTTTAAACCTCTCAGGGGTTTCCAGAGGGAATCCAGGCATAATTTTGTAGACTGCTAAGTGAGAAAGGGAAGTCTGCAGTTATGGAGTGAAATCTAGACATAAACTCTTCCTTATTCTTTAGGGCAGTTTGTATTTTGTGTTTGTTAATTTGTTTATTAGCTTCCAGTCTCTGCAGTGGCTTGTGCTTTGTGACAACAGAGATTGTGAGTAATACACTGAGTATCTAGCCTCTAACTCAGTCCCTAGCTCAATAAATATCTATTGAATGGACAAAAAAATGAGAGGAACAAGTCCTTTTTAATTTTTGTTTTAGAGTGTGTGTGTGTGTGTGTGTGTGTGTGTGTGTGTGAGAGAGAGAGAGAGAGAGAGAGAGAGAGAGAGAGAGAGAGAGAGAGAGATATTGAGAGAAAGGGAGAAAGAAGAGGGTTGGGAGAAGTATATCTGGGAAAACTTTACATCTGAAGTTTTTAAACTTTCTGGTTGACAGTGTTCTTAGTGTCTCAACATTTTGTCTCACGGAATTCCTAGGCCAAAAGAAATACATAAGAGTTCCATTAAGTGGCTGGGTACAAATAATTTAATAAGCTTTTATGTCCTAACAACTTAGTGGCCAACATATCTTGAAAAAATATTTCATTCTATTCTTGTCCAACATTACATACAAATGATATATATGTGCATACTGGGCACTGCACAACTCCTAGAACTTTGGAATCAGGTAGGACGTTGTAAGGCTCAGTTCCTGTTCTGCATTCTGCAATGATTTTCATGTGATATTTGCTCACGGCAACTGCCAAAAACCCAGTTTCGCAAAGACATTATGTCATCGAAAGGAATCTAGCACAATATCATAATGAAACTGGGAATAACCTCAAGCAGGTAGTTTGTGGGATATGTGACAGACAGCTATAGAATATCTCTGTGTCTCCCCCTGAAATAAAAAAGATATCCTACAGTGAACATGCTGTGGCATCTTGGGATGCATTGGCATAAGGATGGGGAGCTGTGTGGTTACATTCATGTGGATTTCAAAGACTAGAAGTATCGTAGTGAAAGATAGGTTTTGATGATGAGAAGGTAATAAGAGTTTTAATCACATTGTGAACTACTTACCAATACAGTGAATTTTCTTTCCCTAACAGTTGTAGTTAAATACGTCTTGGGTTAACTCTGTGAAGTTGAGTTTGATTACATTCAAAGGCCATGACATTAGAGCAGTGAGACCAATTTCTCACATTACTGACATGAATTGGTCTTCTTACTTTACATCCCACAGGTTTAACCTTCACACTTCGTGGCCCATGGAGCATGTTGTCTGCTTGTGCCTTAAAAAGGGTGTGTGGGTCACGTTGCTGGTCTTGCTCACAGTCAAGCGTGAGAGGGCTTACAGCATCTGCAACACATCACAGCATTGTGTCAACCTACAAATTATGTGTTGGAACTGGAGGAATTTACTTAAAAGGCTTCCAGTGAAATACTATGACAAATAGGTACAATCTAACATCAGCCTTCGCACTAAATGCTTTATTCTTGGCATTTATAAATGTCCATTACTGTTGTGCATTCTTGAGTAAATTTAGGTCTTAGAAGATAATTTGTAATCCTTATCGCTCCTTCTTTAGAATCCAGCTAACCACTGCCCTTTCTTAGCTGAAATGTGAGACCTCAGAGGGTTCAGTGAGTTTCACCCACACACAAAGTCAACGTCAAGTATTTCTTTAAATGTGGACTCCTTGACAAACACATCTTTCCATTTGCAAGGCCCATGAATTTAAAGCATCCGGTAATAACAGGCCTGTTCTCCTTCTCGGAGCTGGAAGCTCCCTGTGAAATGGTATCCTGCCAAAGTGCCACTGCAGTAAAGCTCTGTGTCCTAACGTTGGTGTCAGAGTGCCAGCGAACCAAGACTGGCAGCCAGCTAATTTGGGAGAGCTGTCTGCCTCAGCCCCCCCCCCCCGCCCCCCACGGATCAGCTCACCCACAGGCGCTATTCAGCTTGTCAACATTCATGGATAGGGGGAGAGGGGATGAAAAGAAATTAGGATGTGCCTTCTTCTCTCATTCAATCCCCAGATTCCTCTGGGTCACTGATCCAGCCTTGAGGACACTGGGAACTCTGTTCCTCCTGCTAGATTAATGGCTCCATAAGCAGGCCTGGAGGTAAGAGATACACCCTTTGCTAAAGGTGGTATTACTCCCGACATAAAATGTTTTGACAGTATCTAACACTTTCACAGACATCCTTAAATAAATTGAACACTTAGATACATGAGCATCTGTACTAATAGATGTCTTGCCTGGTTATTTAATTGTCTTTCCTTTTATTAAAAATGATCAATAAAATTGGAGGAAATAAGCAGCTGCATCGCTAGGAATGGTTGGGTGGGTGAGAACCTTTCCACAGTGTCTGAGGTTTGGGGCAAGGGAGCTACAAAAAGTAACCTGTGAGCAGCAGCACATGCTTACTCCTCGGCAGACTAAGCCTGGTTCTCCATGGCCACACTTAGGCTCACAAGGATACACATTTTATTTCCTTCTCTCAGTCCATCACGAATCTATATAACGGGGACAAAAATAATCTTGGCTCTGCTGGCATGAGGCCCAGTGAGCTAATGCACTCAAAGATCTTAACACCCAGAAAGCATGAAATAAATGGTTTCTGCCCCTCCTCCTTTCTCCAGATTTAAACAAAACTGTGAAATAGGTGTACCCTAGTATAAATTTTCAAATTGTCCCAGAATGTTTGATTTTAGTTGAATCTAGCATGCGAAGAAACACAAATGAAATCCTACCTATCAGGAAGAAATTTTGGCAAAAGGAATATGGCCCTCAGGGACCCCTGTAGGTAAGAAGGGATCGTGTAAGAACCACTTACCTTGAGGCAGTGGATGCTATGCAGCTTGTGAACAGTTCACAACACTTCTCAAGCTGTTTAGGGCTCACTAGGGCCTAATTTACTGTGTACCCTGTGTGTGTGCTCCTGTCCCTCCCAGAAAGTGCTTCAAATAAAATATGTGGATTCCACTCTTTGGGCACGTGGGTGTTCTCACCGTGAACAGAGAGTTCCTGGCACTGCCGGCTAATGCCTTAATTCTCCTGAGCAGTCACGAAGGGTAGTTGTAGGCATACCCCAACCTGGTAAGTAGCTCATTGGGTTGGAAATAGGAACATTTTCCTCAAGCAGTAATAAGAGAGGGAGCAGAGCTTGACAGCTAACACAGTGATAGTGGTGAAGATGATGGGGAATCCGCAGGCTCCTGTCATCTTTGGGAGGGTCCCATCAAAGAGATGAGAAAGCTTGAGATACATGTACTTAATTCAAGAGTTTCAGAGATGGAGGGAGCAAGGTAGAAACTGCATGTGTGTCTTGGCCTAGGTGGAGGGAGGGAAGGAGGAGGGAGAGAGTTTTCATGAGTTTGTAAGAGTACTCTCCCCACCCCCTTTTTTAAAAAATTATACAGAGTATGTTCTGCTCTGGACTACTTCCTGAACACTCTCTTGTGGAATATGCATGTAGTAGGTATGATTTTCCCTCCTTTTAATGCAGTTCCTTGTAGGGAGTGGCAGAAGAGTTTTTGAATCTCCTAGAGGCCAGCTATTTCTGTTATATTTTTTAACCTTAGTTTGTTAGTTCATGCTGTCAGGCTTCTAGACCATCTTCTTCAGAAGACACCTCATTTTCATTTTCAATCAATTTCTCTCCACGATTTTTCACATAGCTTCCTTTA
Organism: Spilogale gracilis; assembly: GCA_004023965.1. NCBI lineage: Eukaryota > Metazoa > Chordata > Mammalia > Carnivora > Mephitidae > Spilogale > Spilogale gracilis. The sequence continues at coordinate 175,702 of PITA01001015.1, forward strand.
CACTACTAATTTCACTTCAGAGCTGGCATTCTATCCCACATCCCTGGGCTTGCTGTGCTAACATGTTTAAACATGATTAGTCTTTATTAATGTAAGAGAGACAAAGCTCCAAGAATCACACACCTCTTAATTTGCTGGAGTTCCAAAGGGGGTCTTCAGCTCTGGAAACTGAAAATGAATGGGCTCCTTGAGAGGCATACATACTGGGCATTCTGCTAAGTGCAAAGTTTTGCTTTATGGTTGCAGACAGAATCTTCTTTAAGGTGCATTCTGTTCAAATCTTTGATATAGCAAATGCCATGAAATGTCCAAATAATTAAAAAAATTTCCTGACCACAGATAATGATTGATTTATTTTCAGCAGTGTTTGTTACACGTTTAGTTCAGAAAGTGAACTACAGAATATATTAAATATACAATGTATATTATGGTTGCCATTTACCCCCACCGCTAGTTTTGAGAATAATATTCTCTCAATGTGATGTTCATTTATTCTATTATTTGGCAAATATGGGCCAAGAACTGGAGTAGGCACTTAAGAAAAGGCAGAGTTGTCTGAGACTATCCACAAAGGAGTTGTAGCTATAGTTTAGGTAAATACTTCATCTCTTTAGTACTGTCATGAAAATTCTAAGATTCAAAATATTTAGTACTATGTATATACACAGATATCTGATACTTGATAAATGTTGCTTATTTTAGAAACATTTGATGTGGGTTGCACATATACATTAAGACATTAGAATGTGGCTGAATTACTAAGGGCCACATAAAGGAGTGGGGGAGATTACTGGATCTGAAGTCTAAGCTAAGGATAATATCTAAAACTGCACATTACATTGAGTTCCTGTGCAGGTCACAAAGGCCAATAAAGAAATTCCATGAGTCATGTAGTATTCATTTTCTAATAAAAGGATATATACTAGTAGGTAAGAAGAAAATGTTCCCAGAAATAAACTAGCAGGAATCTCATCCTGAATTACTATAATAAAAGAAAATATCTTTAATAGTAGCCTTTGGAGAAGATGAAGAAAATGTATTCATATGGTCATTTTTTACACTGACCCTGGGTACAAATCAAGAGAAAAATACTATATAGTCATTATATGAATGTGCTTCTATAGGGAACAGAATGACATCGTCATCAGGCAGCTGCAGCCTGATGTTTTGTTGGAGCTGGAGGAGGCTGGGGGAGGAGCCCATGTTTTTGGCTGGATATGGGTCTGAAAACTGGCATTTCTCAGATGATTCTGTCAGTCTCAAGAGCCCAAGCCCAGGCCCCTGCTGACAGCATTGACACCAGGGTCTCCCGCTGCAGGCCCTCCAACACTGGGTCACCCTTGGCAGGCCCACCATCCTGAGCCATGGGTGGGCCCTCTGCCTTTTCCACTGCTGCCTGTCTATGCTACAGCTGGCGGGGTGCCCTTTCTCCTCACTGGCAGTGTGCCTAGACTCTTGTACCTGCTCCTGGGGCTCATCGTGGGGCATCATAGGTGACTTAGAGCCTAAATAAATGGAGAATTTGGAAGTATTTCAAAATGTTACCAACCAGGATGGTTATGCCAGTGTATGTCACATGTTTCTGCATAAGAAAGGCATCTCTTCGCTCATGGAACTCAGTAATGCAATTTCCTTTCTCATGGACATTTTTCATATATATCGGTTCTCTTCTCTGCTAGACTGTGATGTCTATGAGGGCAGTGCCCATTTCTGGTCTATTTCTATGCCCATAGCCCTTAGCACAGTCCCTCATGCCCACTAAATAGCTGTTGAATGAATAAATGAATGGGAGGCATTTAGCCAAATCCTTTGGGTCTACAAATACGGATGGAAATAGGGGAGGTGTCTGGTAATATTTTCAGTCTGTTGATTTTTAGCTAGAGTGAACAGTTAGAATACTCTATCTCCTGGTATAGGAAGTAAGTTTTGCATTTAAATTATAAAGATCTGATTCTTGAAAGGGAAGACCTAGGAAAAACTAGAGATATAACCAGACCCCGATCCTTGAAATACCTCCTTTTTGAGATTGAGCACCAGCAGAAACCTCACATGAACTCAGGTTACTTTAAGAAGCTTGAAGCCTTCTCTTTTCTAATTAATAACAAATAGGATCACCATATAACTTATTGTCTAAATTGGGACATTTTTGAGAGTGACAAAATTTTAAGTGTTGTATCTAGAGCACAGGCATTAGCTGAGGCTGTTTGGGGGCAAATGAGAATGTATGCTCCCTTAGTTTTAAATGTATTTTTATTCTATGAACCATTGGTTGCCAATGTGACCATGTTCCTTCCACCTCCATGGCCCAAAAGAGGCAAGAAATTTTACATTTCCCCAACTTGGCTTTTTTAAAGTATGCAAAATACTGGGATCTTTATCCTACTGCACTCTTTATCCTACTGCAAAGTACACTTACCATTCCTAGGCGTAAAATAGAATAAAAGAAAAATAGCATGTTTTTCATCCTTGAATACAGAAGGTAAAAGCCAGCACAAAGTACCGTCAAGCCAAGTAGCCAGTGAAATTCTCAGAGAAAAAAAAATTACTTTTCCACGGATGACACTTTCAAATGTAAGCTTCAAAATTTGGTAAGATTCTCATGGAGAGGAGGGATTCAGTTTCGGTGGAATACTTGTCAACATTTTTTTCCTTCATTGAGAGGGATATTTGATCTCAGCTTAGAGGAACAGAGGAGGCAGAACAGCTGATAGGAAATAAAACAGAAGACTAAATACATGGGGGTACAATTCCAGCTATCTAACCCATCAGTCATTTGTACAGTATGAAGTGTCTGGATTTATCAGAGTAATATTCTTGTTGGTATTTCACAGACCATGCAGGTCTCATATCTTTGCTGATGGCTTTGTCATCACCGCTCATGATCAGACTTCTCTTTGTTGGCCTTATGTGACTCAGCGACCTTCAGTAATTGAGGATAGAGCATGGCATTAAGTGCTGAGAGTAAAGCAAGTGTCTGGAGTGAGATCTTCCTCTCCTAATAAGGGACCAAGTTTGTCAGAAATGATCAGCAGGTTTTCTTGGAACATTAAATGGAATGGAAATAAAGGGGCCCTCCCTGTCTTCATAAATTACACAAGAGTATCCAATCTGCCCATCTTCACCCTGTAATTTGGAATGGAAAATTCTCCTGTGCATAGATTGCCTTTCTTGAATCTAACACAATTAATCCAGAAGAGAAGTGGGAATGGATAGTAGGGTTTTTTCCCTTCAAATTTTGTTGTTAATTAAAAAAACAATTATCAAGGATTTCTAATTACTTTATAAGTGCTGTATGGCCTGTACCTGCTCCTCAACAAATTAGTAAGATAATGCTGGAAACATCTTATTAAACAGAATTACTCTTTCTCTGCCTTCAGATTCACACGTTTGCTTAATAGACCTCTTCTCATGCAACACCTTTGTGAAACATTTATATCCATTAAGTTATCTCACAGTTATTAGCATTGTGCATTGGTTTCTCCATGGTGGTTTTTTTTTTTTTTACCCAGGATTTAATGAATTGATAGGCTATTATAAGGATGAGGGTCTTTAAAAATACTTCCTTAGAGCAAGGAAGTATTTTGGATATAATAAAATATTTCTGGTGGATGAAGATAGTACTAAAAAGGTAAGTACTTAAAAGAAAAGATAGTACTTAAAGGGAAATAGAGCCCAGAGGTCCACAGAGAGTCCCTGGAACAAAATGGGAATATCTATAGCCAGGGGATGATAATAGGACTAGAGCAAAAATGTAAGCCATTGTAGAGTGCTAACAGGGTGTGCATGAATGGGAAGATCACCTGTACTCTAGTCAGCGGATCTGTGTGAAATACACTGTTCAAGGAGCATGCTAGAAGGGGATTCACTTGCTTGAAGCTTTCATAGAATATGTTAAGGTCTAGAATGTGAGTGCAACCACGTCAAAATGAGGAAGCAAGCGGCCGAAATCTAGGGGATGTCCTAGTGATGATGTCATAGTGTTTCTTAATTGAATCAATGTGGTGTGTAACATTGTGTACATTTAAGGTGCACAAGGTGTTACTCTGATACGTTTATGGATTGTACTATGATTGCTGATGTAATGATATCATAATTAGAGTATAATATTACTGTTTATATTCCTTATACTGTGCACTAGATCTCTATGGCTTATTTACTACTTGTAACAAGTATGTACCAGTAAATACTCTCATTCTCCACTCCATCCCCTAGTAACCACCATTTTAATCTCAGTTTTTTACATTTAACTTCTTTAGATTTCATGTATACGTGATATACAGCACTTACCTATCTGAATCTGACTTACCTTGATTGGCATGGTATGCACAAGGTCCAACCATGTTGTCACAAATGGGAGAATGTCTTCCTCTCTTATGGCTGAATCATGTTCCAACATGCCACATCTTTTTAATCCATTCATCTGCTGAGGGGCATTTGGGTTGTTTCCAAATGTTGGCTATTCTGAATAATGCTGTGATACACATGGGAGTTCAGAGATCTCATTGAAATTCTGTTTTCCTTTCCTTTGGGTAGGTACCCAGAAGTGGAATTGCTGGATTGTATGGTAGATCTGCTTTTAATTTTTTGAGGACACTCTGTATTGTTTTCCATAGTGTTTGGACCGATTTGCATTCCCAGCAAAAATGTATATGGGTTCCCTTTTCACCACATCCTTGCCAGCACCTTTGTCTCTAGTTTCCTTGATAACAGCCATCCTGTGGGTGATATCTCACTGTGGTTTTAATTCGCAATTCCCTAGCGATTAGTGATGCTGAGCATCTTTTCATGTGTTTGTGCTGGCTATTTTGATGTCTTCTTTGGAGAAATGTCTTTTTAGTTCTTTTTCCCATTTTTAAATTGGATTGTTCGTATTTTTGTTATTGAGTTCACTGAGTTCTTTATGTATTTTGAATAGTAACTCCTTATCTAATATATGGTTCACAAAAATTTTTCTCCTGTTCTGTAGGTTATCTTTTAATTTAATTTTTTTTTTTTTTTTTTTTTTTTTTTTTTTTTTTTTTTTTTTTTTTTTTTTTTTTTTTTTTTTTTTTTTTTTTTTTTTTTTTTTTTTTTTTTTTTTTTTTTTGCTGTGCAGAAGCTTTTGAGTTTGATGTAGTCCTATTTGTTGACTTTTTTCTTTTGTTGTTTGTGCTTTTGGTGTCATGACCCAAAAATTATTGTCAAGACAAATGTTGATGAGCTTTTCCCCTACATTTTCTTCTATAAGTTATATGGTATCAGACATTATGTTTAGGTCTTTGATCCCTTTTGAGTTAATTTTTATGAATGGTGTGAGATAAGGGTCCAATTTCATTATTCTGTATATGCTTCTCCACTTTCCCCAGCATGATTTGTTAAAGAGACTATCTCTTCCCCATTGTATGTTTTTAGCTCCTTTGCTGAATATTAGGTGAACATATGTCACAGTTTAATTCTGGGCTCTCTATTCTGTTGGATTGGTCAGTGTGTCTTTTTTGGTGTTGGTACCATATTGTTTTTATTACTATGGCTTTATAGTGTAGTTTTCAGCATGGAGGTGTGATACCTCTGGCTTTGTTTTTTGTTCTCAAGATGGCCTTATCTATTTGGGGTCTTTGTGGTTCCACACAAATTTTAGGATTGTTTCTTCTATTTTTGTGAGGAATGCCTTTGGTATTTGATGGAATTCTGTTGAATCTGCAGATGGCCTTGTGTAGTATAGCCATTTTAACAGTATTAATTGCCTAATCTGTGAACATGTATGTCTTTCCATTTATTTGTATCTTCCTTGCTTTCAGCAAAGCGTTGTACTTTTCATGGTACAGATCTTTCAGTTCCTTAAATTTATTCCCAAGTATTTTAGTGCATTTGATGCTGTTGTGAATGGGATGATTTTTCTTATTTCTTTTTTAATGCTTTTTCATTAGTGTAAAAGAATGCAATTTTTTCCTCTTTGTTAATTTTGTATCCTGGCACTTTACTGAAGGTTTTTGACTGAATTTTGGGGGGATTTAGAAAATATATAGGATCATATCACTAGCAAATAATGACAGTTTTACTTCTTTCTGTTACAGGTGCCCTTTGTTTCTTTGTCTTGCCTAATTGCTCCAGCTAGGACTTCCAGTACCATATTGAATAGAAGTGATGAAAATGAGCATTCTTACCTTGTTGCTCATCTTAGGGGGAAAACTCTTTCAGTTTTTCTCCATTGAGTTTAATGTTAGTCATGAGTTTTCCGTATATGACCCAAATTATGTTGAGATATGTTATTTGTATACCCAGTCTATACAGCGATTTTATAAAAGGATGTTGTATTTTGTCAAATGTTTTTTCAGCATCTATTGAGATGATCATGTGACTTTTATCTTTCATTTTATTGATGTGATGTATTTATTCTTCTGTATTAATTGGGGACATTGGTCTTTGGTTTTCTTTTCTTGTGGTATTTTGATCTGGTTTTGGTATTAAAGTAATGTTGACCTAGGAATGAATTTGGAAGCATTCCCTCCTCCTCAATATTTTTGAGAAGTTTGAGAAGCATTGGCATTCTTCTTTAAATGTTTGGTGTAGAATTCTCCTGTGAGGCTGTTTGGTCATGGAGTTTTCTGTATTGGGAGTTTTCTGATTTCTGATTCAAATCTGTTGTTGTTGGTCTGTTCAGATTTTCTACTTCTTCCTGATTCAGTCTTGGTTGGTTGTGTATTTCTAGAAATGTATCCATTTATTCTATATTATGTAATTTGCTGGTGTATAATTGTTCATAGTAGTCTCTTATGATTCTATTATTTCTGTAGCATCAGTTGTAATATCTTCCCTTTCATTTCTTTCTTTTTTTTTTTAAGATTTTATTTATTTGACAGAGGGAAACACAACCAGAGAGGGAACACAAGCAGGGGGGTTGAGAGAGGGAGAAGCAGGCTTCCCGCTGAGCAGGGAACCCGATGTGGGACTCGATCCCTGGTCTCTGGGATCATGACCTGAGCCGAAGGGAGTCGCTTAACCAACTGAGCCACCCAGGCGCCCCAACTCCCCTTTCATTTATAATTTTATTTGATTCATCTCTCTTTTTCATAGTCTATTTTGTCAATTTTGTTTACCTTTCCAAAGAAACAACTTTAGTTTTATAGATCCTTTCTATTGTTTTTTTTCTGGTCTCTATTTCATTTATTTCCCATCTGATCCTTATTTCCCTCCTTCTGCTAACTTTGAGCTAAAATTTTTCTCCCCCCCCTAGTTCCTTGAGGTATAAAGTTAGGTTGTTTATTTGTGATATTTCTAATAATCTTTCCTCTCAGAAGTACTTTTGCTGCATCTCACAATATTTGGTATGTTTTGTTTTCATTTATATTTGTTTCAAGACAATTTCTTATTTCCTCTTTGATTTATTTTTTGATTCAGTGGTTTCTTAGAAGTGTGTTGTTTAGTTTCCACATATTTGTAGATCTTCTCACTTTCCTTTTGTTGATTTCTAGCTCCATACCATTGTGGTTAGAAAAGAGAGTTGGTACACTTCAGTCTTGTATTTGAGAAGAATGAGTATTCTGATGCTGTTGGGTGGAATGTTCTATATATATCTATTAAGCCCATTTATTCTAAACTGGTATAAGTCTATGTTTCCTTGTTGATTTTATGTCTGGATGATCTATCCATTGCAGATAGTGGGGTCCTGAAGTTCTTTATAATCACTGTATTATTGTCTATTACTCCCTTAAGATTTGTCATTTATTGCTTAACATATTTCAGTGCTTGGTGTTGGGATCCTATAAACTTGTGATTGTTGTATCTTCTTGATGTATTATTGATCCTTTTATTTTCTTTAAGTGTAATTTATTTTATTTAAACTTAATTTAATTTTATATAAATTCAGTTAATTAACATATGGCATATTATTAGTTTTAGAGGTAGAGTTCAGTGATTCATCAGTTGTATGTGACACCCAGTGCTCATTATATCATGTGCCCTTTTAATGCCTGTCACCCAGTTGTCCCATCCCCCACACCTCTCCCCACCAGCAGTCCTCAGTTTGTTTTCTGTGATTAAAAGTCTCTTATGGTTTGTCACCCTCCTGATTTTGTTTTGTTTTATTTTTCCCTCCCCCTATGCTCCTCTGTTTTGTTTCTTAAATTCCACATCTGAGTGAAATCATATGATAATTGTTATTCTCTGATCGGCTTATCTCACTTAGCATACATAATACCCTTTAGTTCCACCCAGGTCATTGCAAATGGCAAGTAATATTCCATTTTATTTATATACCACATCTTCTTTATTCATTCATCTGTTGATGGACATCTGGGCTCTTTTCATAGTTTGGCTATTGTGGACATTGCTGCTATAAAGACCCCTTTAATGTTATGTAATGACCTTATTTGTATCTTGTTACCCATTTTAAATTGAAGTCTGTTTTGTCTGATATACCTACTTTTCATTTCCATTTTCTTGGAATATTATCTTCCATCCTCTCAATTTGGGCCTATGTGTGTCTGTGTCTTTAGACCTGAAATGGGCCTCCTGTAGATGTCATGTAGTTGGATCTTGTTTGCTTTCCCCCCCTCCATTCTATGACTTTTTTTTTTAAGTAGGCTTCTCACCCAACATGGAGCCCAATGTGGGGCTTCAACTCATGACCCTGAGATCAAGGCCTGAGCTGAGCTCAAGAGTGAGATGCTTAATGTGCTGAGCCACCCAGGGGCCCCACACTCTCTGTCTTTTGATTGATGAGTTTAATCCATTTATATTTAGTGCTATTATTGACATGTAAGGATTTATGGCTGCCATTTTACCTTTTGCCTTCTGGTAATTTTGTCTCTCTATCATTTCTTTTTCCTTTTGTTTCTGTCTACCTTTGTAAATTGGTGGTTTTCCATGGTGATTTGCTCACTCTCCCCCATTTTTAATGTTTTGTGTCTCTGCTCTAGGTTTTTGCTTTGTGGCTAGCATGAGGTTTACATAAAACATCTCATAGATAATATGGTTATTTTTCTCCCAAGAGCAATTAATCTTTATTCACCTTTAAAGTTCTGTCCTTTTTTGCTTCCCCTTTTATATTTTTGAAGTCACAAATGCTATGTCTTTTAATGCTATGATTTCATTACTAAGTTGTAGTAGTTGTAGTGGCTATAGTTATTTTTAACGCTCTTTCCCTTAAGTATTATATACAGTTAAAAGTTTAATATGCTATTCTAAAAGCGGGTTGCAATATTTTAATTCTGACTGACTTTAATCAGAGTTTGTGTGCTTTTATCTTTTCATTTCAACTTGGAGAGCTCCTTTTAACATTTATTGTAAGGCAAGTCTAATGGTGGTGGACTCCCTCAGCTTTTGTTTGTCTAGGAAAGCTTTTATGTCTTTTTCATATATAAAGGATAATTTTGCTGGATAGAATATTCTTGGCTGACAGGGTTTTTTTTCCTTCAGTTTTTTTTTTTAATTGTATTGAAGTATAATAGCTGCAGTTTTTATTTTTTAATATTTTGAATATGTCATTCCACTCTCTCTGGGCCTATCGAGTTTTGCCTGAGAAATCTGCTGAGAAAATTGCTTATACCCTAATAGGTGTACCTTTGTAGGTTACAGTCTTTTTCCCCTAACTGCCCTAAAATTCTTTCTTCATTATTAACTTTGGACAGTTTCAATAAGATATGTCTTGGAGAAAGTCTTTTTGTATTGCGATAATAAGGAGTTCTCTTAGCTTTGTGAATTTGTATAGTTGATTCTTTCCCTGGATTTGGGAACTCTCAGCTATTATTTCTCTGCTTTTCTTTCTGTTCAAGTATAACTAGCATACAGTGTTATTTAGTTACATATAATAAATATAATAATTCACAATTCTATACATTTCTCAGTGTTCATCAAGATAAGTGTGCTCTTAATCCCCTTTATCTGTGTCACCCATGCCCCCACCCAGCTCCTTCTGGAAACCACCAGTTTGTTCTCTACAGTTAAGAGTCTGTTTTTTGTTTGTCTCCTTTTTCTTTCTTTCTTTGTTTTGTTTCTTAAGTTCCCTGTATTATCAGACTCATGGTATTTGACTTTCTCTGACTTTTTTCATTTCTTATTATACCCTCTAGGTCCATCCATGTTGTAAATGATAAGATTTCATTTTTTATGGTTGAGTAATATTCCATTGTGTGTGTTTCTACACATTGTAGAGACACACACAATGGAATACACACACACACACACATATAGACACACACACATACACATACACACACACACACATACACTATATCTTCTTTATTCATCTATCAGTGGACACTTGGGTTGTTTCCATCTTGGCTATTGTAAATAATGTTGCAGTAACATTGGGGTGTATACACATTTTTGAATTTGTGTTTTCAGTTTCCTTTGGGCAAATACTCAGTGGTGAAATTATTGGATCATGCAGTAATTCTGTTTTAAAATTTTTAAGGGAACTCCATACTGTTTTCCATAGTGGCTGCACCAATTTGCATTCTTATTAAGAATGCACAACTGTTCATTTTCCTCTACATCCTTACCAACAGTTGTTATTTCTTATGATTTTTATTTTAGCTATTCTGACCGCATAAAGTGGTATCACATTGGTTTTAATTTTCATTTTCCTGATGATTAGTGATGTTGAGCCTCTTTTCATGTATTTGTTAACCATCTGTATGTCTTCTCTGGAAAAAATGTCTTTTCAAGTCTCTGCCCATTTTTAATCAGATTATTTGCTTTTTCAGTGTTGAGTTGTATAAGTTCTTTATATATTTTGGATACTAACCCTTTATCAAATACATCATTTGCAAATATCTTCTCCCATTTAGTAGGTTGCTTTTTTTTGTTTTGTTGATAATTTTGTTTGTTGTGCAAACGCTTTTTATTTTGGTGCCATCCTAATAGATTAATTTTGTTTTTTGTTTTCCTTACCAGACATATCTAGAATATTTCTACAGCTGATGTCAAAGAAATTACTGCCTATGTTTTATTCCAGGAACTTTATGGTTTCAGTTTTCACATTTAGGTCTTTAATCCTAATCTATTGTATCTTTAAGTACATTCTCTGCTCTCTTTCTTCTTTTCCTAGGATACCCATTATTCATATGTTGTTTTTTCCTAATTGAGTCAGTTAATGCTCATAGGCTTTTTTTTTTCTTTTTAAAGATCCTAGTTCTTGATCCCCTTCCACTTGATCATTTTTATATTTTCATACTCAAGCTTGCTAATTCTCTCTTCCATATGATCTGCTCTATTTCCACTGCATTCTAATGTGTTCATCTCATTTATTGAGTTCTTTAGCTTCAGAATTTTCATTTGGTTCGTTTTTAGAATTTCAATATCTTTGGTAAAGTCCTACTTCTTTTCACTAGTTTTACTGTTGAAGATCATTCTATTCCTTTCCTGAGTTTTTTTGTAGCTTGTTGAATTTCTTTTAAGTGATCAGATTACAGTAGTCCATGTTTTTGAGTTTAGTTGTTGGAAAATTGTCATTTCTTTTGTTGATACCATGTTACCATGATTTTTCATGATATTTGATGAGAAGAACCTCTGTGGTAGCATTTCGAATAGTGAACGCCTCTCTTAATTAGGTTTTGTTTACATTGGTTTTGTTTACATTGATTCTAACAATTCAAGGGGTTGGTAGTTAAAAGCCTTCCTTTTGTCTTCCAGAAGGTGGCGCTACAGCACAAATTTTTGGTTTCTCTTTTGGGAGCTAATTTAGGCTAAGGTGGAGAGAGGGCTTAAAATAAACAACAACCCAAAAAGCAAAAGAGTGGCAGCAGGGGTGGGTGCGACTTAGGATGTGCCCTGGGACTTTGGATGCGCCCACTGCCTGGTAAGGGGATCTCCAAGTGTGGAGGTTCCAGAGGTCCATGGGACATCTTCTGACCCCCTGGGCCTGATAGCAACAGCCATTTTCCTTCATTTCTACTTGTCTGCCTGCTTGTCTCTCCTTTCCCTCTGCCCAATCACTGCATCCTTCTTTAGAGAGGTCAGGTGGTCTCTCCAACTGCAGCACATGTGGTTGGGCAGTCTCCCACTTACCGCCTTCACTCTCTGCCTTCTTTGCCAGAAAGCGTGTGCTGGTTTGGGGCCAGGCCAGCCCAGCGCTGCCTTCTCTGACATTACTGCCTCTACTGCCATCAGCTCCGCTGCCACTTCCCTCCCTCCTGCCACTTCCACTTCCCAGAATCTCCTGCAATCTAATCCACCCACTTGCAGGTGCATCCATGGATTGATCTCTTGGGTGACTTGGTCTTTTTTTTTTTTTTTTTTTTTTTGCTTGTGGGTGTCCAATGAGTTGTAAATTCAAGGGGACAGAAAGGAAGAAGGGCTCATGTCACCATGAGGCTCATGAAACTCCCATGATCTCGCAGTTTTAAATAATTTTTAAGACCCTTTACGTGGTACAGTCCATTCTAGAACTACATAATACTAGAGATTTAATATGAAGTTATGATATATTTAAAGGTTTTTTTTTAATTTCCTAAATTTGAAGTGACTTTCATTTAATCTAAATATATTTTTATTCTTTTACATAGCAGTTCACATAGGTTCATGTTTATCAGACTCCTTGCAATTCTTTTCTTTTCTTTCTTTCTTTTTTTTTTAGTTCAGTACTCTGTAGTCCTAGGAGCTGTGTCAAGATCACAATATTGCTATACTACATTGTTATGTGGGGTTTGCAAGCTTGTCCAGCAGCACAATATATGCAGGGGATCTGGGATTAAGCCTAAAATTTCCTCCCTTCTTGTCTACATCTGCAGTAAGCAGTCCACTGTGCCCTGGGTATCTAACAGATATTATCGATTCTGTAATGCTTTGATGTCACATATGCCAAGCTGCTATTTACCAGAATGGGAGTCCCATTTTGGCATGTATTGCTCACGGAATATTTGCAGAGTGTTGGGGAAGCTATGGATCCTTTTATTTGTAGGAATGTAAAAGAACAACAATAATAACTCATCATGAATAAATGATATCGGTAGAGATATTAAGAGAAACACTGGGACACAGTTCGAAAAAATTTTTTAAATTAACTAATTTGACAGAGTGAAACACAGCTAGAGAGGGAACATGAGCAGGGGGATTGAGAGAGGGAGAAGCAGGCTTCCTGTGGAGTAAGAGCCTGATGTGGGGCTCCATCCCAGGACTCCGGGATTATGACCTAAGCTGAAGACAGATGCTTAATGACTGAGCCACCCAGGTGCACTAGGACACAGTTTGAATTTCAGATTCAACTCAGAGAAATTTCACAGAGATAGAGGGAGGAAAAAACAAATATTCTTTAACAACTATAAATGATGACTAAAAGTTAAAGTATTTGGGATCATCAGGTAGGAAGTGAGAGATGAAAAATAGTTTATAGGCGGCACCTGGGTGGCTCAGTTGGTTAAGCGACTGCCTTCGGCTCAGGTCATGATCCTGGAGACCCGGGATCGAGCCCCACATCAGGCTCCCTGCTCGGCAGGAAGCCTGCTTCTCCCTCTCTCACTCCCCCTGCTTGTGTTCCCTCTGTGGCTGTGTTTCTCTCTGTCAAATAAATAAAATCTTAAAAAAAAAAAAAAAAAGAAAAGTAGTTTATAGACTTCTGGGGAAGATGGTGAATTAAAAAAAGGTAGAGAATCCAATGGCTTAATAACCATATAAGCAATTGAAAATATATTAAAGGTAGCAAGTTAAAAAGATAAAGAGTAGGGGTAACTGGGTGGCTAAGTCAGTTAAGTGTCCACTTCAGCTCAGGTTGTGATTTCAGGGTCCTGGTATAGGGCCTAGCATGGAGTTCTGCCTGGAGCCCAGCCCAGTACCCAAGCTCAGCAGGAGTTCTGCTTAACCTCTCTCTCTGCACCTGCCCCTGCTCACAGGAAGAGCCCCCCCTCAAATGAATAAATAAATAAATCCTAAAAATAAAAAAAGGGGCCCCTGGGTGGCTCAGTGGGTTAATAAGCCTCTGCCTTTGGCTCAGGTCATGATCTCCATGATCTCAGGGTCCTGGGATCGAGGCCCACGTCAAGCTCTCTGCTCAGCAGGGAGCCTGCTTCCTCCTCTCTCTCTGCCTGCCTCTCTGCCTACTTGTGATCTCTCTCTGTCAAATAAATAAATAAAGTATTTTAAAAAAATAAAAAAGGAAAAGAGCACAACGTTACTATACTTTACTGAACTGTACCCTGAAAGATGCTTAAGATAGTAAATTTTGTTATATATTTTTTTGCCACAATTAACAAAAGATTTTTACCATTCTAACTGGTATAAGGTAGAGAAAGGGAAATCCTCTTACACTGTTGGTGGAAATGCAAATTGGTGCAGCCATTTTGGAAAAGTATGGAGGTTCCTCAAAAAATTAAAAATAGAGCTACCCTATGACCCAGCAATTGCAGTACTGGATATTTACCCCAAAGATAGAGATGTAGCGAAAAGAAGGACCCTATGCACCGCAATGTTCATAGCAGCAATGTCCACAATAGCCAAAATGTGGAAAAAGCCAAGATGCCCTTCAACAGATGAATGGATAAAGAAGATGCAGTCCATATACACAGTGGAATATTACTCAGCCATTAGAAAGGATGAATACCCAACTTTTGATCAACGTGGATGGGACTGGAGGAGATTATGCTAGGTGAAATAAGTGAAAGAGAGAAAGTCAATTATATGGTTTCACTTATTTGTGGAACATAAGGAATAGCATGGTAGACATTAGGAGAAAGGAAAAATGAAGGGGGAAAAGTCAGAGTGGGAGAGGGACCATGAGAGACTATGGACTCCGGGAAAGAAACGGAGGGTTTTAGAAGGGACTAGCGTGTCTGTGTGTGTGTGTGGGGGGGGGTGGTGGGGTTAGTCCAGTGATGGGTATTAAAGAGAGCACGCATTGCATGGAGCACTGAGAGTCACATGCAAACAAGGAATCATGGAACACTACATCAAAAACTAATCATGTACTGTATGGTGACTAACATAACACAATAAAAAAATTTAAAGGAAAAAAGTAGTTTACAAATGACTTTCATTAAGACCATGGATAAGTAAATGTTGTGAGGTCCTGATAAGCCTCATTGCAAGCTTTTTTGTGGCTATTTAATTTCAGGAGTCATTGGACAGTTATAGGTGACCCAGGATGGGTTCTTTGTGCCTGAGTATAGTTGGGAGAGGGGTTTCTGGTATTTTGGTGAGGTAAACAGCTGGGAGCAGCAGAGCAGTGGCAGACGAGGCAGGGAGCTAGGTGGCAGCCAGTGTACCAAGATTGGGAGGGAGAGCTGTGGGTACTGGGTGCGCCGAGAGGACCAGCAGTGAAAACTCTTCTGGGGACCCCAGCAAGTCTCCCTGGACTCTGCAGGGTCCTGGTGAGGCAGGACTCTCATATCACAATCATTCGGTACCATCCGCAAGCTTCTAATTCTCCTGGGGGCAGTAACAAAAGCAGTCTTCTCTGCCACTGTGAACTAAGTGCTCCTTTCATCATTGTGCTCTACCCATGGGCCTCAGGTAGCAGGGAGTTTGTTATGACGAGGTTACCAGAAATAAATGCAAAATACAAAGTGAAGAGGGCACAGACATACTGAATTTCCTTACATTCAGGAATGTAAGGAAGGTCAAGCAACTCATCTAGATTATTTGGAATGTACTTTGTCTCCATCCTCCAGTTAGAATTCCTTTAAGACTTTCCCTTGAAAACCTCCACTCTAAAGTTTAATCCCCTTGGCATGCATACATCTCCTTCTTTTGCATACTGATGTGCCCTAGGCCATCCTTCCCTATGAGGGCTCCATCTTTTATATTTTGGGGAGCTAGTTTTTTACTCTACATTTGATTTATAAAACTTCAGTGTTACTTTAAATACTTTGGACAAAATAGAAGCTCAATAAGTATTTGCTTGATAGAGGAATGAGATGGAATTTCCCCCCTCTCAACATATTTTATCAAAGAGGGGTTATGCAATTATAAGTAATGTTCATTGTTAAAGTTTTTGAAATTTTAGAAGATTGATTAGGTTTCTTCATGCAAGCCTAGTTTGTTATTTTGGTTCTTTTTAAAATCACATCATAAAAAATATTTTAAGGTATTTCTCTCTTGGCTAAGAAATGTATTAAATTAAAAGAAAAATGCACTGTAAAATTAGTGCTTTGCCTATAATGTAAAGATACTTTATGGAATTCTTTTTCTTTTGAGAACCTATGAGTGTATGCTGCGTTATCATAGGGCAGAGTGAGTTCAAAATTGTCTTTGTCCCAGTAAAAGACATTTCTTCAAAATGTACTTATTTCTGAGTTAGAGTTTTCTTATTTTTATGGTCTAGGGATAGTAATACCTCTTCCATTGATCTCTTGTTTATTTTGGTTCTCAAATAATGGCTTAAATTCCTTTGTAAAGTGTCATGCCATATACAAGGGGCTTAGAATACAAGTATTCTTCATGTATTCATTTATTAGTTCAAGGCATTGTCAAGTCCTTATGTGTATGAATGTCAGGGCAAGGGCTGTAGAGGTTTCAGAGATACATAAGAACTACATTTACCCTTTTCTTAAAACAAATGCCCTTTAACTTTAAAACATCCAGAATTGTTAGTTGAACCAGACAGTCTTAGAATTTAACCAGCCTCTGAAATAAAAGAGGGCATATTTCAAAAATCCAAGGTAAGCCTGAGTTCGTGACATATGTCTCTGGAATGAGGAAGACTTCAGGAAGTTTGGAAAACTTTCAGTATTATATTGTAGCTATAAAGCTGCAGATTAAGCCAACAAGGAAGAAAATGTGGTGGTTTTCAAAGAAAACTATCTTTCCATATTTGAAGGTCCATACTCTTTAAGAAACATATCCATTCTGTGTGACCAATGAGGGAAAAGTACAAGGATGTGGATTTCTGAATATTACAAGAGAGAAATTTCTAATATGCTAAGTTATACAAAACTAGAATGAGATGTCTGAGGGGTAATGAGTTTCTTGTCACTGGAAGAATTCAAGCACAAAATGCACTACCTCTAGCTTGAGCAGGAGACCTTTAAGGTATATTCCAATGCTGATATTCTGACTCAGTGATTCTACTCTCTGAGTTGGTTTCATTAAGCTGTGATAATCCCCTCTTCCTGCCCTTTTTTGGAACCCCTCTCCTAGCTCCCTCCTCCTCAGAAGGCATTGGAGTAACAGGAAGAATAAGGCTTCTTTAATATTAATTCTGCTATTAAGCATGGAGAAATTCTCCCTTAAGATGAGGTTTCTATTTAAGGATAAAGCCAGGGTCACAGATTTATGTTTTTACTTATCTTTCTTTTCATTTTAAATGGAACCATAAGTGTTTAATATGGTGCTCATATCATTTCATTTCATTTTCCACATGTAAGTATGTAGGGATGGAGTGAGTCTGTTTTGCCTTGATACAGCAATTGGTTTTCCTCCTCTGTTTTCAATCAGACAGTTTTAAATTTTGGTTAGGCACATAAACACACTGAGATGGACGACATTAATAAATAAGTATTACATTGGCTCTACTTGAGCATTCCCTCTTCATCTTTATCTTTTTTGTTTGAATCCTGTGGGGTCTCAGAATGCTCTTTATGGAGATCAAGAAGATTAGGCAAAATTAGCTTTCAACTACATAATGGGCTTTCCTCTCCTGGCATGTGTCTCCCCTCTCTGCATATGGTGACTTCCTCTGATAGCAACAGGAGATTCACAGATGTGGGGGTGGGGGGGCAGAATTCTGTTCTAGGAGGGCACACCAGGAGATTTCAGAGTTTTTGCTCATTTCTAGCAGTGTAGGTGGTTGAAATGGAATAAAAAATGAAAATGATAAGTAAATCAGCTGGCTACTCAAAGACACCTCCAAATTCATCTATCTCTTAGGGCACACTGACCTTTTCAATCTTGGAACGAAGGGTAGCTTTTCTAGTCTTGAGAACATCTAAGCCATAGCTTCATAAATGGATGATACCTTAAAAGATGTTATTTTCAGAGAGAACTATACTTCACCCATGTCAAACAGTGAAATTCATGCTGTTTATAAAGTTCTCCAGAGAGAGGCTGGCTTACTCATGGGCAGAGTTGGCAGCTGCCTACATGGAATAATTTGAGGATCAATGAGAGGCCCCCATGCTTTAAAATCTATCTCCCTCATCAGTCTGCAGTGGTGCCTGAAATTTCTGCCATTACTGTCATTTCTTAAAAGCCTTTAAGAGGACATATGTCCTATTATCTTGAGGGAGATAACATTAATTAACTATATAGCATATTAGAATGGATGAGTTTTCTTGTTAATAACCCATTACAACCATTGACACCCAGTAAAGATCAGGGATATGAAGAAATAAAAGCAAGGGCAGGTAAGTTTTAATGGAGAAGTAGGAGATGGTGATTCATAGTGTGAGTGTAGGGGGTAGTCCAGGTCCTATAGTTGGGGGAAGAGGAGGGGAGATTCTAATATGGGGATAACCAACGGGAAAAAAGAAGGAACTGGGTATTTTGTTCCAGGTAGTAGGATGTGCATGGTTCCAAAATGTGAGAAATGGAAAACCATGGGAAGGATACCGAGGATATCCGGCAAAATTTACTTGCCGTGTTGGTGTTGTATTGCTAACCTGGGCCCTACCCCTCCTGAAGGAGTTCATAGTCTTAGTGATTACTTGTAGAGTGATTTCACACTAAATTAAATTTTCTCCTTTGAGGGTGAAGGATGTGTCTTTAATCCTATCTCAGTAAAAATGGAGAACTGGTCTTCATAATTTGTATGGTAGTACTTCATTAGGATTTGTATTGACCCTTTAGCTATAGTATCCATTGGCTAAATAACTCTTTTTCTTTAGTGTTTTTTTTTTTTTAAATATTTTATTTATTTGACAGAGAGAAACACAGCCAGAGAGGGAACACAAGCAGGGGGAATGAGAGAGGGAGAAGCAGGCCTCCTGCCGAGCAGGGAGCCCGATGTGGGACTTGATCCCGGGTCTCCAGGATCATGACCTGAGCCGAAGGCAGTTGCTCAACCAACTGAGCCACCCAGGCACCCCAACTTTAGTGGTTTCTTAAGAGGAATTACTTAAATTCTTTTTTGTCCTACCTGCAATATAAGGTACCCATACTGTTTAATTGGAATCAGGGAAATTTAAAGGCTGGGATGAATTATTTGAGATCTCTCAGTTCAATCTGTTACTTTAGAGATGAGAAATCAAGACACATGTCAAGAAGTTTCTTTTTTTATTCCTTCATATATTGAGTATTGACTATGTGCTAGGCACAGGGGTGCAGTGCCAAGTACATGTAGTGTTTTCCTCATGAAGCTTCTACTTTGGTAGAAGACACTATTAACTAAATAACTTACTGAAAAATAACAAAAATACATATAAAATAAAAACTATATGAGTGTTATTAAATGCTATGTTTCATTGAGAGTATATTATGGGGGATCTTGACCCTGGTGTGGATAGTGTTAGAAAAACTTGTTTGCAGAAATAATGTTTGACTTAATGTATGAAGGTGAGTGGAAGTTCACTAAGGGAATGGAAAAAATGAGAAGGAGAGGTCTAGGGAATGAATAGAGATTATGCAAAGCTCTTGTTGTAGAAAGTCTTGGCAATGTTTAAGAAATGAACAAAAAGCCTGGCTGTTTGGAGCTCAGAGAGTTACGGGGAGAGTTTCTAAATGAGGCTAGAGAAGTAAACTGAGGCTGACCAAGCGGGGGTTTGTTTACGGTTTTAGACCTTATTCTAGGAGCAGTGCATAGACGGGACTGGAGCACATAGAAGGGACTGGATACATGGATAAGGAGGCTAAAGCAGTGATCCAGAAATAGACTGTTGGGGACTTGCCCAATGCTAGAGAGCTTTGGTAGAATTAACATTACTTCTAGGTTCCTTGATATATATTTTTTTTAACTCATAGTACATATTTGTTGTGTTTTAAACTCCCCACCATCCCACTTCAATTTTAGTAGCGATATTTTATTCCTTCCTACAACCAGTTCCTGTAATTTTATTGGAGCTGACTTGAGCCTCAGACTTGACGAATGAGACTCTCAGATCCTCTTGGAACCAGAGCATTATTTTGGTTCAGGAGTGGGGAGCCATTGATAGCAAATGAGATGCCATGGAACTGTTACTAGAACTTTGAAGACAAAGAAAAGTAGTAAAGTGGGGCCTGATGAAGTCCTTTGAACAGGTGGAGAAGAAACTGAAGGTAACACAGCAGGAGCCTGATGTGAGAGATGGGGAAAAAAAAATGCTCCCAGGTGACATTGCTTGAGCCCCAAGGCCAGTCATGGCAGAAGTCAGCCATGTCTTGAATTGTCCAGTTATGGAGTCAGTGAAGTCTCATTTTGTTAGAACTGGTCTTTTTTTGGTATTTCTACTATGTGCAACCAAGAGTGCTAACTAATAGAGGACTAAATTCTTTGCTTCTTTCTTAACTGACTTAGAGGACATCACCTAAAAAAAAGAGGAAAGCTATGATTTTTTCAGTACAAATTTTATAATTTATATATATCTTTATATAGAGAGAATACTTTTGCTGTAAAATCAGCTACTCTGGATTCATTTGGATCTAGGACTAAGAACTTTAGTATTAAGTCACTTTAAAGCTTTTGAAAAAGGTTAAATTTTCATATAATATTTTATTCTCTATTGAGGTATTTTCCACAAAATAATTATATACTGGAAATGTTTTTATCATATGTAATATCTAGATAAGTAGTATTTATTAAATTTAATGTTATTAAGGGAAAACAGTCAATTGATATACATTTCTCAAATAATATACTGACATATGATATGCAAGTAATTTCGTGTTGTCCCTCTAAAAACATCTGTTCAGGGGCGCCTGGGTGGCTTAGTTGGTTAAGTGACTGCCTTTGGCTCAGGTCATGATCCTGGAGACCTGGGATTGAGCCCTACTTCTGGCTTCCTGCTCGGTGGGAAGCCTGCTTCTCCCTCTCTCACTTCCCCTGCTTGTGTTCCCTCTCTAGCTGTGTTTCTCTCTGTCAAATAAATAAATAAAATCTTAAAAAAAAAAAAAATCTGTTCATTCACACTCATTAGTAAATCATTACAATATCTCTATTACAACATTTTACCTATTATTTTTGATGTTTCCTCATATGTAATACATAAATAGTCTCTGCTTCTGTTCTGTTACTGATTTTAGTTAATCTAGGTAAATGATACATAGTTTCCTTAGTCTTTTGGGAAGTACTTAAAGACTTTTTTTATGTTGTTTGTGTTAATGGATAAATAGCTTAACTGTTTACAAATGATAATATTTGTTTAAAGTAATATTATAAAATTTAATAAAAAATGTAAGAGAAGGCTTATATGGGGAATTTTAGAACTGAGGAAGACTCTTCAATTAACTGTTCTTTAAAAAATTTTTTAAATTATGCTTTTCCTTCTAAATCATATAATTTCATTCAGAACAAAAGCATCCATTCATGAACTTTAGAATTTGATGTGTTTCAAGAAATGTTGCCGCTGACAATATTTGCTCTGATGTGTTTTGTACCCAAAGAAGGATACAATAGGTAGTAGTTACAGCTCACTGTTAGTTCTTCTTTAAGCTCTGACTCACCAGTTTCAGAAGTGAGCAGAACAAATATTTTTATCAATCTGAAAGGTTGAAGATTAGTACTAGTCTAATAAACATTGATACTTCTTTTTTGCATTTATTTTTCTGCTGGAAATCTGGTATCTATGGCATCTGTAGGGGAAATGGATGTCTGATGACTTACAAAACTGAGCAATGTTGATGACCAGTACAGGGGCAGCATAGTGGCACTTGTCCAGGATTCTAAGCCCTCAGGAGGTCCTCCAAATAGTGGACACCCCACAGATACAAAAGCCTACCCTTTGGCTCCTAATCTTGCTGTTGGGCTAGAAGAGATGAGCCTGCAGGACTGGCAAAGGGAGCAGAGAATGAGGGGGCAGATTTTCCTTATCTTATGAAAGTAGAATAATTATCCTGGGTAGGACATAAAAGAATGTACAGTTCTTGAGTATGTACACAGTTGAATCAATGGTATAATAGTTATGCTAATGTTTAGTGAAACCAGGGAAAAAATAGAATTGTAAAATGGCCCAAGGACCAGTTTTCTATACATTCATGGATAATGATCAATATTTGCTGATTATGTATTATATGCAAGGCATAATAATAGTTTACCACATGAGGAAATGAAAATGAATTAATTGGGAGTTTTGCCATCGATGTACACGTGATCTAACAGGTATACACGTTATGAAAATAAATAATTGTAATATTTATTTAAAAATGTACAGAAAAGATTTTATGTTTAGAGAACTTTTTGCTAGTATGACAGAGAGAAGCTACATGGAAGATGTGCTACTTTGACTGTGACTTCATGATTATGTAGGATTTATATGGGTATTCAAACAGAAGGAAACTGCATGAATAAAATTATGTAGGACAAAAAGAGCTTACAATAGTTTATGAACAAAGTAAAGAATAAATAGTTTATAAGCAAAAGGACATAAAGATTGGAAAAACAGTTGAGTGATGGCAGATCATGGAAGTACTTGAGATCTATTTAAAGGTTTTGTAGTTTATCTTTGAGGTAATAGAGGGCCATAGATTCCTTCAGAGCATGAAGAAAAGACTTAAGATGAGATGGTTTAGGGAATGGGGGTCTACTGAAATAATCTAAGTGAGAGGCAATAAATTCTATTTTAGGGAAAGTAGAAAGAAGGGATAGTTGGGAGAGATAGTGGAATAATGAAAGTTAATTGAATGAATATGGGAAAAGGGCAAGAAAGAAGTGAAAGATGAATGAGGAGACAAGCAAATATGGCTATTAAAAAAACAGATGTTGGGATGCCTGGGTGGCTCAGTTGGTTAAGCGACTCCCTTTGGCTCAGGTCATGATCCTAGAGACCCAGGATCGAGTCCCACATCAGGCTCCTTGCTTGGTGGGAGGCCTGCTTCTCCCTCTCTCACTCCCCCTGCTTGTGTTCCCTCTCTGGCTGTGTTTCTCTCTGTCAAATAAATAAAATCTTAAAAAAAAGAAAAAAAAAACAGATGTAGTTACAGAAAGAGTCAAAAGGCTATGGTTCTCTTAAGAATTGCAGTCAACTCTCTATGGAAATACAGCTTGGGATAAAGCTACTACACTAATTTTTCAATTTTATGTATATCCTGCTTAGGAGTGTTGTACTTAGCACATCCTACTATAGCATCGTTATAATTATGATACACTCATATTTATAAAGTTTTAATTGAAATAAACTGATTATTTTACTTTACACATTGTGCCAGCTGCCTGCCCAAAGGGAAGAAATGACCTCTTTCTTTCAAAAACTACTTATTACACAGGCACAAAACCTAAGTATTTCACTTCTGTATGTGTTCTGTCAATCCATGGAACTACACTTCAGTTGTAGGATTTCTTTTCCTAGAGATAAAAGCCTATATGTATGAAATAGACATTATTACCAACATGACATTAACAAAGATGAGGCAAAGAGTATATTCAACATTATAGAAGCTGTGTGTGTCTGTATACTCTATTTGTAGGTATATAATTACATATATCATTTTCTTTAATGGTGAGTATTAAGGGCACGTATTGCATGGAGCACTAGGTGTGGGGCACAAACAATGAATCTTGGAACACTGAAAAAATAAAGTAATGTAATAAAAACAATTAAAAAGTCAGAAGTAGATAAAAATAGTTTATTTCCTCTAGTTATTTTTTAAATAATTTTTTAAACTTTAAAAATAGCTATTTCCTCTAGTCTTTTTTTTTTTTTTTTAAGATTTTATTTATTTGACAGAGAGAAACACAGCCAGAGAGGGAACACAAGCAGCGGGGGAGTGAGAGAGGGAGAAGCAGGCTTCCCGCTGAGCAGGGAGCCCGATGTGCGGCTCGATCTGGGTGTCCAGGATCATGACCTGAGCCGAAGGCAGTCGCTTAACCAACTGAGCCACCCAAGGGTCCCTCTTCTAGTCTTACTAATGTTTCTAAACCCTCACCAGGCATGTGGCCAGCTAGACAAAGGAGAGTTTTAAGCTATGGAATTAAAATCATCTGGTAAGGCCAGTAAGTGTCAAACAGGAGAAGTGGTTTTGTATACTTTTTATAAGGTCCTCAAGAGTTGAGGGACTCTAAATATCTCTTAAAAGTTTCCAGTAGACACAAATAAATGGAAAGCCATTCTGTGCATATGGATTGGAAGAATCAATATTGTTAGAATGTCCCTGTTATTCAAAGCTTATACAGATCCAGGGCAAGCCCTATCTGAATTCCAATAGGAGTTTTTGTAGAAATAAAATAAACAGTCCTAAAATTTATATATAACCACAAAAGACCTCAAATAGCAAAAGCAATATGAGAACAAAGAACATAGCTAGAGGCATCACACTCCCTAATTTCAAACTATATAACAAAGCTGTAGTAAACAAAATTGGCATAGAAACACATACAGATCAGTGGAACAGAATAGAAAGCCCAGAGATAAATCCACACATATGTGGTCAATTAGTTTATGAGAAAGTAGCCAAGAATATAAATGGAGAAAGGACCATGTCTTCAAAAAGTAGCGTTGGGAAAATTGAGCAGCCACATGCAAAAGAATGAAACCAGACCACTGTCTTTAATCATACACAAAAACTAACTTAAAATGAATTATAGACTTAAGCACAAATTTTGGAACTATAAAGCTCCTAGAAGAAGATATAGATGTTAAGCTCTTTGAGAAAGGTCTCAGCAGTGGGTTTTTTTTTTTTTTTTTAATCTGACACAAAAAGCAAAAACAAACTAAAAACCATCAGTACAGGCTCCCTGCTGAATGGGAGAAAATATTTGTAAATCTTATATCTGATAAAGAGCTAATACCCCAAAATATGAAGAATTCATACAGCTCAACAGCAAAAAATTTAAACTGATTAAAAAATGGGTAGGAGATCTGAATAGACATTTCTCCAAAGAAGACTTACAGGTGGGCAATAGATACATGAAGGTGTTCAACATCACTAGGTATTAGGGATGCAAATAAAAAATAAAATGAGATATCATCTTATTCCTGTCAGAATGTCCTAGTATCAAAAGGATAAGAAATAACAAGTGCTGGCGAGAATGTAGTGAAAAGGGGACGTTTATACATTGTTGGTGGGAATGTAAGTTGGTACAACTACTGTGAAAAACAATATGGGAGTTCTTCAAAAAATTAAATAAAGAGTCATCATCTGAATCACCATGTGATCACCATATGGATTTATATGATCCAATTCCACTTCTGGGTATTTACCCAAAGAAAATGGAAACACTAATTCAAAAAGATATCTGTATACCCTTTTTCATTGCAGCATTATTCATAATATCCAAGACACAGAAGCTACCCAAATATCCTCAGTGTATAGAAGATGAAAGAAATTGTGATGTGTATATATATATATATATATATATACACACACAAAATGAGATATAAAGAAATTGTGGTGTGTATATATATATATATACACACACAAAATGAGATATTATTCAGTCATAAAAAAATGAAATCTTGCAATTTGTGACTATAAAGATAGACCTCAATGGCATTATGTGATGTGAAATAAATCAGAGAAAGACAAATACTGTGTGATGTCTCTTATATGTGGAATCTAAAAAAATATTTATGTATATATACAAAACCAAGCTCATAGATACAGAGAACAGATTAATGGTTATCAGAGGTGGGTGTGAGAGATAAGGAGATGAATGAATTTTGTTCTTGTTTTTGTTTTAGTTTAAATAAATTGAGTTTAAAAAGTCTCCTGTTGGGCGCCTGGATGGCTCAGTGGGTTAAAGCCTCTGCCTTTGACTCAGGTCATGATCTCAGGGTCCTGGGATTGAGGCCCAGATCGGGCTCTCTGCTTGGCGGGGAGCCTGCTTCCTCCTCTCTCTCTGCCTACTTGTGATCTCTCTCTGTCAAATAAACAAATAAAATCTTAAAAAAAAAGTCTCCTGTGTTTTATCATTCCCCTAATTAAGAAGTTCCTGCTTACATCCTGTTGAAATTTTTCCTGCTTCATTTTCCATTAGTTCTCCAAGGAGCAACTACATTTCCTTCCCTGATTTTGGTGAGGCCTCAGGTGTTGGTCCTCCCCAAATATTTTGTGGTTGTGAGCTGACTTGGGAAGCAAATTCTCCTCCTCATTGTTCAGTATTGTTTGAGGAAGCACCAGCCAGGGAATATTCTGGAACTTGCAGCACCAATCAGGCCTGGTGTAATCACAGAAGGAGACGGTGATATATAGAGCCTGAGGCGTGGATGGGGCAATGCCTCAAAATCATCAGGTGTCCTGTTGGCCTCTGTTGTTCACAGATCCTCACACCCAAACCAGGTCATTGTTGTATCTGGGAAAAAATTGGTGCAATATGAAGTCCTGTGGGCCTGTAGCCAGAAACACTTCCTCTTAGAAGACACAAACCTCAGTAATAGAACTGGCAAGGATAAGACAAAGGAGAGTGTAGAACACTACATTTTAAGAGACAGTCTCAGCAGCTAAGCCTGTACTTGTGTGACCATGAAAGTGAGTGCCTTCTTCTGCAGTGTTGCTTTATTCTAGTCACAGACCCTGGATGAAAACAAGTCTTTTGAGGAGAGCATCATGCTTCCCAAGATGTGAGTTGCATCTCTATTATGCTTTTGCCCTGTAGGCCATAAAGATAATAGCATGTGCTTGGGATGGGAAGAGAGGATTCTTCTGTCTGGGGCAAGGGTTGAATGTTAATTAGGACTCTATGGTTGTAAGCAATAGAACTTCTTCCAACTAAAACAAAACAAACATTTCTGGAGAAAAATATTGGGGTAGTTCTTAGGGTAGAAACAGAATTTGCAGAACAAGGCTTAGGAAGTACAGGGAACGTTTGGTTGATAACAATGTGGAAACATTGGAGCCCTCATGCCCTCAGAACGTAAATGGTCCTGCTGTGATAGAAAGTCATATGGAGTTCCCTCAAAAAAATAAAAATAGGACGACCATATGTTTTGGACACTCTACTTCTGAGATTATTCAAAAGAATTGAAATCAGGATCTTAAAGAGATGTCAACACTGCCATATTCATTGCAGCACTATTCACAATATCTAAGATGTGGAAACAAGCTAAAAGTCCATTGAAAGATGAATGGATAAAGGAAATGTGGCATATACATGCAATTGAATATTAGCTTTAAAAAAGAAGAAAATTCTGCAATATGCCACAACATGGATGGACTTTGAGGACATTATGCTAAGTGAAATAAGCTGGTCCAGAAAGAGAAATACTGCATGATCCCACTTTTGTGAGATATCTAAAATAGTCACATGCATTGCATCAAAGGGTGTAATGATATTGCCAAGGGCTGAAGGGGGGCAAAATGAGGAGTTACTATTTAATAGACATAAAATTTCAACTAAGTGGGGATCTTCTGTACAACGTTGAACTTATAGTCAACAGTAGTGTATTGTGCACTTAAAAATGTATTAAGAGGGTAGATATTATGTCAAGTGTCCTTATCACAATAACATGACATTTTAAAAAAAATCATGGGGCGCCTGGGTGGCTCAATCACCCAAGTGTCTGACTCTTGATTTCAGCTCAAATCATGATCTCAGGGTCATGTGCTAGAGCTCTGTGCTGGGCGTAGAGCCTGCTTAAGATTCTCTCCCTTTCTCTCTGCCTCTCTCCCATTCCTTTCTCTCCCTTAAAAAAAATTATGTCTTCCTCAAATTAAAAATAGAAGAAAATTGCTTTGTGATCAGAATTCTACTTGTTTCACCACCTCATAGGGTATGATTAAATGAGACACCATCTGCACATCATTGAGGACCATGTCAGAACAAAGAAAAGGAAAATAAGAGTTAGCTATCATAACAGTGTTTAAATACCAACTTGAAATCATTTTGGAAAGTAATTCGAGCCAAGCTTCTCAATCATTTTTTTACTCATTTCACAAATATGAACACTTACTATGTAATTAGTTGCTGGGTACTATGTTAGGCAGTGGGCATTGAAGAATTAAAAATACTGTTTCTGCCTTCTTGGAACTTACTGTCAAATGGGAGTGGAATTTGGGGGGCAAGCATGTAAATAATGACATAGTCAATGCAGTGTTACAGCTACTTGTGGGTGGTTGAGACCCACAGGGAAATTTTGGGGAGAAGAGGGTGGAGGGCAGCAGAAGGGTAAGTCATTACAAGTTGATTCTAGGACTAGGACTTTTTGGAAATGTATTATAATAATGAGTTCATGAGTGCAGCACCTCCACAAAGCAATAGAAATCTCTTTGAACCAAGCTTATCAATCCTCCATGTGAAAATGCTTCAAGAATCACAATCACAGGAATCAAAACTTTATTCAAATTATTACTTGCATTCCCACACTGAGCAAGGCAGTATATTCTTTCAAGTGATTTTTAGAAGATCAAATATGTGCCTAATGCCTTTTCATTTTTTCCCACGTTTTCAAATTTATTCTTATTTAGTTCTCAAAAGAATTTTTAAGGCAAGTAATATTTTTCTATTCAAACTGAGGCTACCTTACCTAATCCAGGCTGTAAGGAAGCCTACTAATCACTTGGCTGACTTAATCTTTCTCTTCCTCCCTCCCTCCTTTCATTTCTCCTTCCTTCCTTCCTTCCTTCCTTCCTTCCTTCCTTCCTTCCTTCCTTCCTTCCTACCTTCCTACCTTCTTTCCCTCCTTTAATAGATAAAAATAGAGTCCCAGTTAGGTTAAGGGACTTTTCCTGTGTCATGTACATTTGACATATGAATAAGACAAAGGCCTAAGAGCGGAAATAACTTAAGGCCAGTAATACATCCCACTGTTGAGCAAGCCGAATTGAGATTTGCAGGAAATCTGAACCCGAGACTCAGGCTCCTTTCTTGCAAAGCGAGCAACAAAAGTAGTTAGGGATAAAACTCTTTTCCCCTACAAAATGTATATATTTTAAATGGCAACCATTTCTCTCTCTCTTTTTTTTTCTGTTATTGTGTTGGAGAGGCGGTCTGTTCTAGCCTAGCAGTGGAGAACTCAGTCTCTGAAAGGACCAGAGTGGTCCTGCATCCCTGTTTTTATCACTTACTAGCTATTTGGTATTGGACTGTTTGACCAACCTCAGCCAGCCTCAGTCTCTGTCAGTCAAAGATTGTGGTATCCTGTATGCACCTGTAATATTAATTAGAAGAAAAAATTGAATGGGACCAGAATATTGATTTTGTTCCAGTATTAGGGTTCTCCAGAGAAACAGGACCAGTAGCTTTGATGGACTAATTGATTGGTTTTAAAAGAATTGGCTTGCACAATTATGCAGGCTGGGAAGTTAAAAATCTGAAGTTTGGGCAGTAGGCTGGAGACTTAGGGAAGAGTCTGTGTTGCGGATCAAGTCCAAAGGTCAGTGACTGGTGAACTTCCCCCTGGTTCAGGGAGTCAGCCTTTTGTTATTAAGGCCTTCAGCTGACTGGATGAGGCTGTCCACATTCCAGAGGGTAATCTGATTTACCCAAAGTCCACCAATATAAATATCATCCAAAAACACCTTCACAGAAACATCCAGAATTATGTTTGACTGCATACCTAAGCACTGTGGCCCAGCCAGGTAGACATATAAAAAATTAACTATCATAGTTCCAAAGCACCTTAATCATGTTTTAAAGTTCTTGTCTGGTTCAGTGAAGCTACCCACCATTTCAGTCATAGAATTCAAGCCAGCTGGTTTTTTTTGTTTGTTTGTTTTTTCGACAAGTTTGGATGCAAATAACCATCTCTTCTTGATAATACTGAGGCAGTCATAACTTATCATGGGCTTTATTTGTCAGTTTTTCCTCACAAGCTGGTTACAGCTAAGAACTTCACTGGCGGGGCGTCTGGGTGGCTCAGTTGGTTAAGCGACTGCCTTCAGCTCTGGTCATGATCCCGGAGACCCGGGATCGAGCCCCACATCGGGCTCCCTGCTTGGCGGGAAGCCTGATACTCCCTCTCTCACTCCCCCCACTTGTGTTCCCTCTCTGGCTATGTTTCTCTCTGTCAAATAAATAAAATATTAAAAAAAAAAAAAAAAAAGAACTTCACTGGCTATTGCATGCTACCTTCTTCCAAAGTCATGTCTGCTTGTATTGTTCCCAAACTAATTATAGAGGCACCTATTCAACCATTGATAGTCACAGCCAAGTCACTCTCATTTCTCCAGAGGAATGACATTCCTGTCAGTAGCAATAGCTGGCCATTAGTGGTTGTTAATGTTATTCAGATCCTGGCCATGAAACTACTCTTGTTTTGGAATGAGTCCTGTGGGAAGCAATCAGCTGGTGTGGAGCTCTTTCACTTGGGCCTTTGGTAGTTAGGACAGGTCTGAGAAAAGCTGTGCATATTTTTAGGCCAGCTCTCTTGTGTCAGAAGCGGTAGAGAAGGCTGAGGAGCACCATCCATCTCCTGTTTGTCAGGCTGTAGCAAGGAGGATGCTGTAGCCAGCATGGCCTTGCAAGCGGCATTATTTGCCTTGTGCTGTGGTACATGTTATTAACGCTGCCATTGCATGTTCTTTTCCAAGGAGATGGTCTCTGGTATCTTTATCGTCTGGGGAACTGTGGTGCCAGAAATGATCTGGCAATTTTCTTGGAAATGGTAAACTTTTGCAGAGTTTACTCTCTCTTCTATTAGGGTTGATAATGAGAAATTGTGAGGATTTTTAAACACTTCTAGCTTTCAGGAGGAAGTTACTTAGCACAGATGTTTCTATAATTGCAGTACATTGGGAAAATTCACAGTGTTCAATGGCCCAAAACTCATTATTACTTATTACTTCTACCTGTGTATCGTGGCACCTATAAGCTGGGCTGCAGTGTTTAATTTAGCAGGGGCTATAGCTGTGTATCTCAGTTGTTTAAGAAAGACTACTGAGAAGAAATTATAGGATGTTCTGCCCAAACCCTTACTACTTACTAATTTTTGAATGATTACCTGGTATTGAGATACATACTTTACTATGGGTTTAGACCACATCACTGTTAACACACTTTCTGACAATTCTCTAGCTTATAGCCATGAGGGAAAAAACGGAATATTAAGAGACTTTTAGAACAATGTAGCTAACCATTGTGTTTATTGGGATAAAAACCTGGAATGCCTACAACCATGTTTGGCTTTCTACCACTTTATAAAGCACAGCTCTCTTATTTCGGCAGTCTTGCTTGTCCTTGCAATGAAAGCGTGGCAGTGTTTAAAAAGGATTCAGAAGATGCAAAGACAGCACAGAAAAAGTCACCGAAGAGAATACAAAATCTCCTCATATTCCCTCATTCTCTATATTCTTAAGATGAATGCCATAGGGGCGCATGGTGGCTCAGTCATTAAGTGTCTGCCTTTGGGTCAGATCATGATCCCAGGGTCCTGGGATTGAGTACCCCGCCCACTTCTCTCTCTCCCACTCCTCCTGCTTGTGTTCCCACTCTCGCTGTGTCTCTCTCTGTCAAATAAATAAATAAAATCATTAAAAAAAAAAAGATCAATGCCACAAAAATTTCCCTGTTACATCCTTTATTTCCCTAGAGTGAAGAGAAGTTCTTCCAGCTTGGCTACAAGTCTGCTGGGGGAAAGTTTGCTAAGCACACCTATGGGAGTTTCGCTGTGCTCGCTCCTTGGATGATCAACTTGTCCTGGTTTACTGGGGACTTACCCAGTTTTAGTGCGAAGCACTCAAAGTCCTATGTCCCAGGAACCTGTCTTAGTTTTGGGTAAACTGAAACTGTTAGTCCCTCTGTGTCATGACTACTTAGGGTTCCTGTGGTCTGCTAAAGTTGGAACTACTGTCCCAGGAGTTGAAGTTTTCCTGGGCATGTCAAAGACTGCTGGTTTTTTCTTTGCACCTGGAAAAGCCCAGGATTCATACAATTAATGTCAAATAAAGACGAATATAAACATGAATTCAGTTGCCATTTTTCACTCCTGAGAGCCAACCATAGAAGGTAGCAGAGACTAAAGAATGTATCCTGTTAAATTGGGATTAAATCTCAAATATATAAAGTCTGAGCTTTAAAGCAAGGCCAAAAACTTTTCCTTTTTATATACATTTGCTATAACTGAATTAATCCAGGTCACATTGATTTGGTAGTGGCAAAACAAAGGCTACAAAATGACCTAGTGAATTTGAATAGCTTAAACTTATAGTTCTACCTTATCTGAATAATGTTATACTTTAAAATTGAAGATAGTTTATTTTTCATCTTTTATTCTTTGCCTCAATTAGGTTGATTGCTTGGCTCAACCCCCCTTTCTCCACTGCATCAGAAGGTAAGAATGATGGCCCCATTTCTGTTTTTTTCTCCCTTTTGCCTATAGAATGCAAATAATTTCTGAAAACACTATGATGTTTCAGTAGGTATTTAAAACTGTACTTAGATCAGTATATCAAAGGTTAACATTTAAGTATATAAAATAATTAAGCATAACAAAGGATAACATGAGTCGTATTTTTCCTTAGAAAGTATATGGAAATACTTTCAGAAACTAGCACCTTCTGCTTGTGTTGAGTTATTCTGGGGGATAGCAAAAGGGTGTCCATTTTGTTGATGTTCCTATTCCACACGTACGTGAGTTGTGCATGGTGATAAAGTATGTGGATGAGACTAGACTTCTTGTCGTTAGCAGCAGTGGGAGGAGCATTGAGCCATTTGCCTTTGGTAGCTGAGTTAGAAAGGAATATTTCAAACCTTAGGAATGGGATTAAGGCACTTTTTTTTTTTTTTTTTTTTGCATGTCGAAAGACTAATATAACCATGGCATGGCTTTTAGGAAACCCACAGACTTGGAGCAGTAGTTCAAAGTACTCCATGGCACTTGTATGTGTCAGACATTAGTAACCAAAGAGAGGTTCTATTAATTAAAGTGCTAGATGAACTTCTGCATGTTTATTTATTTTTAATTATGACGAAGCATTTCAAGGTTAAGGTATTTATGAAAATGTTCTCATTAGTATTCAAACTCTTTAGGTCCCAGGCTTTCTAGTGAGATCTAAAATGTTTAATCCACTTGATCATGAAAACAAACTATTAGGAATCAAGAAATAACCTCTGTATTATTTGTAGTTTCCAGCTTTAGATGGTACTCACAGAGGTCTGAAAAGTGTAAAAACTAATTAAAAGTTTTTACCAAAGTTATTTGAATATCAACATCAATCTGACTCGATGCTGAGGGGTCAAATTTTTAAAATAGGAGGGCAGAAAGGAACTTGGCCTCCTGCTTAAAAAACTTTTGGATGTGTTCACCTCTCATTCATTTGCACTTGATTTTTTGAAGCTCTAAATCAAGTTCTTTTTTGAGACGGAAAATAAGTGACAGAGATAAATCCAAAGCTAGTGACACTTGCACACAATATGTCAGGCTCAGATGGAGTTATCAGCATTTCAACCACGCGGCATTGTGCTGAAATTCTTCTCACCCATTCCTTCCCTGGGATACTCCTGTTGAAGAGCCACAGTAATAACTACTCTGCCAATTAAGGTGTTCTACCTGGGGCCAGCCAGAGCTTAGTTTGGGGACAAGGTCACTTGCTGGGATGGAGTTGTAGTTTCCCAATTACTAGTAGTTCCACTACCTCTTCTAACTTGTCAAATAACGAGGAGACTTTGAAGGCTAAATCCAGCAGTAGCTCCTAGCGGGGTTAATGCAGAGTGAATGACAATGAGGCCTCAGGAGGGAGAGTCTGACAATGTCTGTCAAGCTCTGTTCACAAGGATGACGAAGTTCATTGCTACTCAACACTACTTGGGAAAGAGATTGGTCTTGATCTTATTGGTGAGAAAGGACCACATTGTTCACTTTGGCAGAAGTTCGTTAACTCTATCACGTCACCTGTGTAATTTGGGCATGGACTTCATATCCTAATGACAGAAGGCAAATGTGTGATAACATTCACTTAACATTACGTTCACTGCTTACCTGCAAAACCAGGTCTCTTGTCTCTTCCTCACGTCTTGAGTCTTTAGTCAGTGTGTGTGTGTGTGTGTGTGTGTGTGTGTGTGTGTGCATGTGTTTGCAAGTTTCTAAATTCTGAGCTTAGTGATGAATAACAGTGGTTATACAACAATTATTTTTAGTACCCATTAACAACACAACTGAGAGAGTAACAGAATTATGCTCCCAAATGAAAAACAGAGAGATTTTATACCAACGATAACAATATTCACTGCTGTCTCCATTGGTGAATCATTTAACTGAAGACTGAAAACAACAATAACTCAACAAAAAGCCTGAGAAAATTATTCTAATGATTAGCCATTCAACATTTGTAGGAAATTGACTAGATGGCCTGCAAACTAATGTTACTCAAGCTTAAATGGTATTTTTAAAACTAGTGCTCAAAACTGAGTATATAATGTAGCAAAGGATTTTTGTGATTAGATTCTTTTGCATGTGTTTTTCTTTCACTCATGTTTATTTATTGAAATAGTGAAGGATACTGCTGTCCTTTGATTATGCTTGGATTCCACTGTATAAAAGATTGAGAGAGCAAATGGCCTTTTTGGCTCCTAGGGATGTTCTGACTCACTCCTCAAATTCTGCTGAAGTTTGCTTTGGATAAATGGACAAAGCCTCATTTAGTGGTGACAAATTTATAAACATGTATTTAAAGAGATGCAAGTAATTACTTTTGACTTACCTCATAACTAATCAATTGGTTCAGATCTGAAAATCAGCTTTTTTCCTACTGAGAAAATAGTTCTGCATCCTTAAGATAATTTCACAAAACTGAAAAAGAAAAATATTTGTATAAAAAAATAAATGAATACATTCTATCTTTTGGAACAGATTCCCCCTCCCAAATTCTAATTATTGGGATCTAAAATATTGTTTCTGTTAGCTTTTGACACAGGTGGGAAATTCACTAAGAGTACGGAGGGCACATTTTCATTATTTTTATGTTTACATAATAGCAAGTGGTCCTGTAATGACCTCTCAAGTTCTTTGTTTCCTGTGGGAGATTAGATGATGCAAAATAACCACCACAATTTAATTAGTATTTTGATAAATGGACAAAATTTCAGTCAAGTGACTTATTTACACATTTTAAAGTGGTCTTTTACTATTACTTGAGATTTTGTTAGCTCTTTGGAGTATGTTCTGGATGAATATGGCATGCATACCATCTTGCTTTCTACCTAGTATTTCACTCATTGCCGGTGGCCAAAACTATGCCAGAGAAGGCGAAAAAGCGACTGTGGTATTTGCTGTGTAACAGTGCAGCTGGGCATTTTTCTGTATGCACTTCTTTCTCTTTTGTTTCCCCCAAACACTATTATCCTTTATGTCCTGATCTCATTTTCCTGTAGAATATTCATATTCCTAAAATGTATTGGAAATCATATAGGTAAAATACTTTCTCTTGAGTGCCCTTAGGCTGGCTTGTAAGGAGGAGATAATCTTTACCATCAATTAATGATTTATTTCTTTCTTACCAAGTTGTTGGGACTTTGTCAAAGATCTATTTTAATTCTCTAGCACTCCTATAGAGAGACCCTTTCCTTTCAGGGTCAAGGGTGGCCCAGTGGACTTCGGTATTGCTGCTCCTCTCCTCTCTTTTCAGACTCTCCCTCCCGCACCTCTCTGGCGCCGGCATCTGCCCTCCTCCCTGCCATTCTGCTCCCTTCACAGAACGTTTCCTGCTCTTCCCCTCAGGGCCCCAAATGTCAGCTAGCTCATCTGACAAATTAATCTATGCTAACCTGCTCTTGGGGGCCCCTTCCAGCTAACATAGGCTTGCATTTTAAATAACTGAATTGTCACCTGTTCTGAGCATCCCAAACCACCTTTTGTTGTATAATCAGTTGGTGATATTCAAAGACGGTGACTGGGGACCCCTGCTCAGGCAGTGGACCTTTTGAGGCCTCACCCATGACACTCCCTCATAGCCTGTCAGCTCTCAACAAGACTGCCTGCTTCTGAGACTCTTAGACACACATTTTGGGGCAGCCGCTGTACAGGTTCCCAGCCTGGAGGACTCCGGGGATATCTGAGGTTTGTAGAACCAGCTCTCTCCAAGTTGGTAGGGGATGGGTGACTCATTTGTCTCCCTTTTTGTTTTGCCAGAAAGCATCCTTTTGAAAAACAATTTCCAGACCTGCTGGAGGAGAAGTATAGAGACAAGTCTTTAAGTAATGATGAAAAAATAAGAGAACATTTCTAGTCATTACTGCTCAAGGAGATGGCATACGATTTGAACTGATTTTCTGAACATATGTACTACTAGGTCCCGTGTAAAGGCAGGGGGCCCTGGGAGACCTTGTTCCTGGTTGGGAAGCCAGTTCTCTGTGACAGCTTTATGAAGGGGCCGGGGGGCAGGGGGACACACAAAATTTGGCAGTCAGCTAGCTATCCTGGACATATTTACCTTTGTATTCCTAGCTCCTATTTAATGATAGAAATAAATGCTTACATTTAGGATTTCCACCATAGTGCCGACTTCATTACAAACATCATCTCATTTAATTCTCAAAACAGCTCTAAGAAGTATTACAATTATTATTCACATTTACAGATGTGAGTGAGCCTCAGCAGTGTTATATAACCTGCTCAGATTTGCAGAGCGACAAAAATAGAAGCAGACTGTGTCTGCATTGCTCCAAGGCTGGTACCCATGCCCTTTTCACTAGACCACAGCTGTGGTCTTCATTTTAGGACACCTCTGGGTTCTGCTCTGACATCATCACACTTGTTCCGTCATTAGGGCAGGTTTCCATATAAGCTGGGACCTTGGCTGGGCCCTCCTTATGGATGAAACGATCCCTTTTCAGGACATGAGGGTATCAGCCATCTCTTCTGAATGGTTAGATTATTTCATCAGATTATGCAGATAAAAAAGGATGGAGAGAAATGATCCATGGTTCCACGATCTATTAAGAAATAGAATAAAAGGTTTTCAGTGAGTTTTTTCTACTCTTGTGTCAGTGCAATCTACTTGCTC
Organism: Spilogale gracilis; assembly: GCA_004023965.1. NCBI lineage: Eukaryota > Metazoa > Chordata > Mammalia > Carnivora > Mephitidae > Spilogale > Spilogale gracilis. The sequence goes on from PITA01001015.1 coordinate 212,551, forward strand.
AAAGCTGGTTTCTTCTATGTCATCTCCAGTTTTTGAGAACCTAGACGAATAGAGATTCAAATATAATTGGTGGGTATAATTAGTGACATGTTAAGGAATTTGGGTCATTAGAGCTACTTTGCCTAACCACTTTATGGATTTCGTCATCGGGTATTGACTCTTCCACTTTTGTAGTTCAGAGTTGAGTTAATGCGCTGCCTCAAATTTTTATAACCTCTAGCTAAATTCCTTCTTATATAATCATAAATAGAAATTTAGTGGTTGAAAATATTCCCATGAAAAGGAGAGAAAGGAAGAATTAATTGGTTTTACAGAAACCTAAAAAAGAACTAGAAATTAAACTACAAGACTACTTATTCAGTTTAACATTTGCCATTACAGTTTTCTGTGCAACGGATGTACCGGGAGGTCAAGATGCATTGTCTCAGAGCCTGCAGCTTCTGATTTACCCGCCAGCTTCTCTGTAGACTAATACTGATGGAAAAATATGTCTGTTTGGATTTAGATATAGTTGGAAAATGTGACATAAACAGAGAGAGAAATGTTTTCTTCTGGCTCTCTTCAGAGGTTCGCTAATTGGGTCTGCTCTATTACTGGGTTCTATTTAAGATCAGGCTTTCTTCTCAATATGTAAGATGTTCCTTTTTGTAAACAAAACATTGGATTTTCATTCAAAAGAAAATGTGTTCTAATCAGTACATTTCTCCTTACTATTTCTATTTGAAGATTCCCACCAGGTCTCTGACATGAAATACAAAGGGGTTTGCCTCTAGCATGAATAATTTCATAAACTGAAGGAGTTCACATTTTAACGTTTGTAAATTCAATGAGCCTAACACATTTTTATTTGAAGAATCATAACATCCTAATTCCAATAAAAGTTCCAGGAATGTCATGGTCAGAGAAGAAGGAAAAGAAAACATTTGACACATGCCTCTAACGGGTGGATAACCTTTTGAGTAGTCATCCCTTATATTTTGGATATATACATTTTTTCTCTACAGAATGTTTGGTCCCTAAGAGGCAAGATTATACTATCTCATGCGACTGAGGAATTACTGGACATGAGAGGTGTAGTAATTCTTCCATGCCTCAATGAGGAACATGCAGTCAGAACATATGATAGCTTTTTAATCACTGTGCATATTCCAGTAAAATGTTCTTACACACAGAACTTACCTACTTAAACAGCTATCAAAGATATCAGAATATTTGAATATTCCTCTTGAAAATCAACAGCCTTTTTCTGCTTCAAAGTACAACACCAATATTTCTACAACAGTTCTGTAGCCAGGCAAAATAATGATGTGCTATTTAAGAAATGAAGGGGGCTCAATTTCAAGGGAACCTCACTATGTGTATAAAAGATTAAAATATTTATATTAACCTAACCATGCTTAAGTGCCTTTTAAACTGCCTTTATAGAATTTATGGGTTGCTGTTGTTTTGAGTGGTTGGAAAAAATACCCTGCCCTTTTTAGTAGGCAGTGATTACTGGCTGAACTATGTTCATTACTGTAGACTCTATAAAATTACAACTGGTCTAGTTTTCTATCTTGGAGTCTTAGAGAATATATAGAATTTTTTTCCTTCTTTCTCCTCCCTTTCTTTCTCCCCCAATATTAACAATAGCAAATGACCCTATTGCTGAATTGGGATATGTTCTTAAAAAAAAATAGTGTGAGACTTCTGACCATAAGTGAGAAAATTCTGTATTTGCTTTGGTTTGAGGTTCAAGCTTAGAATTAAAAAGTCAAATTTAATTCAAAGCCACTTTAATGAATCTCTCATGAAAGTTCAGCATCTTTATTTTCTCAATGACTTGGTCATTTCATTGAAGAAATCCAAACCGCAGAATTACAAAAAAGAATCAAAAAGTAGGAGGATGTAAAGACAATTTTATAATATATATATGATATTTTAATTTCATGTATATTTGAATAATATAGTCTTTACAGTGTTAAAAGATGAGTCCTCTAATATATTACTGGTGATTTAGGTCTCCAGATATTGGCGGTCTCTTTGGAAGGGTAATTTAATGGTGCTTATTCAAAGTGTTATAATAAATGTAATTTAACAGAACACTTTTAATAAATTTATTCTGAACACAATTAAAGATTCATACAAAAATATCTTCAATAATGTTCATGCTAGTGTTATTTTTAATAACACAAATTTGGAAACTGCATTTTAAACAAAAAGTGATACATCAGATTATCAAATAATTTACATTATAGCCATACAACAGATTATCATATATCTCATACTTATGTGTAAAACTATATTTACTAGTGTAGAAAGATGTTTATGATAAAGTAGAAAATGTAGCTACTAAAGCAGAGTTAATAACAGATGTCTCTGGGTGTATGGGACTAGGGAGATTTCTTTAAATGTGATGTGACTGTAATGAGCATGCATCCATTTTATACTGAAGCAAGTCAATTTGTTTGTAATAAAAATATATTTTTATATCTAAATTTCAACATAAGCCTATTATTCAGGAGAAAAACAATTTGAAGTTGAAGTCAGACTTCTACATTTAAACAATTGTTTTTGAGAGGCACTTGGGTGGTTCAGATGGTTAGGCGTCTGCCTTCGGCATGTCATGATCCCAGGGTCCTGGGATTGAGCCTCGCGTTGGGGTCCCTGCTCAGTGCAGAGTCTGCTTCTCCCTCTCCCTCTGCTATTCCTTGTGCTTGGGCTCTCTGGCTCTCTCTCCCTCTCTGTCAAATAAATAAAATTAGAAAAATAAACAATTATTTTTTATATTTAGAAAAAGTAAAATTTCTGGTAAGATACTGTAGGAGATACAGCACAACTGTGGTATTCTTCAGATGTGGAATCTTTTCTCTGGCTTTGTCCTACAAACCTAAAGCAAAGACTGGTTCTGTAGGGAAATATTTGATGTTTTGTGTGCTTGTTTGTGATGTTTTTCCAAGGTGTAGTAGATTAATTAGCAATCAATGTTTAGCTGGTGCTGTACTGGTTAATGTTTAACAAGGGGCTCTGGGGATGAGGGGGCAGTGGGGGAAGGCTTTATTTGTAGCATTTGCAAATAGTGTAAATATTCTCACCATGGTTGATTTAAGCTCCCAACATCACTGCCCTGAAGGGGGAGAGGCGTACACGCCTAGTTCTCAAGCACGGGTTCCATCCAGCTCCAACACAGCACTGAGCAGCCAGATCTTACATGGGAGAGGTGGGAAAGAGACAAAATAGGTATAAAAACCCTCTGTATTTATGATTCAGCTTGAAAAGTTCAGTAGGTGGAAATCTCCCCAGTGCAAAGGGGAAAGATGGTGTAAATAGAACAGTGATACATAGAAATATAGCACATGGGACAAGACTCCTCAGAATTCTTGAGAGTGGCAGGGATTGGACTTTATTGTTCAGAAGAAGTAATTGCAGCTCCTATTAGTCTGTTCCCAGGAGATGTGGATGGGGAATTGGGCATTTGCATTTTAGAGAGACCTGCAGGGAGCTGTTCTTACCAGTCTAGAAAATCTGAATTAGAGTGCCCATTGTGATCCCATATGATGTTTATGAGTACTTAACACTGACGGATACCTAGTGAGTACAGTGGCTATGCAATTTGTCTTCTGAACTAGGATACCTTAGAGCATCTGAGGAAGTATTCATTATGACTTCAAGTTGACAGGTATAACCCAGGACTGTCGTGGGAAAATGAAGTACAAGCTGGGCCTCCCCATGTGCATTCCCATTAGAAGTCTTTGCAGTTGTGTTGGAATGCTAGCTATAATACCATAGGATGGGTGAGTATACAATACCCAGCGTCTGCTTTGGAGTACTCTAGAAGGAACAAAAAAATCTCTGGCTCTTGCCTCAAACATGATGGAATCACTGGGTTTCCTGGAATGTGGGAACTCTTTTTTAGCACCAGCCTCTTCAGAGGAAGGGAGTTTTCCTACAATGGGGCAACATCAACTTACCGGACTCCTGGACAAGAATTAAGATCTACTTATACTTCTCTTTGTGTTCAAGTTTGCCTCATTTCGGGGAGAATCTCCTAACAAAGAGTGTTTTGGTCATACTTGCTTATATAGAGAGCTGCTCACGTGGCACATTCTGAGAGCCACAGAAATTATTTTTTTTCCTTTCCCATCTGGTACGATGCCTCCTCTCAGGATTCGTTCACCCTATAGGGTTAGTCTATAATGACCTTTTAATTTTTCTCCATTTTAGAACCAGGAAGAATTGAGACTGATATCAAGTAAATTTGGGTGTTCACAAAGAAGGGTCAGTGCAGTAGTGGGCACTGCAACCGAAAGACATCACAGCTGTGATGGCAGCAAGAGGATCACCCTTGCAGATTTGCCTCGTGCTAGTATCCATCTATCTTGTAAAAGCACTTCTTTTGGATGAAGATGCTGATTTATATCAGATTTGTTGACTGAGAATGACCAAATTTTCAGTGCAGTGGTTCTCTGCTACTCTGGATTGTGTGTTCTTGTGTGTGTGTGTGTGTGTGTGTGTGTGTGTGATCTTAAGTAGTGATGTTGGGGCCAGAATTAGGGCCAGTGCCTCAAATACATATATACCAAAGCCTTGTTTATATAGCAAAATAATCCAGCATGCACTATCCTTAAGGTTTGTGCAGGTCCTATGTGATTAATATGATACAGTTTAAAACAGCAAACAAAAGTACTGAATTTACATATGTGCACATGTATATGTACATACATTTATACACACACACACACACACAATACTTTATACCTTTCTCAGGATAGTAAGGTAAAATCAAACATTCAAGGGTACAGGAAACTTTTGTAGGTTAAAAAATATATATATTTAAATTGAAGATGTTTTGGACCATGATGCAAAAGAATATGGGGACAGTCTAAATGATCTTGTCCTGCCTCTGTCTAAACACTTGGTCTAGCAAACTTTAGTTTCAGGATTCTTGGAGAGGGATAAAAAGCTTAAGTGTGAAGCGTGAATAAGACATGAGAATGACAAATAATGGAAGAGGTAATAGAGACAATAATTTTATTAGCTCAATGAAATGGAAATGATAGACTGGTCCAGAAGGAGGACCCTGGAGATAATGTCCTGAACCTTAGGAATTCAAGAGAGAATTGGTCAGGGGCAGACATCAAAAGATTAACCTTTGAGGAAATTTACATTTCATAATCCTTTGGGGTATAGAATTATACATTTTTCTTGGTGTGTATTTTCCTATAAATATCAGTGACATTGTAGTAAGTCTTTATCATGAATCTATTTATTCATTGCACCTTCTTTAATAGGACTGATTATTCCTACTGACCCTATTGTATAAAGAGTCCCTAGCATCCCCAGACAACCCCCACAGTGAAAGGGAAAGCTGACCGCATGTCCTTTCTCCTATTGGCAGGTGATTTATTCCAAATTCTTTGTCTTCCTAGAATGCAGACCAACACCTGGATTTATTTACTGGCCATCCCCACTTCTTTACATTTCTGAGTGTGCCCTCATTTTTACACATTTTTATTCTAAGAAAGTTAGACTTCTGCCCTTGCAAAAAAAAAAAAAAAAGACACTATTTGCTCATCTCTTCTTTTATGGGTTTATGTAAGTTGACATTCACTGTGCCTCTTCTCTCACTCTGAGCTATTTGAAAAGTGCTTGCCCAGGGTCTCCTTGGGGACCTGGTTTCCAGACTGAGGACTGGTGTTGCTTTCAGGGTGAAACCTCCCAACCTCTTCAAAGAACAGACAGGTTTGACCCCAGAGCCCTTATTTATAACAGCTAGTCACAAGGTGGCCGTCTTACATGACCTATGGCTGTGCCTGGCACTATTCTCAGACTCCATAGACCATGCTCAAGGGCAAATGACACATTTCCTGATTAGGAATGATTCCTGCAGCAACATTATTAAATATTAAGAACCACAAATAGATCCATAGAATGGTTATGTGACCCAAAAAGAATCTTTCAGCAGTACTTTTGCATTCTTAAAATCCACAGCTGTTTAAAGTCCTGAGAAATTGACATATTTCTTTAAAATGTTGATATTGTTTGTTTTTTAACTATTTGAGACACCTGAAAAGATAAATATGGAATCCTAAAAATGACAAGTCTATTTTAGAGGTACACAGCTGAAAGGTTTTTTTTTTTAACCTTCCAAGTCTCAGTTTAGTGTCTATAAGTGTTAATGAAGACAGTATTGAATCATGCAGTAACACTGGGAACAGAACAATGAACACAAATGCTGTGTCTTCTCTCCAGGAAGTTTAGATGTCTGAATGATAGGTCATTTTATCTTATTTTTTATTTTATTTTATTTTATTTTATTTTATTTTATTTTATTTTATTTTATTT